>CM068960.1:29137369-29154913 GCA_035128595.1 Eptatretus atami
CTGTAAACGTCAAGGTGTACAGGGCCCTAACCATCCGATTTTGAAAATTCTCCTAGAAAAAAGTTATGACGTCAAAATATTCCGCTATGGAAATCGCCTAAAAAATTATCTCCGAAACTAGCAAGCTTTTTGAATTCTGTTTGCGGAATCGAACAGAGCATTAGCAGAGATGAATTCCGCACATATGATGCATCACTATGACTCATATCAATTTTTATGACGTCATTCCTATTTTTAACATTTTTGTGTTCACAACCCAGAGTTTTCATCGGATCTTCGTGAAACTTGCCATGTTTATGCAGAAAGCCCACGCGCGAAAGCCCACGCTGCCGATTTTGGAAATTCTTCTAGAAAAAAAGTTGACATCATAATATCGCCGCTAATGGTAATCGCCGATACCATTATCTCCGAAACTGGCAAGCTGTTTGAATTTTGTTTGCGGGAATCAAGCCGGGCTTAGCACAGATAATTATCGCAAACTGATACATCACAATGACGTCATATTCGTTTTTATGACGTCTCATTAAGAGGATGAGGATCTTAGCTCATTTGAGCTTGTTTTTAACAAATTGACACTTTTAGTTCCACACACTGAATATATCCCTCTTTGTGTATAACTCTGTTAATTCTACTTTTCACACAGATATTTTTAAAGCATTGTTTTCTTTTTACCCTTAAGCTGATACATTGTATTTATTTATTATAAATTTTAAATTCAAGGATCTTTAAAAACTTCGAAAAATTAAAAAAAAACACAAAGTACCTTCAAAAGGTCTTCAGTCTGTCATGCATTATTTTGGGTTTAACGTTATATCTATATCTATTCCTTTTTCTGTAGCAACAATCTTTTCAAAATATTAATTATTTAACTTTCTCATTTTGTAATTCTTCTCTGATAAATCACTGATTTTAACCATCATATCTTTCTCTGAAAAACTCTTGGTCTGATTTCTTCAACCACTTTTGATTTCTCTTCCTTTTATACTTTATTATTTGTAATGTACTATTGGGTACCCGGCGTTGCCCGTATACTTTTTTATGGGGAGAAAACACTTCCTACACACACGGAGGAATGGGCGTCAGGGATCATTTTATATTACCTTTCACGAAGCTACAAAGGCTTAGTGCTATAGAGGAATTTAAAAATGGCCTGTCAAACTGCCTGTTCAACTCGCAATCCGTGAGTTTTGCGGAAACTCGGACACGAGTCTCTCCTCTATTCCCCTCCAAAAAGGATCTTTGGGTGGAGTAGACGGACAGGATAAGTTAGCCGGACAACGACAATAGGAGGGTAGGGACAAGAAATTATTAAAAATAATAATAACTAAAAATAAAAAAAAGGGGCTAATTTTGTGTTTTCTTGGTTGCAAACTAAGGGAGTGGATATGGACAGAGACAGGCAAAGGCGATAGGTTGGGGGGGGAGACAGTTGGTAGGTCCGAGCCCGTTTCAGAGCGGCCGGCACCACCGCACTCCCTCCACACCACCTCTCGACCACTAGAGGCCGGCCAGCTTCATATGCCGACTGTTTTCGTGCTGTACCTCTGGTCCGCATCTGCCTTGCCGATGCCTTTGTTATGACCCCATGCCTGCTGCCCTCGTTCGCATTTGCCCCTGTGTCACCATCCAACCATGTGCGCCGGATCATCCAGCAAGTGTTTTGCAAGGACTGTCCTGCAGGCAGCCCCATCATTCATCACTCTTTGTGTTTTTGCATCCTGTCCATCCATTCACGAGAGCCAGGACTGCAATGAGCAGCCGGCTACCTCCCTGTTCTTGCATAAAGGCCACTTCAAATGGCCGTGGGACGGCGCATAGCCTGCCGTGTTAGGTGAGTTGCCTCCAGCAGCTGAGGTATGGAAAGAAAAAGAAGAGAAGGTTCAGTGAAACAAAAAGAGGGACCTTTTGAGCAGGCCCTGAAGACGTCTGACCTTCGAGCTGCTGTGCACTCACCACACAACTAATTGACTTGCTGTGCCCTTTTCCCCTAGATCACAGATCATGTTATGTAAATAGATCAGGTAAAATTGTAAATATTTGCAACCCACCTGTTGTTTGTGTTAGCGCCAGCAATTTATTTAAGTTGTTCGAGTGAGTCTGATAGTTTAGTTACGCAGCGCACTAGGTTATTTATTTTGGACCTGTATACAAAGTCGCAACTCAGGAGCCATAGGTAAAACGTACAAGGGGAGAAACCTACACCTGCATGCCACACGAAATTTGACGATCGAGACGAGTCTGTAAAAGGGGAGGGGGTGTGTTACGAATTTGGAAGCCTTGTGCACACAGACACAGCAATCCCAAGTTATGTTATGCGCGATAAGTTGTGTTTATAGTTAGGGCCCCCTACCTGTGTCTAACGGAATACATGTGTGCACTGCGGAGTTTCTTTTACAACAAATCTCCTTCACTTCACACACCGATGCCATTGGCCCTACGTGCGTTCGACACGTACGTGGGCTGAGATTCTCATCGCCTCAGGCTCCGACTCCACCCCTTGTCAATCACGCACGAGGCGACTTTCCCACACACCCCGCCAATGAGGGTTGAGATGCCACAGAGGGCAACTTTCCCACGACACCCTGGCCATGAGGGTGGAGATCACGCACAGAGGGTGACTTTCCCACGACACCCCGGCCAATGAGGGTTGGAGATGCCACAAGAGGCGACTTTCCCACACACCCGGCAAATGAGGGTGAATCACGCACAGAGGCGACTTCCCATGCACCCGGCCAATGAGGGTGAGACCACCTCAGATGGCGATTTTCTCACCCCGGACAAGAAAGATATAAAGGAACGCCAGCTGGGAGGTTTGGTCATCTTGGGGGTCGCGGGTCTTGGTGCTGGCTGTTTCGTCTGTCCTGGGTCATCGTCGTCTCTGATCTTCTCCTTGGTCTTGGTTGATTGGTGCATGGCGGTTGGGAGTGGGTACCTGGTGCTTGGAGCGGCATCGTGTTGCGGGTTCGAGTCCGCCGAGCTGGATCGTCAAGGGCCGCACGAGGCAGGAAGGTCCAAGCTAGCATCCTTACCTCCAGCACGCTTCCCTCCAAGCTGGGGGGCATCATAAAGGCGCCGGCATCATTTCTTTTGGGGGGTGTGTGTCTGTGTGTGGGCCCGTCTTCAAGTAGAATTGTGTCAGTGCTTTCCTTTTGCTCATTGTACTTACATTTTCTTATTCTGATAACGCTGTCTTGTGTGCTTCCTGCCCGATTATTTATAAATAAATTTCCCTATGTTGAATGTCCAGCTCGTTCCCTGTCTTTCTTTCATTGGCTTAGCACGGTGCGTGTTGAAATAGCAAGGCAGTAAATTGTGCATTTGGACCGACAGGCCTCGGTTGACCATCCGCTCGGGTTACACACGGTTCGAGCACGGTAATGGCTCGTCCCGCTCGAGGACTGTCGAAGGTGTGAATTTCCCGGTAGCTTTCCCGCGTGGTACTTAGGTATGTTGAAGTTTGGCATTAACCCTACCCCACGCGGTCGAATTATGGCGATTCATGGTCCTGTAAGGGACCCGTGCCTCCGGACTTATCCGAGGTCACGACCTAAATTCCGGTGTGTTCGGTGAAGCCGACTCTACTGCTCCCCTAGCGGTCGTGCTCGCCACCGACACCCGGCCCCACAACAGTATATTAAGCGTAAATGTACCTTGCCTCCATGCATCTGGGGATGCATTCGTTCTGATGCACAAAGCTTACTTGAGTTATGGTAAAAAAAAAAAATTTAATGTCTGGAATTAGGTCAAGACATTAAAAATTAGGTCAAGGTCACAAATGTCACCCGCATAATTTCTATTCACATTATTGTTGTAACATTTCATTCCAAAAGTCCAAGTCGGCTCTGAGATACAGTTTGGAAATTCAGAAATTAGGAGTGCACGAAGAAATTTTTTTAATAAATGTTGGTTTTAATTGCACCAAGGGGGTCTAAGAGACTCTGGGGTACCATTAAAATGTGGGGTACTAATTGTAGAACAAACCCTACAATAGCTATAAGCGGATAGAGAGGCTTAAATATGAGGAAATGGAAGAACGACAAAATAATAATAATAATAATAATATCAGATGTTTGTCACAAAGTGAAAATATGGAGATAGTTTTTGACTGAATAATTTGACATGAACATGTTAAGGCCGTGAGTTTTGCGAAGAGAATGCATTGCAGGTGTTTCTTACATCATTTAATTGCTGATGACATTGCTTTGTGCAACTTCTTTAGATCCTTCCCTAACAAGTACTGGGATAAGTTGTGAAACGGAAGGTAAGTTTATTGCATTTACTGTTTGCATGTCTTGGCCTTTCTGTTTCATCTGAACCCGTGCTCATGATGCAAGAAACAGAGTTTAAATTGCATATCCCTACATGCTTTTTCATTGTTTAATCACCATCATTTATTCATGTAAAAGTGCAGTGGGTGTATATCAATATAAGGTGTATATCATATATGCACAGGATTATCTATTAAAAAAAATATTCTTGCAATGTCATCGGAGTGTTGAGCCAGGATGACTGTGCCCGATTTCCACCTTTATAAATCTGTCATCGTCTGATTTTAATTTTTGTATAAAGTCGAGCCTCATTGAAGAAGCAGAAGGTGACCTTACAGGGAGATAAAGCGATGTTCAGTGGTACAACAGGGTGCAGCTAAAAACACGACCTCATGAATGTGGTTCCAAAGTTGGAGAAAAGAGGAACAAAGGAATGGTGTTGAGCAATAAGTATGGATTTTGGGAGTTTAAGAAGTAAGGTTGACGCTAAGATCATGTGTAGTTGAGGAACTGGGGGACGGGGAAGGGTGTAGAGAGGGCGTAGGATTGAAAGAGATAATCGGTCAAGACCAGCATAGAGGTATTAAAAAATATATAGGGACAACAACTAGTTGTGATGGGAGAGCAGTAGGCCTTGTTCATCAGATTATTTGCGGAGATGGCAATGATTTTGAGAGAATGACATCCAAGATCCAGGAGAGACAGATATAACTCGAAAGAGCAATCAGAGATTGCAGACCCTTGCCAGAACTTTTTTGAGTGGTGTATATTGTTGTGGCGAATAAATTAATGAAGGATTAGCAATGGAAAGGTCTAAAATGGTCTCAAGAGCAAAGGTCCAAAGGCCTCTAAAATTCCGACGTCAGAAGGATTACGGCTGAAGAACCACCGAGTGTTATTTAATGGCACTACAGGGGCTCAACTCAAAGACCCTAAGCTCTTAAGCCAGCCACCTTAACTGTTAAGCCAGCACCAGGCTTGGTATGTAGTTGTCAGTAACATTTTTGAACCTTTTGTGAATGGAGTAGGATTTTTAATGACTCTTAGTATATGGGAAGCAGATAAAAGAGAAGGAAGGCTACAGAGTGTAGGCACCAGAAGCAGAGAGTAAGATTTAGCGGTATCTTGTGCGAGCAAGATGCGCATGGGAGCAGTGGGACTCACGGTTGAGGTGACGGGGCATGCCACTGATGCACGGTTGGGGCAACAGGATGGATCTCAGCCAGAGAAGGGGACGTGCCATCGATACTAATCATCAGGATGGCGATACTCACGGTGGGGTGGCAGGACTTGTGATGGGGGCTGACGGACTTGTGGTGGAAGCGGCGGACTTACGGAGGTGGGACTCACACCATGACTCGCAGTGGAAAGACTTGTGGGGGGGGTGGCATGAAGCATGGTGGGGTTGGTGTGAAGTGTGGTGGGGCAGCATGAAATGCATTTGTAGCAAGTGAGAATCTTGACGGAGTGATGTGAAATGCAGTTGTGGAAGTGAGATACGCAGTGGGGATGGCCTCACTGTGGTAGGGGTAGTGGGACTTACTGTGGGAGAGTGGGACTCACAGTGAGGATGACGGGACTCAACGTTGGGATGACGGGACTCACGGTTGGGATGACGGGACTCACGGTTGGGATGACGGGACTCTGCTTGGATGACGGGACTTGCAGTTGGTGGGGGGTATGCCACTGGATGCATGATCACGGGCAGCGGATGTTTTCTGGGGAAGTGGGACATGTTGCCGTGACTTACCGCCGGATGGCGATACTCTTATGTGGGGGCGGCCGCGACTCACGTTGGAGCAGCGCAGGACTCCTGGTGGTGGTGGAGGGACTGATAGTGTTGTGGAACGACTGGCGGGTCTCATGGTGGGGCTACAGCAGGTAAACATGGAGGAGCATAGGCTATGAGCCGGGCATTTGCTGCAAACGCAGGTTTGCTTCTGGACCCCAAGTTTCTGCCAAACAAGGACAGACCCACAACCATGTTGTTGGAAGGTGGTTTGAAACATGTTAGAATGTTGCACTGGAGGATAACAATTAATGGGACAAGTGTGCATGTTTGTGATCTAGTCAGAAAAGGCTTTTGTGTTACAAAAGTGTTTCGACAGGGCAGTGTGGGAGATGATGCACGTAAATGTCATTCAAAATAAGTTTGAGTATAATTAGAAGGAAATGGTTCTGTAATAAGAAAAATAAAGAAAAGTATGAGAATAGAAATTGATTTTAAAAAAACAAAAGATCAACAGAACGAGGTAACGTGGCAGAATGAGATGATGGGGTTTTTAAAGGGTTTTTTTTAGGCTCGATTTTTAAATTTTTTTTATTTTTTCGCTCTTTGGAGAACTCGAGTGAGAAGTGTGATAGAAGAAATGTGATTATGTGAAAGACCTAATATGTGCTATTTAGAGCACAATAAATAATATCAGTATTAATAAGATATTAATTAATAATTAATAATAATAAAAGACATTAATTAATAATTAAATTTATAAAATATATATTAAATTTAATAATATTAATAAAGAGCTAAGAGGAAGTAACGGGAGAGAACAAAGAGAAGGTGGACACGCGTTCTCGACCGGACGAGACCTCAACAAACACAACTTGGAAATATACCTGACCATGTTTGTATGAATAAAAGAAACGGGAAAAGATACACACTCTGAGTATCAGTACAGAAACAACAGGATCTCACTTGAAGAGAATCTCACAAAGCTGAGAAACCCGTCTGTTCCGTAAAGAAGAAACTGGAACTGGCAATGCCTTATAATATATTAATGCTTTTAACATACGCAATCCCTTCGGTCCTCTGTAAACCTACCTGGTTAATTTGTTGGTTTACAGATAAATCAGTTGGTTTGCATGCTTGCTTTCAAAGGTGTTGAATTTGCATTTGAACTTCCCCACACCCCTGTTCTGCTCAAAACACTGTATTAAACATCGTGACGCTCTCTCTATCCACAGTTATGGACTCGAGAATGTGACCAGATACAGATCCCCTTCTGTTCTCATATATATTTTTGTACCCAAAATCTTGGGACCATGAACTTTGCAAAAATCACCGAAACATTAATTTTTCATTTATGTCGATTAGATGCAATATAATTTCCATCTATTGTTTGTGTTATTTGTGAACTGCAGTGATTTGTTTTCCGTGTTTTACGCTATTTATGGGAAGTAGCGAAAGAATCATTTGGTGACAAAGACACATCAGGAAAGCAAGGAATACAAATGTTTATGCAGAGTTTATCCGAGATTGAGTTGGAATGTGTTTATACACAGGTGATGGACAAATACGGTGATTTTTACGGCAGAGATCGCATCAGTGAACTCCTAGGCTTGGACATGGCAGCACTTGATTTCAGCAGTCAACGACGTTGCAAAGCCCAGAATGATGGCTTTGTTCCAACTCTGTGAGTGAAGGATCCATGTCTGATTTTTTTTTCAACTTTGTGCATAGTTAATGACTTACACCACTTATTAATGATTCAAGATATCAAATTGACTAATGATAGGCCGAGCGCAGCGATAAACTTGTCGGCATTTATTACTTGTGAAATTGAAGATTCACAAGTATATTGGTTGGTTTGGTTTGTTATCTCTGTCTGTCTGTGTGCCCAGGTTATAGCAATCACCTACAGGTCCAATTTGCATGATGATCTTCACAAAAACTTAACCACCTGGTAGAAGTAGTAACAAGCTAGAAGCCTATTGTTTTGAGGTCATAGGTCAAAGTCCGTTGAAGACATTTACATGCTTTAAACCCTTTGACCCTTACACCTTGAGACACATTATACCACTTTGGATCCTAACTACTATTGGAAATATCTTTGATCTTTAGACCCTTCCAGACCTGATAGAACCCTATAGACCATTTGACAAATTAGACCCTTTTCATCTGTAAACCCATTGGACCCTTTGACGCACACCACACAAACACATCTATAGAGTCTTTTTGCCAATTTTCAGGACAATACTTTTTTCTGCAAGTAATGCGCAATCTTCCCCCACCCGGAGGTTGGGTACTCTGCTAGGTTGTACGAAATTGCATATTGGGTCACTGAGTTGGTTCACCAATAAAAACCTAGAAGCGTATTGCTTTTTTAGGTCAAGGTCAAGGTCACATAAAATCATCAATTTTCCTCCAATTGACTTAAAGTTTTAACAGGATTTCCATATCTGGTCACTAAAGCCTATTGGTTGAGGTCAAAAAGTCAAAGCTCAAGTCACAAAAATTATCAATTTTCATCTATCACTTGAATTTGAACAGGATATTGCATATTGCATCAGCCCTGATTCATCAAAAATCAGAACGATCAATTTAGCCTTTTTGACATGTCAATAGTTTCCATGACAACAATTTCACCCGTATAATAAAATGGCCCTTTTGTGAATTTATTATTGCCATACCTCAGACTTTTTCAAGATATCAAACTGAAACTTTCGCAGCTTATCTTACATATGTGTAGTATAAGTGAGGGAAATTGGTCAAACTTAGCAAAAGGTCAAGCCATCCGAAACAAAACTCATGTAAAACACTTCATCGGTCAAATTTTTCGAATTACCAAGATTGCTGTTTCCATTGAAACTATTATTTATTTGGATTTCACAAGTATCGTGCTGTGCACGACATCTATATCTGTGTTTGTCTGTTTGTGCAAAATAACTGTGGGCAAGAGGGAGGTAGAATTGTCAAATTTGGCATACTACTTATTATGTGAATGTCTCAGATGGAGTTCAACTTTGAGTTCACAAGGGAAAATATAAAATTTATTTAGTACAGGACGATAATCCCTCACACATTTAGTACAGGACTATATAGTTTCCTATACTCATATGCCAGTGCGTGAGTATATGATGATCATGTCTGTGTACATATGAACCTCTGTGCCAAACACACAGACATGTTGTTCTCAATACTCATTGCTGTTGTAGAGACAGGAAGCACATCGAAGAGTAACCAGCACAAAGAGCTCAAGAGACTACAGTTGAAAAAAAAATTGAGAGGAGAGGCAACCTTCACAGGTCAGGCAATCTCTATTCAGATCAACAGCAGCCATGACCAAGGAGCAGAAACAGCTGAGCTAACCAGGGGATAGAAAGTCCAATCCAGAAGTAAATGGAACTGAAGAGCAATAAGTTATAGTTTTTTAAAAAGGTTCCAATTAGGCTTCACAAATATTAATATACACCTAACTTGGGCATTGTCTCGCCAATCTCAGGTAGACTGGGAAGGAGGAGGGCAAAACATATTTTGCACACATGACCTGACCATGCGTACCTCAAGCACGTATGCAAAATATGAGGGCAAATTGACCAAGCAGTTCTTGATTCTTGAAGGCAAAGGGCATTCATCGTAAAATCAAGCATTCCTACCGAAAACCACAAGTTCGACTTATGCATTAGAAACGAAAGTGTAAATTGCGACAAAATAATGAACAGAATGGAATAAATGTTCAATCTCTACATATCGGATCATGCAAGCAGAGAGTTATTTCACTTCCAAATGTTTGTTTTAGCACAGATCAAGTAAAACAACCACAACTCTTTGAAGAGAACATCCGGCACGAATCAAACCTCCTCTGGGTGAATTCTAGTTGTTGTTTTTTTTTCTTATTTTTGCATGTTAGGTATTTCTCATTGAGGGCCCATAAAGAAACAATGCAGTTAAACGGACACCTGCAGGGAGTCATTATTACATTATTTTATGGGGGAATGTAGTTTTTGCTGGATAGAACGGAATATTTGTCACAGGAGCAAATACCTACTTCCTGCCTTTGCTTTTACTTGCATTTCCTTTGCAATGGAAATTTTCAACTCGAGCTCCAAAGTTAGGGAAATATCATGCCATCGTCACTCTCACTCAGACATCGCAAGCCAGAATTTAAGAGCACCATGAGATTTGTGGCCTGTTACACATTTATCATGATTTAATAACTCATCGAATGGTTTTTAAGGTTAGCAACGGCCATCGATTCAAACCCCTCCCCTACTCCCACCCCACTCTCCCTCTCCGTGGTTTCACTTCCACACAACATTTATTAAATAACTTGACTTTTCCAATGCCGAGTAGCCTGGGGTGACATTTTAAAATGACATTGCAAACAGGGGAGATTTGATGACCTTTTCACATCAGTTTTTTCATAAGCTTTCTGCTCCTCCTCAATCAGCTACCGCCTGTTTCGTGTTATTGCTGCTGTTGGTAAATTTTTCTGTTTTTTTTCTTCAGCCCATTCCATCGACATCAAGTACCAGTTTGGAAGCTTGGGGTCATGCTCACTGACAATGTAAGTGCAGTCTGTGCTTATCAAACTATCACCAATAGACTTACGAAAAAGAATAGTTAATCTTTTATGTGGCGAATTGTTGTCACGGCCTTGATTTATTTCAATCTAGATGAGTGTCGTTATGTGAATACATTTCAATCCAGCTGTGCAAGTACATTATACATTGTTACGGTTGTGGGGGGGGGGTTAATTACTCATGAGGGGTCATAAAGAAACAATGCAGTTTAAAGGTAAACGGGAATATAGCATTGTGTAGAGATTGCTTGTCCGTGGACGTTGTAGAGGCATCGCGATGTGAAAGTTAGGGAACCTGTGAGCTTAAGTGTTATGTGTCATGACACGAGGGGTTGTCGTGTTAATTAGCTTAGGGAGTAAGAATAATTCCCAATATCTAATTGCCCCTCTATGACTTTTCCCTATGTCTTTATAACCAAACCATGAGGAGGAACAAGCAGGCATGCCGAGCAGGCAGAAGCCCTGCCTTCCCGGTTTCGTGCGAGCAGGCACTCCCAGAGCGGAGGATATAGGCGTGATCACGGAAGGTTGTTGCACATTGTGGGAGGCTTCCAACTACTATATAGGACGAGAGATCAGCAGAGCGCACACACGAGGTCAGTGTAAGGAATGCACGAGGCAGAGTTGATTCAGAAGAGATCAGAGGTGGGAACTCAGGGTTTGTGCATTTTTGGACAACCATGATCAGAGCGGAGGCACGAGGCGCATTTTGAGAAGGAGAGAGGGAGGAGGTGCCTGAGAGAGGAGGCAGGAGTACAGGGTGAGCGCAACACAAAATCAAGACGCTGGCCTTGGCTCTTGGTTGAGTCGTGAGAAACGGACATAAGCATGTCATAACAGTTGCACTGAGGCTCTGAGCCTTAGTGTTGAGTGCCACTCACGGATTGCCTGGCGTAATTTTGTCCTGCTACGAGAGAAGCGCCATTTTTTAGCACGGTATGCACGTGCGCTGGAAAACGCCTTGATTCCGAGTTTCACAGGGAACAGGTCTGGGCCAAGCCAAGTACAAGAATATGAAAGGAGGGTTCTTCCTTCCCCCCCCGCCCCCCCCCCCCCACTGTTGTCTGCTATTTGAGTCTGTGTAGGAGGTGTTCTCGACTGTAGGATTTATATATTTATATTATCTATTCCTTTTTGAATTATCATTTCCTCCTCTCTCGGTTCTGATGTCACACTCATTACATTAATCATCCACTCCAGGGCTGTGGTTTGCAAGTTGTCATTCCTGGAAGCGGGTTTTCACTGCTCGGAAATGTCTGGCTCGGTGTGTTTTATGATGTGATCCGTTTTTTTATCGCGGTCTTGAAATGCAAAAACACTAGGAGGTCACAGGGGGCAATCCACATACTGGGAAAAGTTATCCTTAAACCCGTATCTAATTTAACCACACCACCTCCTGTGTGGTGACACGTATAACACTTAAGCTCACAGTTTCCCCACTTAATTTACACTCGAGATGTCTCTGACCTGTCCACGGACCATGCTACTCCCTTTCTATAAAATCAATTTCTCCATCTACCCCACAACATAACAGTATTAATATAGTACACACACACACCACACACACACACACCACCACCACCACCACCATAACACTCGATGAAATAACACATGTTCATGTTTATTTACACAGAATTCACGACTTCATGTTGGAGCATCTAGAATAAATCACATGGAGGACAATGAACTCACATATCATGTATTTTTCCTTAATTGGAAAGAAATAGAAAAATCAACTGGATTAGGATTTGCAGCCTGGACTCCATCATCATGTAGCAATGGATTTAGATGGAAGTACGATCACACCAATCCAATATTTGAATACAAAGAAACAGCTCATTGGTGTTCTGGTTCCACTTAATGAAAATTCGTTTGTTCCTTCCCATTCAGTCATTCCTTTACCTCGCCTGGTACATGACGATGTCCATTCTGGGAACATAACACTTCTTCTTCGCTGCTCATCTCCTTGACATCGCCATGGGATTCAAAACCTTGAGGACATCCTCTCTTCTGTTACACACAATGGAAAGCAGGTAGTCCAGATGTTGCATTAATGGATGTATTCTGAGTACAGACATATTCTCAGGTCATTGTGTAAGAAGTTGTGATTTCATTCACACTAAATGATGAGATTTGATTATATTTTAAAAGCTATTTCTGAGATTGTTTGTTTCAGACAATCAGGTTGAAAAATGTATGCAATCGTCATATCTCAGAACTGTACATTCAGTCATCCCAGGTAGTATTTGGAAGAGAGACACTCTGTGTTTACTTTTCACAATTCACAGTTTGTTATCTCTGCCACTGACGGTGTACGGAGGTTATGTCATGCCTATGTGTCTGTTTGTTTGTTTGGTGTTATGAACAGGTCATCTCAAAAAGTTGTGGATGCATTCAGACGAAAAAATTTGGTGGATGATTTGGGTTTGTAACAAGCCAAAACGATTAGATTTTGGTGAAGATCCGGATCTGGACCTGGATAGGAGAATTTTTAAGTGATTCTTCACCATTGAAGATAGAGCTAACAACGATATATAGGACAATATCTCAAAAGTTGTGGACAGATTCGACAAACTTGGTGGATATGTGGGTGTATGACAGGGAAGAAGTGATTAGATTTTCAATTGAAGATCCGGATACAAGAAATTTTAAAATTTTTATTAAGTGATTCTTCACCATTGAGAATTGGCCAAAAACCGCAGTCCACAGCATGGATATTTCAAAAAGTTGTGGACGAGTATTGACAAACGAGGTGGATGAGTTGGCTAAGAGACAAGAACAAATCAATTAGATTTTGGTTCAGCGTCAGCAGATCCAGACTATCAGTTGAGCATACAATATAAACTTTCAGCCGGGTGGAGGTATGCACTCCACTGAGTCCATTTCTTGGATGATTGCTGATTTGATGTGCTCCAACATCAAAGATTTTTCTCATCGTATATTTATGGTTTGCTTAATTTTACCTGCATTGCTATACCTGTATCTACTATAAATGGATGAGGTAGGGTGTGTGTGTGTGTGTGTGTGTGTGTGTGGTGTGTGTGGTGCTTGTGTTGTGTGTGATGTGTCTGTGTGATGGGTTTCTGTCTATTAATTGCGTACGTTCAATTCTATAATTTCGCACTATTGGAATGTACCTTTATGACCTTTAGTCGCTGAGATCCTTTCGGAGTTTGAACCCTTTAAGGACCCCCAAAGGTCCCCAAGGCACCGAAGACCAAAGATCCGAAACCTGGAAGACCCCTCAGACCCCACCCCCCCTAGATCCCAACAGACAGGAAGACCCAACGACCCTAAGACCCTAAAAGTCTCCCGAAAACCCAAAAGTTCCTGAGGACCAAATTCCCCAAAACATTCCCGAGGACCCAAAGGTCCAAAAGTCCTTGAGGACCCAAAGGTCCCAAAAAGTCCTTGAGGACCAAAAAGGCCCCTAACACTGTAGATCCTGCAGGACCCTTTTAATACTCGATATACGACAAAAAAAAAATCGATGAGAATTCCCGTTTTAAAACGTACATGTTAAAGTTACATAAAGCAGCTTAATTATGGTTTCGACCACGGGCATGACATTCATCTAATTACAAAAACAATGATTAAACATTTGCAACAAGCAGATATTGATTAAACGAATCCATTACAACAATAATAAATAGTAGTATCATGTGGCAATAATAATAAGTATAATAACGAACATATTGTGAGGTTTCCCGCCGCAGCGCGTCGCCACGAGCACGACCTCAATGAAGCAGTGGGGCCGTCTCGGCGTCGATCGCCCCGAATTTACAGATCGCGGGCCCAGTAAGCCCGGTCAACCGGGTCTTCCTGGTTATTGTTGGACCGAAATACCGCCAAATGGGAGATCACGTGGGGTATGCGTTAATGTGCCAACTCAACTACCTAAGTACCCCGATCCAGCTACCGGGGCACTTCACCTTCGGCGGAACTCGGTGTACGGAGAGAGCCTTAAGGCGGCCCGTTCCGTTGTGCGTTAGCGACGGTGATATCGCCGAATTCCGCAGGCCCGATTATTTAAGGACCTGGCAATGTCCACTAATCCCTCACACGCAACATGCTCAGTCAATGAAGAATCGACGCGACGAGCTGAAAACATTTAACAATTGGGGTTTTATTATATACAGTAATCGGGGAACTAGGAAGCCACGCAAGAGCAAAACATACCGAATACAATTAAAGCATGCAATCATTTACAGCGACACAAAACACTTTAAATTCTCTACTGAGACGGGCCACAAACACACGTATGCACACACACACACACACACACACCACACAACACACACACCCCAAGAAATGTGGCTGATGCCTTTTAATACAGACTTAGCTCGGTAGACAGATGAGCTGAAACCAGAACCTATCGCGAAACCTCTCCACCTCGTTTGCGGTCTTCAGCTGTTCGAACCCGAGCTGCCAGCGAGAGCGAGCGGATCCAATCGCCGTGAGCCGCATCCTTCCCGAGCTCCACGAATCCCCTCGCGCTTGCTGAACAGCGTACTGCGTGAGACGACGGCGCCGATCCTTCCCGTCGATGCGTCGCTTCCTCGAAGAACCAACCTCCAAGATGAGGCCAATGAATCGCACCAAGCGGGAACAAGCGGAAACAAAAAGAGATACACGAGCCAAGAGAGCCAGCGAAACCAGGCACGAAGCAGAACAACAGGCTCGAACCAGCGTCGAGCACCCTTGAACCAGGCCGACACTCCTCGACCACCAGGCCGAAAAGAACCACGACAACCCGACCAGCTCCTCCATGAACAACCAGCAACAGCGCGAGGCCGAGCAACCAGGCTACAACATCTTCCGATTCCACCAGGCCACCAAAAAGCGAACCACTTCTCTTCCGAACAAAGCAATAACATTAACCCCAACCCGAGCCAAGCAGAGCAGAAGCCCACTCCAAAGAAAGAGGATTTCTTCTTATCCTGTCGGCCCCTCCCCCGCTCCCGGTGGACTTCATCCCCTCGCGCCCCGCACACCGCGGGTGCGAAGGAGTTGTTACGTCAAATGAATCAGGGACGGGAGGCTCTTCGTCCTCTTCGCAGAGGAGGGGGAGCGGTCTTCCATTGTGTTGTGATCGCTCCCCTAACTATATAAATTAAATCACAGCGCATTTAATCAATTTCGGCCATTAAACAATGGAAGGATGAGCTATCTATGGAACATGCACTTATCGAACGATAACTGAGACTAAAGTGAACCTGTATGTTGAGTGCGATCGATTTTCAAATTCGTACCACTCCCCCCTCCCCTTTTTTAACAGACTCGTCCCGATCGTCAAAATTTCGTGTGACCAGCATGGTGTAAGTTTTCCCCTAGTACGTTTTACTTCGGATCCCTGAGTGTTATCATCTTTATACGTGTCCCAAAATAAATAACTAATGCGCTGTGTAACTTAAGGCCCATAGTCACACCTTGTACGTTTTACAGCAATGGCAACGTATGAAAATGTATTAATCCATGACCTGGGGGTCCCCAGTGTGGCCAAGTGGATGTGCCCTAAGTTCTCTTCATTTCTTAAAACTAGGCCACCTAGGACAATCGAAAAATGAGGGTGGAACACTTGAATCCGGCACTAACTCCACAATTACGTTTGAAATTTGGTCCTGAGCGCCAAATCTGAGGCTGTTAATTTGGGGTAGGGGGAACTAAAAGCTGATTCCCGGCCCCAATATTGAATATCACAACAAATTTACCAATTCAAAATGTTTGTTTTAATTGCTCTTTCAGATCCAATACAGTAATTTGGACAATTTTTGGCAATTTGGGCACCAGAGGTCAAAAGGTCACGAAAAATGACCTATGCTTAAAATTGACCTTGGCTACAGAAATGCCATTTTGAAGCTATGTGGATCAATTTTTTTGGATATAAATTGGCCAGATTCTGATAGCCAAGGGACTCAGGCATCAAATGATATGCATATATTGTGTATTACCCTTTAGGGACCATGTGATATAAATGGTATGTAACCACTATTTTCGATAGTGACAATTTCATGATTTTCATAGCCGTAAATAGTAGGATGCAGTAGGTATACCGCATGTACATGTTACATCAATGAAAAGTTATAGGCTCACAACATGCCACTTTTATTTATTTTCAGATAATATCCCTCAGGGCTCGAAAATGCAAGGCCAAGGTACATCCAGTGAACGTTCAAGTTCTGGGACACATCATCAATTTGGCTTCAATGTGGAGAATGATCAGTAACGACCGTATAGCCAATTGGGAGCTACATCTGCAGGCCCAGTGCAGGCATTGCCTACCAATGTTTGCTGCGTTTGACTCTACCAACTTTGAGTATGGTCCAGCTTGGTATCTAGAGGACATCGAGAAAACTCCTGAAAACTACCCACAAGTTCACAAGCATTCAAACGATGGAATTTGCAATGAAGCGATCGGTTGTATTTCAAAGCTGTTGGGGCAGACATGGCCTGAGCAATATCAATAGGTCAAAGAGAGTGCTCAGGATTAATTGGTTAGCACACAGAAGACAGTATGTAGCCAATGTGGGACATCATCTATCTGAAATGTTTAGGTGTTAGTAATCTCCATCTGTCTGAGTGAGTGAGATCAGGCTACTATCGAGCGGATGTGCAACTCTTCCTTCAGCCAAATCAGAGATCTGATTTGGGAAAAGAACATCCAAAGCATTTCACTGTGATCGGAGACAAGGAGAACCCTTTTTCAGAACTGACGTTCCTGAACCAAGCTCCAACAACATCATGACCAGAATTCTGAGCGACGATATCTCTCTCTGGCCAGCGTATGGCAAGGTATCAAAATGTTTGTAAAACGCTGGCGTACGCTGAACTATTGATGTTTTTTTTCAATTTTGGACGTATTCATAACGAGTTGGATGTATGCATAACGTATTAGTAACGTACACAGAACGTATCGATAAGATATAGATAACTTATATCAACGAATGCTGAGCGTGTTGTCGGCGTTCACAACC
>CM068960.1:29167285-29179002 GCA_035128595.1 Eptatretus atami
CCTCTAATTCGACCATATAGCAAGTATCTGAAGTTATTGCCTGAACTGACTTCAATCTCACAACAAACCCTTGAAATGGTCCACATGATGAAGGATGACGTTCTGCAAGAGAGAGATCACTTCCTGCTTCTTCAATGAGGCTCGACTTTATACAAAAATAAATCAGGACAATGACGATTTATAAAGGTGGAATCGGGCACAGTCATCCTGGCTCAACACTCCGATTGACATTGCAAGAATATTTTTTTTAAATAAGATATATCCTGTGCATATATGATATACACCACTTATATTGATATCACCACTGCACTTTTTACATGAATTAAATTGATGGTGATTAAACAATGAAAAGCATGTAGGGATATGCATTTAAACTCTGTTTCCTGCATCATGAGCCAAGGGTTCAGATGAGAACAGGAACAGGCCAAGACATGCAAACAGTAAATGCAATAAACTTACCTTCCGTTTCACAAACTTATCCCAGTACTTGTTAGGGAAGGATCTAAAGAAGTGCACAAAGCAATGTCATCAGCAATTAAATGATGTAAGAAACACCTGCAATGCATTTCTCTTCGCAAAACTCACGGCCTTAACATGTTCATGTCAAATTATTCAGGTCAAAAACTCATCTCCATATTTTCACTTTGTGACAAACATCTGATATTATATTATTATTATTATTATTATTTTTTGTTCTTTCCATTTCCTCATATTTAAGCTCTCCCTATCCCGCTTATAGCTATTGTAGGGTTTGTTTCTACAATTAGTACCCCCAATTTTAATGGTACCCCAGAGTTCTTAGACCCCTTTGGTGCATTAAACCACCATTTATTAAAAAAATTTCTTCGTGCACTCCTAATTTCTGAAATTTCCAAACTGTATCTCAGAGCCGACTTGGACTTTTGGAATGAAATGTTACAACAATAATGTGAATAGAAATTATGCGGGGTTGACATTTGTGACCTTGACCTAATTTTTAATGTCATGACCTAATTCCAGACATTAAATTTTTTTTTTTTTTACCATAACTCCATAAGCTTTGTGCAATCAGAACGAAATTGCCATCCCAGATAGCATGGGAGGCAAGGTACATTTACGCTTAATATACTGTTGTGGGGCCGGGTGTCGGTGGCGAGCACGACCGCTAGGGGAGCAGTAGAGTCGGCTCCACGAACACACCGGAATTTAGGTCGTACCCTCGGATAAGTCCGGAAGGCACGGGTCCCTTACAGGACCATGAATCGCCAATAATTGACCGCGTGGGGTAGGGTTAATTGCCAAACTTCAACATACCTAAGTACCCACGCGGGAAAGCTACCGGGAAATTCACACCTTCGACAGTCCTCGAGCGGGACGAGCCATTACCGTGCTCGAAACCGTGTGTAACCCGAGCGAAGGTCACCGAGGCCTGTCGGTCCAAATGCACAATTTACTGCCTTCTATTTCTCAAACACGCACCGTGGCTAGCCAATGAAAGAAATGACAGGGAACGAGCTGGGACATTCAACAATAGGGAAATTTATTTATAATAATAATGGGGAGGGAAGCACACAAAGAGCAGAGTTATCAAGAATAAGAAATGTAATGTACAATGAGCAAAAGGAAAGCACTACACAATTCTACTTGAAGACGGGCCCAACACAGACACACCACCCCCAAAGAAATGATGGCCCGGCCTTTATTGATCCCCCCAGCTGGAGGGAAGGTGAGCTGGAGGTAAGGATCTAGCTTGACCTTCCTGCCTCGTGCGGCCTTGACGATCCAGCTCGGCGGGACTCGAACCCGCAACACGATGCCCTCCAAGCACCAGGTACCGCACTCTCCAACCGGCCATGCACCAATCAACCAAGACCAAGGAGAAGATCAGAGACGACGATGACCCAGGACCAAGACGAACCAGCCAGCACCAAGACCCGCGACCCCAAGATGACCAACCTCCCCAGCCTGGCGTTCCTTTATATCTTCTTGTCCGGGGTGAGAAAATCCCATCTGAGGGGTCTCCACCCTCATTGGCCGGGGTGTCTGGAAAGTCGCCCTCTGTGCGTGATCTCCACCCTCATTGGCCGGGGTGTTGTGGGAAAGTCGCCCTCTGTGGCATCTCAACCCTCATTGGCCGGGGTGTCGTGGGAAAGTCACCCTCTGTGCGTGATCTCCACCCTCATTGGCCAGGGTGTCGTGGGAAAGTGCCCTCTGTGGCATCTCAACCCTCATTGGCCGGGGTGTCGTGGGAAAGTCGCCCTCTGTGCGTGATTGGACAAGGGGTGGAGTCGGACTGAGGCGATGAGAATCTCAGCCCACGTACGTGGTCGAACGCACGTAGGCAATGGCATCGGTGGGTGAAGTGAAGGAGATTTGTTGTAAAAGAAACTCCCAGCGCACACATGTAATTCCCGTTAGACACAGGTAGGGGGCCCTAACTATAAACACATACTTATCGACATAACTAAACTTGGGGATTGCTGTGTCTGTGTGCACAAGGCTTCCAAATTCGTAACACTACCCCTCCCCTTTTTACAGACTCGTCTCGAGTCGTCAAATTTCGTGTGGCATGCAGGTGTAGGTTTTCTCCCTTGTACGTTTTACCTATGGTTCCCTGAGTGCGACATTTGTATACATGTCCAAAAATAAATAACTAGTGCGCTGCGTAACTAAACTATCAGACTCACTCGAACAACTTAAATAAATTGCTGGCGCTAACACAAACAACAGGTGGGTTGCAAAATATTTACAATTTTACCTGATCTATTTACACTAACCATGATCTGTGATCTGTGGGGAAAAGGGCACAGCAAAGTCAATAGTTTTATGTGGGTGAGTGCACAGCAGCTCGAAGGTCAGACGTCTTCAGGGCCTGCTCAAAAGGTCCCTCTTTTGTTTCACTGAACCTTCTCTTCTTTTTCTTTCCATACCTCAGCTGCTGGAGGCAACTCACCCTAACACGGCAGGCTATGCGCCGTCCCACAGGCCATTTGAAGTGGCTTTATGCAAGAAAGGGAGGTAGCCGGCTGCTCAATGCAGTCCCTGGCTCCTCGTGAATGGATGGACAGGATGCAAAAACACAAAGGTGATGAATGATGGGGCTGCCTGCAGGGCAGTCCTTGCAAAACACTTGCTGGATGATCCTGGCGCACATGGTTGGATGGTGACACAGGGGCAAATGCGAACGAGGGCAGCAGGCATGGGGTCATGAAAAGCAGGCAAAAGGCATGGCAAGGCAGATGCGGACCAGAGGTACAGCACGAAAACAGATCGGCAATATGAAGCTGGCCGGCCTCTAGTCTGGTCCGAGAGGTGGTGTGGAGGGAGTGCGGTGGTGCCGGCCGCTCTGAAACGGGCTCGGACCTACCCTATGTCTCCCCCCCCACCCAACCTATCGCCTTTGCCTGTCTCTGTCCATATCCACTCCCTTAGTTTGCAACAAAAAACAACAATTTAGCCCCTTTTTTTATTTTTATTTTATTTTTATTTTTATAAATTTCTTGTCCTAACCCTCCTATTGTCGTTGTCCGCGCTAACTTATCCTGTCCGTCTACTCCAACCCAAAGATCCTTTTTTGGAGGGGAATAAGGGAGAGACTCGTGTCCGAGTTTCCGCAAAACTCACGGGATTGTGAGTTGAACAGGCGAGTTTGACAGGCCATTTTTAAATTCCTCTATAGCACCTAAGCCTTTGTAGCTTCGTGAAAGGTAATATAAAATGATCCCTGACCCCATTCCTCCGTGTGTGTAGGGAAGTGTTTTCTGCCCCCAAAAAAGTATACCGGGCAACGCCGGGTACCCCTAATAGTACATTACAAATAAATAAAGTATAAAAAGGAAGAGGAAATCAAAAAGTGGTTGAAGAAATCAGACCAAGAGTTTTCAGAGAAAGATATGATGGTTAAAATCAGTGATTTAGTCAGAGAAGAAATTACAAAATGAGAAAAGTTAAATAATTAATATTTTGAAAAGATTGTTGCTACAAGAAAAGGAATAGATATAGATATAAACGTTTAACCCAAAATAAATGCATGACAGACTGAAGACCTTTTTGAAGGTACTTTGTGTTTTTTTTTTAATTTTTCGAAGTTTTTAAAGATACTTGAATTTTAAAATTTATAATAAATAAATACAATGTATCAGCTTAAGGGTAAAAAGAAAACAATGCTTTAAAAATATCTTGTGTGAAAAGTAGAATTAACAGAGTTATACAAAGAGGGATATATTCAGTGTGTGGAACTAAAAAGTGTCAATTTGTTAAAAACAAGCTCAAATGAGCTAAGATCCTCATCCTCTTAATGATGACGTCATAAAAACGAATATGACGTCATTGTGATGTATCAGGTTTGCGATAAATTATCTGTGCTAATGCCCGGCTTGATTCCCGCAAACAAAATTCAAACAGCTTGCCCAGTTTCGGAGATAATGGTATCGGCGATTACCATTAGCGGCGATATTATGATGTCAACTTTTTTTCTAGGAAGAATTTCCAAAAATCGGCGCGTGGGCTTTCGCGCGTGGGCTTTCTGCATAAACATGGCAAGTTTCACGAAGATCCGATGAAAACTCTGGGTTGTGAAACAAAAAATGTTAAAAAATAGGAATGACGTCATAAAATTGATATGACGTCATAGTGATGCATCATATGTGCGGGAATTCATCTCTGCTAATGCTCTGTTCGATTCCCGCAAACAGAATTCAAAAAGCTTGCCTAGTTTCGGAGATAATTTTTTAGGCGATTTCCATTAGCGGAGATATTTTGACGTCATAACTTTTTTTCTAGAAGAATTTTCAAAAATCGGAGATGGTTAGGGCCCTGTCACACCTTGACGTTTTAGCCAGCGTATGGCAAGGTATCAAAATGTTTGTAAAACGCTGGCGTACGCTGAACTATTGATGTTTTTTTTTCAATTTTGGACGTATTCATAACGAGTTGGATGTATGCATAACGTATTAGTAACGTACACAGAACGTATCGATAAGATATAGATAACTTATATCAACGAATGCTGAGCGTGTTGTCGGCGTTCACAACCTATGCCCAACGATAGTCTAACTTATGCATAGCGCGGCAGCGTATCGCCGACGATCACGTGGCGTAGCCTATTAATAGGCTGCGGATCGACGATTCAAATCATACCCGCACTAGACATCGAAGTGTCAAGCCGCTGTCACACCTTGACGTTTTAGCCAGCGTATGCCGACGTCTGAAAAATTTGCCGAATATGCTGGCACACGTCGAATACGTTATGGGTAAGTTTTGTATACGTTAATAGCACGCTGAAGCACGCTGGCATACGTCGTAGTACGCAGAGTACGTCGACAAATTTTCAGCATGTTGAAAATTTTTCGACGTATCCAGCGTATGACACGTTCCGCATACGCTGGCCATAAGTTGTAGGCACGTTACGCGATCGTTGACACACATCGACACACATTACTTGTAAGTGGAAACACGTCGAGGTAATGGTTAGCGTCAGTGTTCCAGACTCCCTGTTTTTTTTTTCTTAGTTTTTTTTTTCTTCGGTATGACGGTGATGTTGACACTTCGATTCCTAGTGCGGTTATGATTTAAATCGTTGAGCGGCAGCCTATTAATTATATTATATTATAACTGCACTAGAAATCGAAGTGTCAACATCACCGTCATACCGAAGAAAAAAATAATAATAATAATTAAAAAAAAACAGAGTCTGGAACACTGACGCTAACCATTACCTCGACGTGTTTCCACTTATGAGTAACTTACAAGTAACGTGTGTCGACGTGTGTCAACGATCGTGTAACGTGCCTACAACACGTTACTCATAGGTTAGAAATAAGTTTCGGGTATGCTAAACATTACCTCGACGTGTTTCGACTTATGAGTAACTTACAAGTAACGTGTGTCGACGTGTGTCAACGATCGCGTAACGTGCCTACAACTTATGGCCAGCGTTATGCGGAACGTGTGAGTCATACGCTGGCATACGTCGAAAAATTTCAAGCATGGAAAATTTGTCTGACAGCTCGGCGTACTACGACGTATGCCAGCGTACTACGACGTATGCCAGCATACTACGACGTATGCCAGCATGCTCTTAACATATACAAAACTTACCCATACGTATTCGACGTGTGCCAGCGTTTTAGATAAATTTTTCATACATCGGCATACGCTGGCTAAATCGTCAAGGTGTGACAGGGCCTTTACTGTCTGCGCCGGGTATTTTTACATATATATGCAAGTTTCAGGAAGTTTCGATGAAAACTGTAGGCTGTGAAACAAAAAAGTCCACAAGAACAACAACGTGAGTAAGACTTAGAGATCCTCCACGAGGATCTAATAATACAAGGGAATCTAAAACAACTAAAGTGAATGTAAGAGTGGTAATATACAAAAGCTTTTATCAGGAAGTAAATTTACAACAATTAGGATTACTTGGTGAATTACATCTATTGGGGTATTCTTTCTCTGGTCCTGGAACAAACTTGGATAAGAGATTAGATGAAGATGGAAACCCCAAGACTTGGAGCTGACCGAAAAACAGGGTTGACGAAGTCTTTATGAAACATGATATTGATGATGATAACATGACATTGGATGAAAACCATGAAGCTGATAGAGAAATGTTCGATTTATCTTTAAAATGAAATCGAACATAAAGAGAAAAAGTAGATAGATTTATAGTGAAATAATTGATAAGTAACAAAATTAAAATTCAGCTTAGTAATCCTATGCTTGGTGTTGGCTTAATGGTTAGGGTGGTGGGCTTTGGATCCTAGGGTCCTGAGTTCAAATCCCGCTCAGCTGTTGAATTAATATCAGGTGGGGTTAACCGGCCTGTCTCCTTCCGAGGTCGGCAAAATGAGTGCCAGCATGCTGGTATACTGTGTGGAGTGGCGACCTCCAGGATTGTGCCCAATAGCCAAGGAGACTGCTAAAGCAGCACCAATGCTCTGCACAGAGTATGGTCCCAATCTCCTCTCCTCTTAGTAATCCTGCATGTTATAGAAATCTAAAAAATTTATGCTCTGATGATGTTGAGGTCAAGATTAAGGAGCGAACAGAAAGCAAATGAGGGAACCCAAAGGAGTTCCAAGCATCATGATTTGCTTCTGAATTACTTAAACCAATAATCACAAAGTTTAAAAGAAGTAAGGTATATTCCAAAGCGGTTGATTACATATGGTCTGCTGACATGATGATGATAAGGATTTAATGGTTATTGATTTGAAGTCAATATATGTGTGGGTTCTTCCTTTGAAAAATAAAAGATGTAATCGTCTCGTGTTAGCCTTCAAAACACATATTTAACTAGAATGGCACTCGTAGAGCATATACCTCCACCAGAATGAACAGTTTACATTTTGTATCCCACTGATAGGTCGGATCTGGATCTGGATCCGGACCTGAACCAAAATCTAATTTGCTTGTTCATGTCACCAAACAAACTCATCCACCTAGTTGTGTCATAATTCGTGCACAACGTTTTGAAATATGCTGTACTGTAATTGTTTTTGGCCCCATCTCTCAATCGTGAAGAATCACTTTAAAATTATAAAATTCTCGCACCCAGATCCGGAATTAGATCTTCACCAACATTGAACCAATTCTTCCTCGTCACACACCATCCTGTCCACCAATTTTCATCCGAATACAGCACAATGTTTTCATATATTAGTAGGGGAGCCAAACCCAAAAAGAGGCTTATTTAAGCTTTTAGGTGGTCATGCATGATATACTTTTGTTTGATGTATTTTTTGGTAGGTATAGTGATTCTGCACTGGGAAAAAATTGTTAGCCCTTCCGATCTTCTTGCGAATTGATGCTATGGCCATATGTTTGACATTTCACCTCCGAGAAAAGTGAGCAAAAATAGAGGGGTAGGGAAAGGAAAATGCCTCTAATAGGTACTTGCAATACATAAAACCACAAGTATTAGGTATCATTGGAAAGGTCTTGGGTTATGCAAATTACTCATTTATTCAAATTGTCATGACGTCATCGATGACGTCACTAGAGGTCAAAAGGTCACCGATTTTGAGGGCAGGTGAAAATCTGGGGTACCAGCACATACATTATTTTTTTGTGGCAATATGCTAGGAGTTAGAAGAAAATAAAATAGTGCAAAAATTTTCAGGAGATATCAAGGAAGTTTTTGATACCATGAAAGTTCATATTTATCTTGTAGATTTATGTTAACCCCTTGTGTTTAGAATGCGAATTTCACGAAATCGGCCAAAAATGGCATACAGTAGAATCACTCTAATTGACATCCCTGTAATTCGACATTCTCTCTAATTCGACACATATTGCCGTTCCCGAATGGCACTAACGTTTTTTGAGTTAACGCGAATCCTGTAATTCGGCCCCCGCTATTTTCACATTCGACATTATTTTTCGGTCCCTGTAATGGAGAAGTGATCCCTCTAATTCGACAATTTACCGAAATTGTAAAAATCTCTGCGCTGATCGTCGCAATGGGATTAATCACCATGACTGAACTCCAGGGGTCGAAGGTTTGTCAAACGACGCAACACAAACGACGCAGCAGGTATGACTCTTTGGTAATTGAACCATTGTGTGTCATTTCCTTTGATGATTGAGTTAACTGACATTTCGACTCGATGTCAATGTCTTTGACAATGATCTAAGCGCGATGGAGTAACGCAGAGAAACAGAACAATCGCAACAGAACAAAAAAGAAGACGAAGACTACGATTGTGACGAGAACCCAAAGCATACGAAAAGGGACGTTTTAACCGCGATTGACATTTTGAAGGACTTTGCACTGAGAAAAAACTCCTCTGAATGTATTGGATTTGTAAGGAAAATCGAATCGATTTTCCAGGACTCTTTGATTGATGAGGTTGCTCAAAGTGACATCAGATCGTTCTTATAAAATCGACATATTATCTTGTATGATGTATAAATGTTGATTTAGTACTTTATAGTGTATCGTTGGAATATAGTGTATATTGGTACATCTATATTGATCTTTCTTATTCCTTCACGTTTCTTGCCCTCCCTCTAATTCGACATCCCTCTAATTCGACCATATAGCAAGTATCTGAAGTTATTGCCTGACTGACTTCAATCTCACAACAAACCCTTGAAATGGTCCACATGATGAAGGATGACGTTCTGCAAGAAATGGTTCATCAGTGAAGGAGGACAACTGCGTCTCCAACATAATCAAGGTCATTAGTGAGAAGTTCATTCATCCATTCATGAGTTGTGTTAGTGAGTCCCTGACAAATATTGCAACAGCGAAGTAGCCTCTTCCACAGAACTGGCGTTAGCCAAAGAGAAAGGGCTTGCTGCACTTAAGCTGGCAGAAGAGAATGATGCAGCTAAGGTCGTTCCCCTTCATCTGAAAACCTTCCAGGAGAAAAGCAAGCCAGTGTCAAAAGAGTCAAAACAAAGGAGCTCCATCAGGAAGAAGAGGATGTCATGCGGTCTTTGTGCTTTGCTCAAAATTTGGATGAACACAGAAGATTGATGCATTTTCCCATGAATGGACCAGATATCCTAGTTCACTGTTTGACCCAGATAGGGAACACCCACGTGGCTTTGCAATGCGAAAAGGTAATAAGCAGACTACCTTGCTGCCCTGAGAGAGCCTGCAGAACATCCTGGTTGAATGGAAAAACTAGATGAAGCCAATAGATTTGAAAGCAGCACTGGTGTGATTGTGGATATGATGGCATTTGTACAGCGCTTTCAGGACATGGGTTGCACTGATTTCAATCAACTTCAGAAACGTTACCTGCAAAAGATGGTTACTATGCTTCCTGATGGATGTCAAATAATCCATATTGTTGGGGATAGATATGACGTCAGCCCAGAGAGAAGCTTGAAGCAGGAGGAATGTAGTCGGCGGGAGAAAGAAACTCGGTCATTGAAGACCTTCATTCCACAGCCTAACTGCCCCTGCCGAAATGGAAAAAATTCATCGGGAAGAAAGAAAACAACAGAAACCTTCTCAAGTTTCTTTTAGACTCATGGTCCAATGGAGAGAATGATATCCCTGAAGGAGTTCAAATCATTGTCGGTGGCTTCACTGAAACCACAGTGAAATTGGCAAGTGGCCTGGTCCAGGAAGTATCAACTCTCTCCAATTCAAATCACGAGGAAGCTGACACCCTCATTTTCGCTCATGCTGCCTATATGGTTCGAGAACAGAACATTCAGAGAATAATCAGAGGCAAATGACACAGATATAGTGATGATGGGTATTTTCCATGTTCATCGGTTACTTGGTTTGCAGGAACTCTGGCTTCACAAGCAACCAGTAGCATCAGACGTGCACACTCCTGCCACGCCATTTCCACATATCTGGAGGAAACATTCCCGAATCAAAATATAAGGGGGTAATCCTGGCAGCATACATCCTAACAGGTTGTGACACAGTTAGTTACCCTTTCCGTATTGGTAAGAAATGGGCTCTGAAAGAGGCACTGCAATGCACCAACTATCTTGGCCCAGTGGCAGACTTCGGTGAAGATGTCATAGATGTCGAGCAATCTGTAGTTGATTCTGCTGAGAAATACTTCTTTGCATTGTATGGCAAGAACGCTTCACTGGGACAATGGATGAACTACGATGCCATCTTTTCATGACTAAAAACGGAGACTTAAGATCACTGCCCCCAACTTCTGATTCATTCAAACTTCATCTGCTAAGAGCACTCAATCAGTTGATCATTTGCAAAAAAGCTAGAGAAGTGACACCTACAATGCCAGATCCTACATCATTTGGACGACACATAGAACATGGTACACTGGTTGCAGTCAGAATGACCAAAGAGCGAAAGCCAAACTGTCAGGACATCATGTAAATGCAAAAAAGGGCGTTGCCGAGTGAGGTGCCAGTGTAAAGCAGCATGGGTGAAGAAGTGCACAATTGCTTGTGCCTGTCGTGGTCAGCCGGAGCTATGTGATCTACAGCCACAAGAATAATTTGTTAATGACTTTGAATCAATAATGTCATTTGAATGAGTGATTGTTGTTGCAATAAACAAATTATGGAGATGTCATTATTTCTCGATAGCTTTTTTCGCATATTGCAAAAAGAATTCTCCATCAGATGGTGCGGCCCTAGATTCCATTGACAAATTTGGAAGGAAAGGATTAAAGTGCGTGGAAAATTAATCTTGGGGATTTATTTGTTATCCTAGCAATGGTTTCAGAGGTTTATCAAGTTATAACATTTATTCAAGCTGTTAATACAGTGATACCTCGAAAATTAGAAATATGCCATTTTTGGCCGATTTCGTGAAATTCGCATTCTGAACACAAGGGGTTAACATAAAATCTACAAGATAAATATGAACTTTCTTGGTATCAAAAACTTCCTTGATATCTCCTGAACATTTTGCACTATTTTATTTTCTTCTAACTCCTTGCATATTGCCACAAAAAAATAATGTATATGCTGGTACCCAGATTTTCACCTGCCCTCAAAATCGGTGACTTTTTGACCTCTAGTGACGTCATCGAATTTGCATGATATGAGTAATTAGCATAACCCAAGACCTTTCCAATGATACCTAATACTTGTGGTTTTATGTAATGCAAGTATCTATTAGAGGCATTTTCCTTCCCCTACCCCTCTATTTTTGCTCACTTTTTCTGAGGTGAAATGTCAAACATATGGCCATAGCATCAATTCGCAAGAAGATTGGAAGGGCTAACAATTTTTTTCCAGTGCAGAATCACAATACTACCCAAAAATACATCAAACAAAAGTTATTT
>CM068960.1:29181775-29192869 GCA_035128595.1 Eptatretus atami
AGTTAACAGGATGTAAATTGACGATTTTAGAAATTTGACCTTGAGTTGAGTTGACCTTTGATCTTTTGACCTTTGATCTTGAGTTGACCTTTGATCTTTTCATCTCAAAATAGTTGGTTTCCAAATTCAGCAATGTACTATGCAATTGCTGCTTAATTTTCAAGTTAACAGGATGTAAATTGACGATTTTAGAAATTTGACCTTGAGTTGACCTTTGATCTTTTGACCTCAAAATAGAGATATCCTGCACACATATCAAATAAACTTTGATCTTTTCATCTCAAAAATAGTTTGTTTCCAAATTCAGTAATGTATTATGCAATTGCTGTTCAATTTCCAAGTCAATCGGATGAAAATTGACAATTTTTCAAATAAAATTTGATGATTTTAAAAGTTTGACTCGAGTTGACCTTTGACCTTTTGACCTCAAAAATAGTTCGTTTCCCATTTCAGTGATGCAATATGCATATCTTGTTCCAATTTCAAGTCAATCGGATGAAAAATAATGTCAGAAATTTGACCTCAGGATGACCTTTGACCTATGACCTCAAAATAAATTGGCTTCTCAGGTGAGACTACCTCTACAACTTGGTAAAGTTTGATGATGATCGGTTTAGAAGTGTGACCTGTAGGCGACAAACAGACAGACAAACAGAATAACAAAATTGACTGACCAATATACTTGAAAAATCTTCGATTTTGCAAGTAATAAACAGAAATGGGTGAAAACATAACCTCCTTCACCTTCGGTGGTGAAGATAAATATCATGCTACACAGTACTACAGTCATCCCCCGTTTATCACGGGGGTTATGTTCCAAACCCCCCCCCTCCGCAAGAAGTGAAAATCCACGATGAATGGATGCCTCCCCAAAAATCGACTCGTCTGGTCTGGTCGGCTTGGCAGTGATCGGGTTCGAGGTGCCGGAGATCGACTCATCTGGTCTGGTCGCCTTGGCAGTGATCGGGTTCGAGGTGCCGGAGATCGACTCGTCTGGTCTGGTCGGTTTGGCAGTGCTCGTCCAACCGCAGCAAACCTTTTTCCTTCCCGAAGCATATCGAGCACCTTAACCTTCTCCTGGAGCATCAGGACGTTCCTCTGGCGCTTCGGTTCCTTGCCAGAAGCCTTAGAAGGTGCAGGGCATTTGGACGGCATCGTAGGGCTTGGAGAAAAAACGTAGAAATATTCGAAGTTCACAAGCGAAACTTTGTCTCGTGCGTTGTGTGACTCGTCGAGCGCCACGCGTTATAATTAATTGCATTAATATTTATATTTTATATATTATTACCGCGATATACCGTGGGAATCCGCAGAAAAAAATAGTTAGGTTCCAGGGAAAACCCGCGATGAACCGGGGGCGGGATAGGTGAACCGCGATATAGCGGGGGATTACTGTATATCGTTTTAGGCCCTCTCAATGGTGAAGAATCACTTTCAAATTCTCTAAAGCAATTCTCGTATACAGATCCGGATTCGGATCATCACCAAAATCGAATCAATTCGTCGTGGCCAAATACACAACCTGTCCACTAAGTTTTATTCAAATCCGTCCACAACTTTTTGAGATATCGTGCTATAGTACATTAGTTTAGCACTATCAATGGTGAAGAATCACTTAAAAAATTATCAGATCCAGATATTCACCAAAATTGAAACAATTCTTCCCCGTCACACACCCAACCTGTCCACAAAATTTTATCCGAATCCATCCACAACTTTTTGAGATATCCTGCATACAAACAAACAGGCAAACAGAAGGGGGTGAAAACATAACCTCCTTCACCTTCGGTGGCGAAGGTAATAAATGCAGTCATATTCCTCTATCAAATCAAAACCATCAGAAACATTTACAATATTAGAATATGAAAAGTTGGTATAGTTTATATAAGTTTATATTAAAGTTGGTGATATTGTTAAAATTAAAAGGTGGAAATCACGTTTTGAAAAAGGTTTCACTAAAAGATGGATCAACAAACATTTTAAAATTGTGCATATTTTAAACCTGTTCCTTGGATCTGTACAGTACATTATATGATTTGAATGGAGAATAGATTTTATGTTCATTTTTTGTGCAGTAACAGGAAACAAAATTTATTTCAATCAAATAAGAAAGATGAAATTAAGAGCAAATTTCCTTCTTGGTATTTTGAATGGAATTAAAAAAAGCTCCTCATAAATATTTGGTTGTTTTGTAGTTTGTTAAAATATCTTATAACCTCCACCCCCGAAGGTGGATGTAGAATATGTTTTCACCCCTTTCTGTCTATCTGTCTGTCTGTTTGTGAACAAAATATCTCAAAAAGCTGTGGACGGTTTTGTATGAAATTTGGCGAGAGCTTGGGTATGTGACAAGGAGAAAATGATTAGATTTTGGTGAAGATCCGAATCCGGGTCTGGTCTAAGAATATTCAAGTGATTTTTCACCAACGAGAGATAGGGCCAAAAATGACATATAGCAGGATATCTCAAAAAGTTGGGGACGTATTCAGAAGAAACTTGGTGGGGTGGTTGGGTATGTAACAAGGAAGAATTGGTTCGATTTTGGTGAAGATCCAATTTTTTTTTTTAAAGTGATTCTTCACCATTGAGTCATAATTTTCAACTGATCTTCACAAAACTTCATGAAATGGTAGAGTTGATCAGAAGCAAGAACACTATTGATTTTGAGGTCAAAATGTCAACATAGGCTAAGTTTCTAAAATCCTTAATTTTCATCCGATTGACTTGAAATTTGAACAGGATTTGCAAATGAGTGTCACTGATTAACACCACCAGTTATTTTTATGGTCAAATTTGTTTTATGAATTTCGTAAGTATTGTGTTCTGCACGATGTCTTTCTTGTTAATTGCCGGAATCCTTCGGATTTCGGCAATTATGTTGGTCGGTTGTGTGTGTCATTTGTCTGTCTGTTGTTTGTGTGTTTGTTTACACTGTAGCAGCCACACCGTTTCAGCGATCATGACCAAACTGGGTACAGACGTCGGCCATGGTCCAACTTAGACACGTCATTTTTGGTGAATCTAGGTCAAAGGTCAAGGTCAGGTCACCGAAAAACCGAAATTCTTATTTTCGCAATAACGTCCGCAAAAATGGTCGTGTCGACTTCAAACCAAATCAACAAATGTGCATCTTCCAATTCTGCATCCAACCATATGTCTCATTGGGGTGTCACAACCGCCACCCTTCTTAGTGGTTGGGGGTTGGGGGTGGGGTCAAACTTCAAATTGCGATAAAAACGCCATTTCAAGTCCGATTGACTTCCAAGTTATGATCCATGACCAAACTAAGTGCTATAACTCATTAAACAGTAGCACTATCGACTTATAGGAACCAAATTGATTTCCAGGTTTTTGTTTTTTCAGAGATCATGGAGATATGACAAAGTTATTCCGGCAATTCCTTGCTCAACGAGCAATTTCATTTCTTTGTTTGTGTGCAGGATATCTCAAAAAGTTGTGAACAGATTCGGATTAAACTTGGTGGACAGGTTGGGCATGTGACAAGGATGAATTGATTCTATTTTGGTGAAGTTCTGGATCCGGGTGGAGGTATGCACTTTCCCGAGTGCACTTCTAGTGTTGTTTTTTTTTGTAACATTTCATTGCAAGAAAAACAACTTTGTGAACAACTAGGAGGCGAGCAGAGAAATTGTTTCAGAATAAAAGGAGGCAGTCAACAAATAGTTTTCGTGTTCGGGTGCCGAGTTCTTGAAAAAGTAGATACACCCGATTAAACATTCTTGTTTCTCAATGAATATATTGAGTTTTGGAGCAATACCACATGAGACCTTGTGTTAATTGCCAGTCCATTTTGTAACAGTAGTCTAAGGTCACAATTAAATATTCACATGCATAGTTGACTCATGATCTTACCTACATTTTAATGCTAGTATAACATATTTTGCAAAGTTTCATATTTGGAAAACATTAGCTAAACAAACTTATTTTAAAATTGAAACTTGCAATATATTTGTAAAAAAAGGATAAATTTCCTTTGAAGTACACTACGCACTGTGAAACTTACAGTGTGTTGATGACTAAACGGTCCCACTGTCCCTTTATGTCATCTTCAGAAGGCTGTTCCGTGATGTAGAGCCCATCAAACTCTAACCTCCGTGCTACCTCTTTCTCACGCTTGAAAATGACCAGAGGTACCTGATGGTGATAGTTTACATCATTGTCCATCATTACATCATGTTGCACAATTCCTGATATTCCACCTGCACAGAAAACATCTCTTTGTTGTAATAAGAGTTACATACCTTCAGGCAGTAGTATCCGATGATACAAAGGAATGAAGTGAGGGTATGCACGATAGTCAGGAAGCGCAAACAGGGAGCCATATAACCCGTACTCTCCTGCAGCACGTAGTGTGATCTCAGATCTTCTTCATCCACTTTGTCTGTGACCTCTTCAAACTTTCTACCCTCTTCATTCTCATCTTCATCAAGTGACACCTGCAACAAATTTACTTGGCACTTTAGCAGCAAAGTGAATGAGGGTTAATATGTGTTGGTTTTGTTGCATTCTAGAAAACCTCGATACCATCACATCAATTTCTTACAAAATAACTTATTAAAGTGAAAGTAACCTGCAAAAGAGAGGCTTATTGAAGAGTAACTCTATAACTGAAAGTGTCAATCATCGGTTGACTTAGTCATTGGTCAAAGTTTACTCTTCAGGGTGGACTGGTCTATAAAAATTGAGAATTAAAGTAACTTCCTGGTATTTCTTGCAGTACAATCCTAAGGAGATGTAGGGGGCTGTAGCTCTGCTAAAGGCCCAGTCACACCTTGACGTTTTAGCCAGCGATGGCAACGTATTAAAATGTATGTAAAACGCTGGCTTACGTTGAACTTTGATGTTTTTTTAAAAAGATTCGGACGTATTCATAACGACTTGGTCTTATGTATAACGTATTAGTAACGGACAACAGACGTTTCGTTGTGTTTATAGCTAACTTTACCAACGAATGCTGAACCTGTTGTCGGCCTACACAACCTCTGCCCAACGATAGTCTAACTTATGCATAGCGCGCTGCACGTATCGCCGACGATGACGTGACGTAGCCTATTAAAAGGCTGACGCACAACGATTCAAATCATAACCGCCGCAGAAATGGATGTGTCAACATCGCAGTCACACCTTGGGATCTTGCCAGCGTATGCCGACCTAAGAAAAATGTGTCTAAAACGCTGGCGCACGTCGAATACGGTATGGGTAAGTTTGGTATACGTGAATAGAACGCTAAAGTACGCTATCATACGTCGTAGTAAGTGGAGTACGTCAAGTAATTTTAAACATGTTCAAAATTTTACGACGTAACTTGGCGTATGACACACGTTCCGCATGCGATGGGAATAAGTTGTACACACGATATGCGGACGCTTACACACGTCGACAAAAGCTACTTGTAAGCTACTCATAAGTCGAAACACGTCGCGAAGAGTCTTTTTACGCCGAAACTTATTTCTAACTTATGTTTGACGTGCTTTGAACCAATTCTTTACGTAGTCCCAACGCACATTGACGTATGTAGACGTATTCCATTGACATCTTCCGGTCGACAAAAAAACGAAATGAACGTGTTTCTAACTTACAACTGCCATATAATGACGTGTTCCCAGCGTTTTGGGGAATTGGTATATAAAAATGGTCTTCACAAGGGGGAACCCATCAGTGTTTTCGACTCCTTTTTGAGTCGATGTCCATGTCAGCAGTAACAGTATAAGTATCAGTATTAGTAGTAGTTTGTTCATGTTGGCAGTAGTAGGTGAGTGTGATGGGGAGGGTGTGGTGGATGATGGATCCTCCTTGCGTCCGCGTGTCCACGGGTAGGAGACATCTTTGCACCATTGTTCGAAGTTCTTCGCGGCTAAATTTTTGGGGTTTTTTCAACAATGAGCTATGGCTGTTTTTTACGTTTTAGGTGTATTCATAACGAGTTGGACAAATGCTCAAGTACTAATAATGTACATAGAGCGCTTCGATACCTTATAGATACGGTATACCAACGAATAATTATCGTGTAGCCGGCGTTCACAACCTAGCCAACGATAGCCTAACTTATCCATATCGTGCGGCAGTTTATCTTTGCCGGTGACGTGGGTTTGCTATTCATAGGCTGCCACTCAAAGATTTAAATGGCTGCAACTCCACTATTGAAAGTAGACGCTTGCGCTCAACAATTGGATTTTTTTACACTCAACGACTTTTAAACGTGCCACTCAACTATTTAATTGTTTACAATGAAACGATTAAAATTGCTGTCACTCGCCTTTGTTTTTTGACGCTGGCGCTCGGAAATTTGAAGCGTTCTATTCAATTTGCTAAATCGCTCAAACTCCACTATTGAAAATAGACGCTTGCGCCAAACAATCGCAATTGTTTACACTTAACGTGTTCTTATCGGTGCAAATCAAATCCCGATCCATGGTGTCACCCAGTACCTTCTCCTCCGTTCACGTCTTTATCTCGGTTCTATTGGCACGCAACTGGTGCAGTGCCAAATTGATGAGGGTATGCTGATGTTGGAGGACAGGTAGATATTGTAGTGTCATCGTTGCCGGATACTCCATCTCTCGAATGTCATGGACATGTACTCGCTATGTAGTCTGCAACACTGACGGGTTCCTCCTGTGAAACCCCTTTTTATTTACCAATTCCCTAATCGCTGCCATTACATCATTATCTGGTTTCTGTAGGTTGGGAACTCGTTCGTTAAGTTCTGTAGTCGTCCGGTAAACGTCAAATACGTCTACATACGCCAGTATGCGGCGGAGTGCGTTACACACAGGTGCAAAGCACGTCACTCATAGGTTAGATAAAAGCCTCTTTTGCCCTAAACAATAACTCGGCATGATTCGACGTATAAGTAACTTTCAAGCAAGGAGTGTCGAAGTGTGTCAACGATCGCGTAGCGTGTTAGCAACATGTCACTGATAGGTTATAAATAAGTTTCAGGCACACTAAGCATTATACCGACGTCTTTCAGCTATGAGTAACTTAAAAGTAACGTGTGTCGACGTGTGTCAACGATCGCGTAACGTGCCTACAACACGTTACTCATAGGCTAGGAATAAGTTTCGGGTACGCTAAAACTTACCTCGGCGTGTCTCAACTTATGATAACTTACAAGTAACATTGTTGACGTCTGTCAACGATCGCATAACGTGCCAACAACTTATGGCCAGAGTAGTGGAACGTGTGAGTCATACGCCGGCATACGTCGTGAAATTTCAAGCATGCAAAAATTTGAGGACAACCGAAAAGTACAACGTTTAAAGCCAGCGGTGCAACGACGTATGCAGTGTTTTCATTCGTGCTCTCAATGTTATCAAAACTTACCCATAACGTATTCAACGTGTGCCAGCGTTGTAGACAATTTTTTCAAAAATCGGCATACGTTGGCTAAAACGTCAAGGTGTGACTGGGCCTTAAGCCTATATATAACAGGGATTTTCTAAAATAGCACTTACTTGATGGCAAAATTTAAGATGTACTATGGGGAGTAACTAATAAATTTTGTTTATTTATGATTTACCCTTTATTGGATTTCTGCAAATGATCATCTCTCGTGGAGTTACCTCTCAATCCAAGTTCCTCTGTTTCTCCTCCACCTCTCTTGGCTCCTTTGACATTGTTCTTGTCAAAGTCCATATCACTGTGGCTATTGTTGGAGAGCAATCTCAATGCCACAGGATATGGCTGTTTGCACAGGCCAACTGACAGGGACTTCAATCTGCCATCTCACAAAAGTATTGGGGCATGATATCCAAAGCACCTGGTATTGATTCCACCTGGGAATACTTTAACAAAGGTCTATCTTCTCTCTTGCACTGGTTTATCCCATCCCACCTGTGGTTTTCCTATCCATCCTCTCGACCCTGGTGCATTGAACCATGTGGGAAGGTATTTGCAGTCCAGCAGTTTGCTTTCTCAGCTTGGAAAGCAAACCTGACTGAGGGGAACTTTCGTTCGTTCTTAAGACTCATAAATGTGTTTCAAAAACAAGATTTCCACTCTGTCACCTCCATGCGCCTCAATTTTGTAAAGAAATAAAAAAGGTCGGTGATTCATATTCAGTGAGATTCACATCATGGTAATCTACTACTCTACTCGGCAAGCTGAAAACTGTGCTCAGTTGTATTATTAATCTCTTGTAATTCATTGTACAATTGATAAATGATAACAGCACTTAAAAACCTTGAAAGACTTTTTATTCTCGATATCAAGCCAAATAATAATTTGTTTTTTGGCGAAGTTAGTGATATCTTCTTCTTCTTGCCTATGGCAGCTTGGCTGCCAGGTAGCTATCATTTTGTTGGGGCACGATACCACTGATGCTTTGCCCCTATACCAGTGCACTGGGACTCATTTCACTGACCTCGGAAGGATGACAGGCAGAGTCAACCCCATCTGGTGTTCATTCAGCAGCCAACAGGGCTCAAACTCAGGAATGAGCTGTTCATCACCCTAACCACTAAGTCCCAAGCCAGCCACATTAATCACTAAGCCAACACCAGTCTTTTTAGTTAGTGATATCATTAGTATTAGACAGTGCACAAAACTATAATCACTTGTATTGTTCCAGGAAGCAAAAATCAACAACATCTCAGCTTTGTCTAACTAATTGTTTGAGTTGTCATACAGACCAATTCATTGTCTGGAAAAGTAAAGAAACAGACAGACAGACACAGATACAAATGACAAACGTTGTGAGACTTATCAAAAGATAAATAATAAAACAAATGAATCAACTATCAAACAAGTACAAAACATGTTTAAAATGGATGCATGTGTAGATCACATGCACGTGTAGGTTTTTGGAGAGCAGGCAAAACAGTAAATTAAAGGGTGAAATCAATTGGCAGTATAAAGATTTCAACAAGCAAAATATAAAGTTGAAGAAGGGAAAAGTACAGAAACGAATATCAAAGGGAAATATTGCTTCACAATAGTGATGCGAACAAACAACCTCCATGATGGTGATGTAATATTGTGGGAGGAACAAGAAATTTGGGGCCAACATAGCACTTCAGGGTGATTATCATTCCATGAAATTTAAACTTTGGCCATTGTTGTTTTGGCATTTTGGATACGCAGTTTTCTTTGATACTGAAGCGGTCTTTAAGGTAATAGAGGAACCCGTGACATGTTGATGTGAAATAAAATCGGGTTTACTTTGTAGAAGAGTAGGATGAAGTTGATAGCGAAGGCCACAAACAATGCCAGCATTCTCATGTTGTAGAAGTTTCTTGCAAAATAATTCTGCAATAGAAATCAAGAAAATATGTGCACATCCTCAAATTGAACATGAAGTTCACGAATCTATGTGTAGGGAAGGTACTATACCAATAGCTTCTGCTGATAGGCCGTGACATTCCTCCAGTAATCAGACTCCAGGCTTTCCACATCATCTTGCTTCAAACCAAATAATTTCTGCTTCTTCTTTTTACTCTTCTTTGGATCCTCAAACATTTTATCTTTCTTTTCCCCTTCTTCAGCACTGCGCGAGAGCAAAATGGTAGTGTATTTGAGAATCGTGTAACATTTTCACAGCCAAGTAGAAAATCAAATATGCTTAAACTAAAATAATGTGAAATATTGCCTTAATCTAAAATTACCAACGAGGTTTTGAGGAAGAAGTTATAAATGCAAAGTTCAAGCACGAATGAAATGATGCAAACCCCTCCAAAGCACTCGATTCTACAAGTGTGACAACATTAAGAATAAATCTTGAACCGAGTAACGCAAAACTGAACCTCCGAGATAAATCAATGAACACATCGCAAGTGGCCGGAAAATATCACGATTAGCAAGCTGTAATTATGAGGATAAAGTCCTCTACTGAAGTCCTTTTGAATGTAGCACATGGAGGTAGCAAACACCACTTCGTTGCACAAAAATGTGCCACAAATGATCCTCTAAGTTACAGAGCAAGACACTTTCACAGCAATTTCAGCAAACTTTAATTCCTATTTTACAACTTCTACATCAGTGATCACCGCTTTGACTTATGCTCAGGTCACTCAGCATAACTTAAGCAACATTGACAGTTTGTACCCTCGGCACAATGACTCAATCTGTGAACTTTCAAAACCCAGTTTTCTCACAATGGAAAATCCTCCTTTTTGGACTTGGTGATGACTAACTTCCCTGCAAATGTCTCCTGCTCTTCCTCTGCACCAATTGGTTCATCTGATAATATGCTTGTGAAAGTCCACATCTCTCTGTGTATTCTCAAAGAGTTGCCTCAACACCGGCGAGTCTGGCAGTTCATTAAGGCAGACTGACAGGGACTGCAAGCAGCCATCGGTTTTCAGAACTGGTCTCCCATATCGACTGCCACTGATATTAACTCAGCCTGGGAATTCTTACACAGAAACCTGCTCTCTCTCTCATGCACAGATTCATCCCATCTCATCTTCAATTATCCTACTCTTCTTCCCACCCATAGTACACTGAATCCTGTGGTGAGGCAGTTGCTCTGAAACAACTTGCCTTCTCTTCCTGAAAGGCTAATCCAACTGAGGGCAATCTCAGTGCATTCTAAAAAGTCCGCAACAAGTGTGTGTCCACTCTCAGAAGAGCAGAAAACAGCATCTGTCCAATCTCCAGAATGAACTTCCAAACTTGTTTCCCTCATTGAAAACCCGGTGGTGCCTTGTTAAGTCTTTCTCTGGTGTATGCTCCCCTTCTATCCCTTCTCTCTCTTCAAATGGCACCACAGCCAACTTCACTTGTGAGAATGCCGAATGCCTCAATTCTGTGTCTGCTTCCAACTCTTGTGTCCCCAACCCCTCACTCTTAGTACCCATCCTTCCCTGTCATACCCAACTGCTCTTAGACTGTGTCTTTTGCACCTGAGAAAGTGGATAAGGTTCTTTCAACCGTCGACTGACTCTGCAACTGGACCAGACGGAATCAGCTGACGTGTCTTAAAAACCTCCTCTGTTGCTTTTGCACATCCTCTCTCTGCCCTTTAACCCCATAATTTGACCTAGGTCTTCCATCTGCTTGGAAGTCCACCAACATCACTGCATTAGATAAACAAGGACAAATGTGTCCAAGAGCCGCGTCATTCCACCAGTC
>CM068960.1:29268996-29281155 GCA_035128595.1 Eptatretus atami
TGGATGTGAGACTTGGACTCTGACCAGGGATCTGAGATGGAGACTTAATTAGTTTGGTACCAGCTCTCTTCGGAGAATCCTTGGCTATCGCTGGTTGGATTTTGTGTCCAACGAGCGGTTGCTGAGAGAGGAACTCAAATGAGATTGTTACCTGCATAGTCCTGTGAGCACAAGCTGCGGCTGTATGGACATGTGGCTCGTTTTCCTGACGCTGATCCTGCTCCCCAGATTCTCTCAGTGAGGAGCCTCGTGAGTGTATTCGGCCAGTGGGCCGACCACGTGCCTCATGTTTGCAGCAGGTTGATCGGCATCTGCAGGAGATGTAGATGGTCGAGGCATCTGCCTGGGGGATGGCCAGACAGAGGCCCCTTGAGTACCGGCATCAAGTGGATGCAGTGATGCGCTGCTCCGGCACATGCTCCCATACCTGACCTGATCTGGCATGGAGGGGGTGGGGGCCAAACCCTAAACCTTCTTTTCACCTTCAAAAGGAAAGAGCAACCATAGCAAACACCTGGATTCTATCCTAGCATTTTCATTGCAAACTAAAAGTGGGAAAATAATCACAAACCCCTATGTTGACTGCTTTGTTCTGAAATATTCCTCCACATGATATCTGTATTCAAGGAAGAATATTCTATGAATGTTACTTTACCCAGGTCAATCAAAATCTCTCCATCCAATTACGCCTGCAAAATGTGCCGACCTCCTGTCTCAAATCATGTGAGCTATGCTTGAACATAGCCAGAACCATCAGTGACCTGGGATTTGACGTCCAAGAGCAATGATGACAATGCTGGGAAAATACTAATATCCCAATGAAATAATTGATTCCAGACCTGACAAACGCCTCCTGGATTTGATCTATCCACGAAACAATGATCCACATCAATCGGACTTGCACATCCCATGCATAGATGGCTCACAATCTGCACAGATGGATAATAATCAAGGAAAGCATGCGACTGAGGGAACCCTGAACAAACCATCGACATATGGTGAAAATTCAGTGGGGACATTGCAGCAATCCACACAACTGCAACTGATGCCATTATTTGGCTGTTAAACCTGGCCTTGGATTTACGAGTTGCTCTTCGTCAAACCACATGGAAAACGAAGAAGCTGTACTTGATGTTATCTTGACTCCTCTGAAACTGTCCCTGATGTAACTAAGAAAGAGAGTCATGCCGATACCATATCAGATTCCAAGTATATATGCCACTCACTGAAAGTCGTGATAGTTATACAGCTGACAAGAGGGAAAATAGGTCACAGTACTGGCACTCTAATCAATAGAGAGCATGGTATCTTTAAAGGGCAAAAATTAAATGTTTATACAGGACAAACGGCTTCACATTCTCATCCTAGGATGTTGTGCTTCATGATGTTACACACTTTGCGAGCACAAGGGAAATCCAATTGTGCAATTCAAAAGCAAAGTAGAAAAGTCGATGCTTAGTCCACTGCCAAATAAGCCATCGTGACATTTCAATATTGTCAACAGATATTTAGGTCTTTACCTCACATCTGGTCTAACATTAAACTAAGGTTGTGTGAACAAATAAGGTCCATGGGTGGGTTGTGACACTGCCAACACTACCTGTTCCAAATGGTGCAGTACAGAGGAGATGACGAGCAAGCGAGTGACTGGACACTCTGAGTCACTCCTCTCCTCACCACGGCTGGAGAGCTCTTTGTACAGATTCATTTGCCACCGTACTGTCGGTGATTCAGCCTGTACAAGGTATAGGAAAACATTTATTTCAGAACCTGTCCTAAAATTTTGTGAAAGCATCCATGAAGTTCCAGCCCAAAAAAAAAAATAAAGGAATTATAGCCCAACAAAAATTAGAATAATACAAGGTGCCCAACCGCAATTCTTGACCGACACAAATATTTTGGAAACTTGCCATCGTATTGTCTCAATCTTATAGGATAGGATCACATGGCGAAAGGGATGGTGATCCTAAAGATTACTCTCAAATGCAATGCTCTCTACTTGCACCACACATCAGTCTTAGTTTGATTTTATTCCAATGAAAATATTATTCAGGATCAAGCAGCTTCATGGGAGTACACAATCATAAAAAAATACCTTGTATCCAATAAAAATCACAAGAAAAAAAAACACATGAATAATATGAACCTGAGAATAAATTATTTGCTTTGTGGCGATGCCAGAAATACAACTTAGAAGCCGTAATGAATGCATGGACACACTAACGAGCTTAGCATCGACTTACACATCTGGCACATATTAAATAAAAAGTTTTCTCACACAAAAATGAATCGTGTAAAGAAGCATAAAATGAATTAGGTCACACAGCATGTTTGGTGGACTGCCAAGTCATACAAAGGGCATTCAAAGTGTTCCAGCAACGGATATTCATCGGTGACCGAGAGCAGCGGCATTCTGCTCATTATAAACTCACATGTAGGCTTGTTATACCCCATTAGTTTAATTAATCTGCCATTGCATCTCATATTCCACAGTATAGTGCAGAAGTTGGTGGCATTAAGCAATTATACATCTTACCAAAATTGAACATCAACTTGAAAATCAAATTTTTAGAAGATGACAATTTCAAAGAAATCCACATGTGGGTGGTAGCCATGTACTGTATGGTGAAGGTGCACCCTCATAATTTAAATCAACCACCTGACTGGCTGACTTTTAGCATAGATGTGAGGCTGCTGAAGATGACCCCAGAGCAGGATTGTGAGTGCCTCTGTTATAGCAATCATTGTGTTGAGGTCACTGAAATATTTACAGAACTTAGAATTTATCAAGTCAACACTATTGCCATCATCCATGAACCTTTGGCATGTGTTCAAGGTCTCAGCAAGATGGACCCGCCTAAACCTCAGCATTTAAGATCAAGATCAATAGCTGGCTGGCATCATGTCATGAGCTTCTGGAACTGTTCAATGGAGATTGAGCTGAATTTATCACTCGTCTGGTAACTGGTGACAAAACATGACTTTACTAGCAGGATACTGAAACCATATTGTAAACCATGCAATCGAAGCACACAAGGTATCACAGCCATCCAATAAATTTCAACACAGCCTTCAGCTGGCAAGTTCATGGCCTCAATTTTCTGAGATGCCAAGAGAATCTGCTGATTTACTTTATGCCTCACAAAACTACACAGCAGAATGCCATTCCACACGTACACAGACATCACAGCAATGCTCCTGTACTTGTACATAGCAAATGCATTGTGTAGACTGTGATTTGTATGACTGTAGCTTTGAGGAGTCGGATCACCCCGTCCCCACTCCCACCTTCTCCCATTAGAGCCTGGAATTGGTCCCCAGTGACTATGATTGCTTTTGACATTTGGTGTCCCACCTGCTTGACCATGGATTCACCAATGATTAGGAACAGACAAAAGGAACTGTGAGGTGGCTGAAGGAACAATCTGATTTTTTTTTTTCTGGAATAGACAATTTTAAGGACAAATGAAGCAAGTACATTGAAGTCAATGGTGACTATATATTGAAATTTTATAAAAGTTTGTCTTAAACTATTATAAGTATGTCACTCTGATTAAATATTGAACGTCCTCCTATGTTGAGACAATGTGAGAACAGAAGATGTTTGATGGGAATCACTGTGAACTCATGAAGCCACAACGGATTATCATAACCAAAACCGGTAAGAAGACAGCATCTATCATTTTGTATTCACTAAAATAACATTGATTGGATACCATAAACTGTAAAAGACATCAAATAAAACTCTTGAATGAGAAAAAAAACCTCCTGCCACACATGGGACAGGACCATGATTACCCACTAAACATACAAAGAGAGCAACTCAAGGGTGAGGACTCAGATTCAACAAATTGTTCACCTGTCTATTTCCCTGATTCAGGGATTCATGATTCATGGCAGGTTTAGTTAATGTACTGTACCTTCAAAATAGGTCATGAGAAATTAAAATGGATTTTCTTTTGTATATGTAGTCGAGGCTCATATAAGAGCTAACACAGAACATATAACAAAGGCAGCATGACACAAGAGGGGGCGACAGAGGGAAGCACAACAACAGTAGGGAACAGGGACTTCAGGAGATCTGTGGAGAGAGGGAAGGAGCGGGGAACATGGGGTAAACAAGATGGAAACTCCAGGGACTTTCAGGAAGGAAAACAGGGAATTTGAAGGAGGTGGGTTTGAGGTGGGAGGGAAGAGTGGGATTGAAGAGAGTGTGGGAGTTTGTTCCAGAGGCAGGAAAAAAGAGGAATGAAAGAGTGAAGGTGAGCAATAATTCTTGATTTTGGTAGTTTCAGCAGAAGGGGTTGATGACGGACCTTCAGCAACCTGCGGAAATATTGGGGGGGGGGGGGGGGACAGATCACAGACAGAGCGGGGGGGGGGAGTGGGAGGGGGCAAGGCGCGGAAAGGAGATGGTAGAAGACAGAAAGACCACTGATCTGCCTGCAGTGAGACAGTGAGAGACCCAAAGACTCAGCTTCATCGTTGGAGATACCAATGATCCTAAAAGCCTTGGTTTCCGGGTCATGAAGCCAAGCTATGTGTGAGGCAGTAGCACCAGCCCAGAGGAAAGAGCAGTCCTCTCTCTCAAGCTGCAGATGAAAGCTTTGTATGTGGTTAAGAGCTAAGATGTGCCAAGGAAGGACTTCAAGGCAAACCTCAGACTAATGGTTATGTCCAAAGTAAAACAAAGGCTTTCATTGGAGTCGAGAGTTGGGTGTGTTGAACTGATCTCTGCACCACTACCTGGCATCCCTACTTCAAACCAAAGTAAGGATCAAAAAAGGATTTCCTCAACAACTTCTGAAAATGAAATACATGGTATTGGGGTTAAGATTATGGAGGAAAGCATAGGAGGAGGTTTGGAGTTAGTGAGTGAAATAGAGGTGGTAATTGGATAGGTAAAGATAGAGATAGAGGTGAAGGTCGATACCTCTCCAAATCTAGAAAAACAACAAGTGCTTGGGACAAGGTTCAACACAAAATTTTAAAGCTTCAGGGTTGGATACATTTTTCTCCTTTGAGAAATGCCACTTTATATTAAAAGGTTAAAAATGAATCAAATGATGAAAGAAAGCTTCTTCTCATAAGCTTAGTGGCTGTGTTTGTCTGAAGGAAAAGTCCAATGTGTCTCATGTATTCATCTGGATGTGTGGTCATGATTACTGTAGCAACTCTTCCAAGAGCCTTTGATCCTGTAGAAAAAAAATCCAAGTAATTTGCTGTGTGATGGAGGGAATTTAACAAAAAAGATTTTTTTTAAAGTTTTTAATTGAAAATATAGTTTTCAGGAACCTGCTTCCACTTACTCTTGATAAAAAATATCATGCTGAACCAATAGATGATGAACATCAAAAATGTATCATCCCAACTGCCCCAATTTTATAATATAATTCATTTCAATTTTTATATAATTCATGGATTTTAACACAGTACTGTATATATACAATTTACTCTCCAACCTACAGCAATATCATGATGCCAGTAAGAGAGAGAGAAAAAGAGAGAGAGAGAGAGAGAGAGAGAGAGAGGAGAGAGGAGAGAGAGAGAGAGAGAGAAGAGAGAGAGAGAGAAGAGAGAGAACTAGAAAGTATCCCCAATTGCAAAGCCATTCCACATCCGCTTTGTACTCGAACTACACTTTACGAAAACAACAGCTAAAAAAAAAATGACATTTATTAATTAGCATTCTTCATGTTCTCATAATAAATGTTTAAAAAATTTTTTGATGGCAAAAGCTCAAATGGTAAAAAGAGACATAGAGACATAGAGGCCTGGACAAACAGACAGACACACAGACAAACAAGCGGTTGTAAACCGGTCCTTAAGAAATCAGAAAACCAATTACGTGACCCAAGATGCAAATTCTGTTCAATAATTTCAAGAAAATTGGCGATTTCATGTGACCTTGACCTTTTGACCTCAAACAAATGGCTTCAGTGACCCAATATGCAAATCCTCTTCAAATCTCGTCATTCGAATGAAAATTGATGATTTCATGCTACCTTCATTTTTTGACCACAAAAACAAGAGGCTTCTGTATTTTGATTGGTGAACCAATTAATTGACCCGGTATGCAAATTCTGTTCAAATTACAAGTCAATCAGATGAAAACTGATGATTTTATGACCATGACTTTTGACCCTTTGACCCAATTATTTATTAGACTTCTCCATGTTCTCAGAATGAAAGTTTGTTGAAAATTTGATGATAAAATCTCAAATGGTCAAAAGATTATGGTCCTGGACACAACACACACACACACCACACACACAACACACACACACACACACACAACACACACACACACACACACACACACAATTGCAAAACTCCATCTCCCACTGCACCGGTCAACGGGCTAATCAGGCAATCACATGCAGTGACTAATAAGCCAGCAGTACCTTTCCTTGAAGATGAAGATTATTCCGAATGAAAACTCTCACTTCTTCATCTGTATCCTTCTGCACAAACAGGTGGGCCCATTAAATATTCATGATATTTTAATTAATGATATTAATGGCCCATTCATGATAAGCCATTAAATAAATTTGCCATTTGTCATCTTGGTTTTAAAGACATTATCTTTGATTATTGAAACCTAAACATGCTTGTGGTAAAATATTGATTCAAACAAATAATGCATTTTTTGTCACCACGACAATTTGACAGTATTTATATAACAGTAAGCACTTTTTGCAAGCAATTCATAGAAGTGATGCATCATTAAATCAATTCTAAAATAATCAACATCAATTTTATAAACTACTAGACATGTCACATTATAACCGCGGGCAGATGTAAACCGGGTACCAAGATGCCAGGTGGGCCCATTAAATGGCCCTTTGACACAACCCCAATGGAGAGTTTGTGGGGTTGGAGTGGGGGTGGGGGGGGATCTTTTCACCACCCCTGCTTTGATACAACTCCGCTTTGATCAGACACGTGACCCGTGACATCCTCTTTATAAAATTGAATTCAGAATGTGATTTAAAAAATTCAATAAAATACAAATGGGAGACCAAATACTGCATTGGAGTTATCAGAAGAAACCTGAGTAAGCAAAAACAAATGTGGAATCATCAGGAGGAACCTGGATAAGATAAGGGCCCATTTGCATAAAATTCCCTCATCTTTAAGGAAAGATTCCCCTTCAGGTACACTGCGGTTCCTTCGCGAAGGATTTCCTTAAGGGCTGTTGCATAAACAACCCTGAGGAAATCCTTAAGTAAGGATTTACTTAAGGGTCTTAGGAGCCATTGCAAAGTGTCAAACCAATCAGATTGTAGATAGGAAGAGATAGGAAGGCCACCTAGGATTCTAGGCAACCAATCAGATTATAGATAGGAAGAGGTGTCTGAAAGCAGGATGGCGAAGCGATCTCCAAACTGACTTCAGAAAGAGACAGAAGCACTAGTGGAAGCTTTTCTCGTGCACATGAGAGACAATACATTGTATAGTTGTACGATGTGTTTTGTTAAGCCTGGCTTTGGCTTAGTAGTTAGGTTGGCTGGCTTGGAATCCTAGGGTTCTGAGTTTGAGTCCTATTGGTTGCTGAATGAAAGCAGGATGGTGAAGCGATCTCCAAACTGGCTTCAGGAAGAGACAGAAACACTAGCGGAGGCTTTTCTCTAGTACATGAGAGACAATACATTATATAGTTGTACGATGTATTTCGTTAAGCCTGGCTTTGGCTTAGTAGTTAGGTTGGCTGGCTTGGAATCCTAGGGTCCTGAGTTTGAGCCCTGTTGGCTGCTGAATTAACATCAGGTGGGGTTTACTCAGCCTGTCATTCAGACATTCTGAGGTCTGAAATGAGCACCATTGTACTGGTAATATATCAGTGGCATAGCTGTGTCCCCAACCAATGATGCACCCAGCAGCCACAATGCTGCATACAAGAGTGAGTATTTGTGTTTTGTTTAATTACTTTTATGTTTAATTACAACACCATAACTATAAATTGTATACAATTGTTAAGAATCTCTCGATTTGCGTAAGATCTGGGTTCACAGGGTAAACCAGAACTCCCCTGAGTCAAACGAGGCCAAACATGTGTCTCTGATGCGGGATTGATGAGTTATGGACCAAGTCACACAACGCATTCAATCTATGTATTACATACGCAGTTAACCCTTTTCCTGGGGTCAGGAAAAGGTCAGGTACCAATTTAATTGATATCTAAATCGAAATAACCTGAACATGGAGTAATAAGGGGGGTGGGGGGGCGGGGTGCTCCTTTGAGTTTAGGAAGGTTTTGAGGAAAAATGCAAGGAACATTAGAATATGCAATGATCCCCAAAATAAGGATGTCTTTCAGGGAAACTTGAGGAAATATTGAAGTAAATCCTCAAATCTTTCCTTAAGAATGCATGATGCAACCAGACCTCATGTTTCAGCTGCTACTCATCTACCCTCAAACCCATCCAGGCCCAGCCAAGTGAGCCTTCCTGATTAAAAAAAAAAAAAAAATCAAAAAGAACCCAGATTAAATTTATTTAAATTATTCTGGCTGCCAGACCATGTGTCAGATCAGGTTGAAATTTGAAACATATATTTCCCATCACTACTACATCATAATTGTGAAGTTTGACATCAATTGATAAAGAGGTTCAAGAGAAATAATTTTTTAAAGATTTTCATTCAATCCAGTATGGCTGCGAGACCATGAAACCTAGGAATTATTGTGAAAACCCTGGTATCCCCAAGGCTTGGAAAAGATGTGGGTGAAGTTTTCCCTCGATCTGTGAAGCTGTTGTGGAGAAGAGGATTTTTTAATGGTTTATTCTTGTAAAAAAACATCATAGCTGCCAGACCATTGACCAATGACATCATAGGTGGGAACTTTTTGTTCCTCACGGATAGGCGATCATCCCTGTAAAGTTTCGCCTCGATCTGTTCAGTTGTTTCGGAGGAGAGGATTTTTAAAGTAAACAAAAAAAAAAAAAAATTACCTCCGTGTGGGGGTGACGGTCATCTCTATAATGTTTTTACTATCATAATCGATGAACCGTTGCCAGATATCTCCTAAAATGACAGACTAGATAGGTTTTGAAAATGGCGACTTTCACAACTTTCGTGACCTCGTGACCTTGACCCTGACCTCGAATCCGGGAAAAAAAATATGTCGTTGGGTATCACTCATCGACCTCTACCCACATACCAAATTTCATCAAGATCGGAAGTAAAAAGTTTTCTTTGTACCGGGAGGTGTTTTTGACCATCTTCCAGGTTACGTGGCGGCCAAACGGACGGAAATTCAAAAATCTGTCCGGTTAGATACAAGATAATATTTTTTACTATCATAATCAATAAACAGTTGCCGAAAATCTCGGTAGAGATGACCTAAAAAGGCTGCCGAACCTCGGCTTGATAGATCTACTACAACTATGGCATCATAAATTTACATTCTCCACTACGATTTTTGTTTACATGATCCTCAAGAATTTTCATACTGATCGGATAAAGCATTCGGCATATGTAATTATGATGTCATAACAAAGGCACCGATGACATCATTGTTAACAACACTTATTCTCCTTGGGAAGTACTTTACATGTGCCAAGATTCAATTTTTTCCATTGAACGCTTTTGAAGATAGAATGGAATTTTTTGCCTTTTTTTCCAACATGGCTGCCACACCACGTGACCTATGACGTCATAATTATCATTAAAAAAAAAAACTATACATGAGTAGTCGCTCCTATGGTGAAAATTTTGTGTCAATCCCTCAAGCGGTTTCAGAGAAAATGAATTTAAAAGGGAATTAACCTGAAATGTCTTGGTGGAACCGGTAAATAATTAATAAACAGAAGGATATAACAAGAGGGTTGCCCAGCCTGAAAGGCTTGGCACCCTAATTATCTCAGTAAATCGAATCACGGTTTGTTTTTGAAACCCTCAAGACACAAAAAAGACATTTACCAACAACATTTCTCATGCCCATAATAAATGCTCAGATTGCCATCACCAGCTACATTACAAATGAAGCATCACACTCATAGTCTTAAATCAGTTTAATAAGTGACAATGGTCAGAGGACTCATGAGCATCCAGTTCAAGTGAGTAGAAAACAACTTTGAAAGCTGATGTTGCTACACATTCCCTGGACCCCTCAAAGGGGGGTGGGGGTGGGGGGTAGAAACAAGACAAAGGTGAATAGGAGACCAATTTCTCACCATGCTGAAGCGGTTCTTCGCTAAGGAGATGAGTTCCTGGTCACCAGGAGCACAGATGTTGAGGCCAATTGGCAACATTCGCTTGAGTGCCATCACAAGCAGTGATGTCTGCACAGAGTATTTGTCACCACGTTTTTTCTGTTTCTTTCGCTCGCCATCACTTCCTGCCTGCAAGAAAAGGTAAAATGATATTTAGAAAGAATCTCAAAATGTAGAGCTCATCTGTGTCTGCGTTGTTCTTAAACTAAACTTGACGAAAACAACAGGTAAAAAAAAATGATACATGTTATTCATTTCTTCTTCTTCTTCTTCTTCTTCTTTCGGCTGCTCCCGTTAGGGGTCGCCACAGCGGATCATCCGTATGATCCGCATAATGATTTGGCACAGGTTTTACGCCGGATGCCCTTCCTGACGCAACCCTGGTCACCTCTTACGACACAGGGATATGGTACACCTATTTTAACCGGGGCATACACCGGGCCCAGTACACTGGTACTCACTTCGCCGACCTCGGAAGGATGACAGGCTGAGTCAACCTCCTGGTGTGTATTAATTCAAGCGGCCAACGGGGCTTGAACTCAGGACCTTTTGGATCCCAAGCCGCGACCCTAACCACTACGCCAACACCAGGCTTTACATGTTATTCATTTGTGTTCTCCATATTCTCATAATTAAGGTTTGCTGAATATTTGATGACAAAAGCTCAAATGGTTAAGATGTTAGGGCCTGGACAGACACACTGAAGCTCAAAGGTAAATAAATGAAGAAACACGGAAGCGATAAAAAAAACTGGCTAAGCTGGCGCAGAAGCACTAGAACCAGTTATCGTGCAATTCCAGAGGACGAGTTCCAGTTCGAGGGCGAGCCGGAGAAACAGTAAGGATTGGGAGCTGAGGGTGCAGAGAGTGGGGAGCACAGAGGACAAGCAGAGGAGAGATCCAGAGCTGGTGCACAGAATGCCAGCTGCAGGATCAGCCGAAACACTAGTCGCAGGGTCACTCACCTGCGGGTCTGTTCAGCGTACCCTCACACCAAGCACCCTCGTCCCTTAGCTCTTAAGGGAAGGCCCCATCATCTCTACCTCCTCATCAGTCTCCTCTTACATTGTCTTGTGTTCACTCGAAAAATCTGGTGTTATGAAGATGCAAGGATAAGCTACGTGATCAGTCCGTTTGTGTTCAGTTAAGCAAGACCAATGTACATGACATCATTGCCCACCCCCGTCCCTTTCATTTATATTTGTTTCGATTGATTGTTCCTGTGTCCCCCATCCCTTTTCAGTGTATATTAAAGTCAATGTTTTTAAATCAGTGTCGTGTGCTTTAAGCCCCGGATTCTTGTGAAACGTGGACATTGTATGGGTAAAGATGTGGGTCGCCTTGCACATGAAGCTGAATCGTCACTGGAGAAATTCACAATTGTTTTTGCTCTCGAGTTGATTGCAGGGACTAAGATTAATTGCAGTTTGAAGTACTTAAACTTTCTGATGGACCTCCTGTTGCTTTTAAAATTGCTCTTTGTTTCAAGCACATTGCCTTTCTCTTCATATAATCAGTGAAGATGAGAAATAGAGTTTCTACATGGTGGCCATGTTGTGCCAATTAAAGCTCTAAAGTGTTGCTGCTTCAGTCATACTTCATCTCAGCGAATAATCGCACCATCCTACTCTTATTGATAAATCCTCTTTTGCCACCATGTCCAAAATGCACAGCACAGTTTGTTTTTTTTCTACAATACCGTAATGTCTTGATGTACAATGTGACGTATGGTGCTAAAAACCACTGCATACCATCCGATAAAGAAAAGACAACCATATTATTTTGTGGGCTACCCTGTACATTCACAGGCTGAGGATACTATAGTAGTATGGACCACTGAAACAAAGTGTTATAACCACATTGGCTGACCGTTGCAATCCTCTTGCAAAATGGAGATGCAAGAAAACATTTTCAAGCCTACACGGCAGGGAGTTCAGGGTGGG
>CM068960.1:29339770-29352569 GCA_035128595.1 Eptatretus atami
CTTCTCCATACTCATCTTCAGCCCATGCTTCCAAGTGCCCCCTTCCACTCCTCCAGTACTTCCTGCATCTCCCACCAACTCACAACAGCCAGATAATCCACAAACAACACCCTCCCCAAACTAACCCTCAAGTTCACTTTCCTGCTTATCAGCTCCATCACTATGATAACCATGACTGGGCTGAGAGCACTTCCCTGCCTCAAAACAATGTTCATGTTGAACTCCTCAGACATTCCAGCACCAACCAAAACTCTTCCCTTCATTCCCTTGACAATCCCTTCCACCAACCTAACGTCTGCTTTGGCACTCCCATTCACCTCAGTGTCGCCATCACTATCTCTCTTGGGAGAGTTGTCGGCCTTCTTTTGGTCCACAAATCCCAATGCCATCTCCCCTTGCACCTACAACCGGGGCGAGGCTGGAGGAGATGGTAGAAGACAGAAAGACCACCAAACTGCCTTCGGTGAGAGAGTGAGAGACCAAAGACTCCGCTTCATCGTGGGAGATACCAGCGATCCATAAAGCCTTGGTTTCCACAGCGTGAAGCCGAGAAAGGTGCGAGGCGGGAGCACCAGCCCAGAGGGGAGAGCAGTACTCCATCAGGCTGTGGATGAAAGCTTTGTAGTGGTCAGGAGCTCAGGTGTGTGAAGGAAGGACTTTGCACAATGGAGGATGCCCAGTCAGCAATTGGCTTTGGAGGCCAGCTTGGAAATGTGGCTTTCCAGAAAAGATCATAGCAGATACGGAGGCCCAAAAGCTTGAATGAAGGGACTTCTTCAAGAGGATTGTTGAAAAGTAGATGGGGGGGGGGGGGTCCAGATGGTCATTTCAGAGAGACAGAGTGAGAGTGTGAGATTTGTCATGATTGAAAGATATGTTCCAAGTGTTGAACCAGCTTATGATTTTATTCAGATCTGCAGAGAGTGAAGAGGCTGCTGCATGCCGATCTGAGGGATTACAGATGGAACGGCAGAGGGTGGAGTCATCAGCAAAGATGATGCAAAGAGAAAAAGAGGATTTTCCAGAGAGTCTGAGAGATCATTGATGAAAACCACAAAAAGCACAGGGCGGGCCCAGAACACTGCGTTGAGGAACTCCAGCCTGGCGAGGAAGAAGACATGAGAGAGCCATTAATAGCCACGCTTTAACTGCGACAGGAGAGGAATTCCGCAAGCCATGAGTGGAGATTGCCTTGGGTTCCACAAAAAGAGAGTTTGGTGAACAGTGCGGGATGCCAGACTATATCAAAAGTTTGCGGCATGTCTAGGGAGATGGCTCTGATCTCATGTCTGGCATTGAGAACCTGCATCCATTGTTGGGAAAGCAGAAGCAGCATGTCCAGGGTTGAGTGACCTGGTCTGAATCCAAATTGATGATTTGAAATCAAGCCATTGGTGAAGAGGAAGGATATAATGTTGGAAGTGATTATGGATTCCATGACCTTACTGATGATTGAGAGCAGGATGATGGGTCTGTAGTTGCAGGGATCTGTTTCTGCACCTTTTTTTTTTTAAATGCAGAAGGGTAATTTTGCTGATTTCCAAGCAGATTACCTTGAGAAAATGAGAGGGTGAGTAGAACAGAGAGAGGGTGAGCAAGAGCAACAGAGCAGGTTAATGGGAAACATGGCCTGATGCCATCTGGACTGGTTGCAGAATTAAAGTCAAGGTTTGACAACAAAATCTCCACCTTGTCGGGAGAAAAGGATACAGAATTATTGAACATCTGGGTGTGACTGGATAAGTTGGGGACAGAAAGTGATAGGTTTGGGACACAAGATTTAGAAGCAAACACAGAGTTTAGGCATTCAGCTTTTTCACGTGCAGTGTCAGCTGTGTGGCCATTTCAGGGAGGGAGGGGATGGAGGCGGAACATACACCAGAAACAGACTTAAGCAGACACCACCAGGATTTGGAGGAGGGAAACAGATTTGAGAGTTCAGACTTGAGATTAGAAAGACATTGTTTCCTGTCTCTCCTAAGGGTAGACACACACTTGTTCTGAGCTTTGTGGAAAGAACTGAGATTGCCTTCAGTTAGATTTGCCTTCCCTGAAGTGAAGGCAAGTTGTTTCAAGACAACTGCCTCGCCACAAGCTTCAGTGTACCATGGGCTCGAGGAAGTGTAGGACAACTGAAGACGAGATGGGATAAATCTGTGCATGAGAGAGAGCAAATTTCTTTCAAAGAATTCCCAGGATGAGTTGATGTCGGAGGAAGTAGAGCTGGGAGACCAGTCCAGAAGTTTGATGGCTACTTAAAGTCCCTGCCAGTCGGTCTGAGTGAAATGCCAGACTCGACAGCGCTGAGGTGGTTCTCTAATAATGGCACTTTGATAAGGATATGGTCAGATGAACCAATTGGAGCAGAAGAAGAACAGCAGTTCTTGGTTGTTGGTTTGGTCAAAATTGGTCAAAATCACATCCAGAAGAGATCTTGTTCCATTGGCTGAGATGCAGGTCGGGAAGTTGACAGATTGTGTTGGTCCCAATGAATCGCAGAAGTCTGTTGCTGAAGTGCCTGCCATGACAGGTGAGATAGGTACCCACACACAGCTAACTGGCATGATGACAAATAAAGTCACCACATATGAGGAAGAGAGAGTTCGGATGCGAGGATAGAAGTTGGTCCATGTTTTCAGCGAGCGAGATGTAAATGGAATCATTGTTTGGTGGATGGTACAACACACATATAAACATGAGGTGGGAGTGGAGAGGAAGCCGTATCCAGAGGTATTCCTGGGGGTTTGGGGGAGTGAGGGCGGTGTATGAAGAGTGAGGAATAGAGTTTTTGATGACGAGAGCAACTTCGCTGCCAGAACGAGGCTCGGGTCTGTCATACCAGAGGAGGGAGTAACCAGGGAGAGATACAAGGGAGTCAGAGATGTCTTGAAGGAGGAAAGTTTCTTTGCAGCAGATTATGTCTGGTTTGTCAGTTGCAACCTGTATGGAGAGATCTATCAGGTTGGAGCGAAGGCACTGGATGTTTGAGGTCCACACTGTTAAGGAAGAGGGAGGGGAGGAGGCTATATATACAGGGGAGGGGAAGGGTAGGACGAGGGAGGAGAGTGGGAGGTAGGAAGAGTTGTTGACAGTGTGTAGGAGATTGCAGAAGAGCTAGGGGAGATGGCCAGATGGGGAGGACGCCAAAAGGCTCGGTGTTGATGGGATGAGGCACAGTGGGGAGTAATAAGAGAGGGTGCAGAGGCAGGTAGGAGATTGGAGGAGGTGGAGGAATGAGTTTGAAGAGAGAGGGTGGGGGAAGGAGGCAGCTTTGTGGATGTGAGCGGGGGCAGATTTGAGAAGGGGGAGTGAGAGGAAATTTGAAAGGGAGGAGCGAGGAGGGAGATTTGAGGGAGAAGAGTGAGAGGGGAGAATTGAGGGAGAAGGGTGAGGGGGGAGAACTGAGGGAGAAAGGTGTGGGGGCTTTTGAGAAAGGTGAGGAGAGCTTAGAAGGGACGAGAGTGAAGTTTGCTTTGAAGATGGAGGAGGTGGCTAATTTGAGAGGGAGGGGTGAGAGGAAGCTTTGAAAAGAAGGGGTGATGATGAGAGCAGGCATGGCCATGGGGGAGGAGGGAGAAGGGAGGGGTGGCAGAGGGGAAGGATGAGCCTGGGTACTGGTGTGGTAAAGATGGGATTGGGCAGGGGGAGGAACAAGATTTGAGAGGGTGGGAACAAGCAGAGGTGTGATGAGAGGAAAGAAAGAGCATATTCGAGATATTGAGGAGTTTACTGAATGAGAGAGCGAGATATTTGTTCTGTTGGAAATGAGCCATAGATGTTTGAACACCATACAGTTTGGGATACCAGAGGAGGAGCTGTTAGTAAAGCAGAGGGCAGTGGAGAGGTGCTAAGAGAGGAGGTAGGATGGGATGCAAGATGGGCAGAGTAAGGAGGGGGTATAACAGGGGAGGAGTTATGAGGGGATATATTTAAGGAGGTGGGGTGAATTGGCACTGAAGTTGGACAGAAAGCACAATTGATGGAAGACAAACATGCATTGCAAAATGGGATTTAAAAAAAATGTTTAGGTCAGAGATCCATTTAAATACATTAAAGGAAGGATGGAATACAGGAGAGTTAAGAGAATGGAGAAAGAAAATGCTGTAACAGATGGAATTTTTAGACATGGGATGAAAGAATGGTGGAATTTAACTCAGGCTTTTGAGGAAGAAGAGGGCAGAAAGAAGAAGTTGAAACATTGTAAAAGACCGGATTTTTCTTTGTTTTGAATATTAGGGAAGAGGGGAACAGAATAAAGGAAAAGCTTGAAGAAGAGATCGTGAAGGTGTATGGTGAATACCTTCACGATCAAAGTGGAATTTGCAAAGGTGGATTGCCCAAGAAGAGAAGGAAGAGGATGAGGAGGTAGATGAAGTCACGTGATTACGGGAGGTATAAGGTGAGAAGGGAAAATATTAATTTTGTGTTTAAAAAAAATATATTTTAAGACGTGAAACAGATGGTAGAGTTGGGAGGAATTGGAAGAGTGGTGGGCGGGATTGTGTGGTGAAAATAAAAAAATATGGAATGTTTGGGTTTGCATAAAACTCACACAATGGTTTTCCATATGGAGGAATGCCATAATTTGACCAACAACCTGAAAAGAGTGGAAAATGACCATAAAATGTTTGTCGTTGTTCTCCCAACTATAGAACCATCTTCCAGAGGCAGTTCTGTCTCACTCTTCCCTCCAGGGTTTCAAGGTAGCAGTGCACAGCCATCTCTTGGCTTTCCCAATTCTGACTCTTGATCTTTATTACACCGATTTATCATATTTGCTAGTTTCAGTATTTCATCCCCTACTCCCTCTCCTCTCTCTTCTCTTTTTTCATTCCATTGATGTTTGTCTCACTGGTAGCTATGCCCTGCTCTTCCATAAGCTTTGCTCCTGTAAAGGGGGGAAAAAAAAATCAAAAACATCTCAAACCCAGCAACCTCACTTACAATAACAAATAAAAAGTGATGGAACCTATGTTTGTTGCCAGCGACAGGTTTTTCCTTTGTTCAAACAGTCTGATCTCTGATTAATTGATTGGATTCAGTCGTTATCACTAAACTATGGACATGCTGTTGCTTCTCTCTCAGCCCTAGTAAGATGCCTTACATCTTAATAATGAGTGGGACCATCTCTGTCAAAGGGCGGAGGAGCTCCTTGTGAGCCAACGGCCATCCATATCTAGTGCCCAACTGTGTCTGCGGACGTCCTCCTGCAGTGGGTTACTTTTTAGGAGGTTGGTGGCAGGATTTGCACTCCGGCCACCGTAAAACCCTTCATTCCGCAAACACAAAAACGCAAAAAAATCTGAAAACCACTCCGTGGGAGTACCTCCTGTGCACTTCCCTTCGCAGGGCAGCTCACCGGATGACGGGATTGGGGCAAAGCTTCGGGACCCCCAATCTTTGATGAAAGGAGGGAAACACGGAAAGAGAACATCCTGGGTCAGATTGCGGGAGAGTGTGTCGGAGTGGTGCCGAGGTGTCGTACCAGACGGCGGCCTCCTTGGGTTAACCTGAGGCGGTCCCTTCGGGTGGGTGCATGGAATGTCCTATCCCTAAGAGAGGATGATCACCTGTCTCTGTTATCATCTGAGCTCAAGCGTTTGGACATCGGTATTGCAGCCTCTCTAGGTTCGAGGACCGGATTGCGGCGAGATAATGGTGGAGGTGGTTACACCTACTATTGGTCTGGTCCTCTGATGGTTACCAATACTCAAGGAGTTGCTGTAGCTGTGTCAATAAGCTGACCCAATGATAATTGAGGTAACACCGGTCAACGAGCGTATTATGAGACTAAGGATTCGTCACTCCTTCGGTGTCATTTCCCTGGTCTTTGTCTATGCTCCGACTGAGGCGAGTGACCTCACCGTGAAGGACAATTCTACGCCACGTTCGAGTCTGTGGTTGATCAGTGCCCAGACGAGATACACTTCTAGTCTTGGGGGATTTCAATGCATCGACTGGAACTGAAGGGATGGTTATGAGACATGTGTTGGTCCCCATGGGTCTGGAACTATGAACCAGAATAGCACTAAGTTCCTTGACTTTGCAAGAAGTCATGGACTTAGGGTGGCTGTTCATGGTTTCAGTGCCCACAAGCTCATCGCTGACTTGGTATTCCAACGCTGGCGGTGTGGCAAAGGAGATTGACCATGTCCTCGTTGACGGTCGCTGAGGAGGATGATCAGAACTGAAGGGTCTTCCAGGTGCTCAGTTCCTCAATACTGACCACCGGCTTGTTGTAGCAACTCTAAAGCTGCACCTTAAATCCTGGAGAATGGTACCATCCCAGCCTAGGCTGGATGTTGGCAAGCTCAAGGATGAAGGGTAGGTGAGGAGTTTGCGAACAGGCTGGTGGACATTTGGGGTGTCTGGGTGCTTTGGGGGGTCCTGAAGAGTTGTGGAGGTTCAAGACCACGCCCTTGATGATCCGTGGATGTCTTGGAACTCACCGCAGGGCAAAGAAGAATTTTGTCTCTCAAGGGACACTGGATACCATTGACCAGAGTCGAGGGCCAGGCTGAATGGCAAGGCTTAGCTGTTCAGGGAGCTGAGGGTAAACTGTACGTGCACTAAGGGTGGACAAGGAGGCCGATGTGCGAGGAATCTGTGAGGGGTAGCATCACCTGTGGACAGGTGATTCTCGTCCGCTTACAGGAATTCGCGCATTGCGTTCATCCAAGCCCATCCTCGGAGCACTGCAGTTAGAGCAGAGAGTGGTAGGCTCTTGACAGAGGAGTCTGAGTGAAGGCCGCTGGGCCGGTTACTTTGAGCGGTTGTACCAGCTGATCCCCCAGCTGTCGAGTTGGACTCAAGGGTGTTACAATCCCTGTGCTGACCCTCCAATCAACTGTGGTCCACCTTCGTTTGTGGAAACCGGCTGCGGTGAACCGGTTGAAACGGGTAAATCTCAGGGATCTGTGGCATCCATGCTGAACTTCTCAAGGCTGGTGGAAATGCTGCACTCGTGTCGTTGCATGCAGTTTGTGCTCTGCGCTGGAACACAGGCATCATCCCAACTGATTGGAAGAGGGCTTGTTGTCCCTCTCTAGAAAGGGAAGGGTGATCGCCAAGACTGCAACAACTACCGAGGGGTGACGTGCTCTCAGTGCCGGCAAGGTCTTTGCTCGGATAATTCTTGATAGGGTTCGCCACCATCTGCTTCAGCACCAGCGTCCAGAACAGTCAGCTTTACACCAAAGAGGTCAACGATTGACCGTATCCTTGCTCTTCGTGTCCTCACCGAACGCAGCCGAGAGTTTCGCAGGGGCTGCTTGCAGCCTATGTTGACTCTGTAAAGCGTTTGATTCAGTGAATCAGGATGCCCTCTGGAGGATTCTTGGTCTTCGTGGGTGCCAACAAAACTGATCGATCTGATGTCTGAACTCTACTCTGGTACTGGGAGTGCTGTGAAGTGTGTGGTACCATCTCTGACTTATTTCAGTTGTTACTGGAGTTCGTCAGGTGTGTACTGGCCCCCACACTTTTCAGCACTTGTATGGACTGGATTTTAGGGAGGATGTCGGAAAGATCAAGCTGCGGTGCATCGTTTGGGAATGTCAAGATCTCTGACCTTGATTTTGCAGATGATGCAGTCATCTTTGCGGAGACTTTAGATATCTTTTGGGGGCCCTCAGGTGCTGAATGAGGAGTCGGAGCCGCTGGGATTACGGGTTTCTTGGGTCAAAACTAGATCCAGGCTTTCAATGACATCTTGGATGCTGCTGTCCTGCTTGTCTGTTTGTTGTGTGGTGAGGATGTCGAGGTCGTGGAGAGATTCACTTACCTTGGCAGTGATATTCATGTCTCTGCTGACTGTGAGTCAGAGTTCAATAGACGTCTGGGTCGGGCCTGGGGAGTCATGGATTCACTGGATCATGGGGTATGGCGCTGCCGGTACCTGTGCGGGAGGACGAAAGTCCGAGTCTTCAGGTCCTTGGTGCTTCCAGTCTTGCTCTATGGATGCGAGACTTGGAATCTGACCAAGGATCTGAGACGGAGACTTAATTCCTTTGGTACCAGGTCTCTTCGGAGAATCCTTGGCTATCGCTGGTCAGATTTTGTGTCCAACGAGCGGTTGCTGAGAGAGACTCGGATGAGATTTGTTACCTGCATGGTCCGTGAGCATCAGTTGCGGCTGTATGGACATGTGGCTCGTTTTCCTGACGCTGATCCTGCTCACCAGATTCTCTCAGCGAGGGAGTCTCGTGAGTGGAGGAGGCCAATGGGCCGACCACGTGCCTCGCGGTTGCAGCAGGTTGACCAGCATCTCAAGGAGATGGGGATGGGCCTGGCATCTGCCTGGGGGAAGGCCAGATCGAGGCCCCTGGAGTACCGGCGGAAAGTGGACGCAGCGACGCGCTGTTCTCGCACATGCTCCCATACCTGACCCTGACCTGACCATCTCTGTGGATAGATCTTGGGCATATAACACACCCTGATATCCTGCTTTGCTTGTAGCATACAAGGCCGCCTACATACCTGGCTTTTTGCCTTCTTGCACTTATGCAGTCAACAAGCTGCTATCAATGGAACACTTTCCTTCCTCTCCCAGTGGAAGCTGAATGCAACATAGCTTTCAATCTTGCAAAATCTCAGCCGAGAGGTAAGCATGCTTGCTTCTGAATTGTCTAGCCTGGGTTTGAATCTCGGCCCAGTTACAAACTGTCATCCTCGTGTCTTGTAGGCAGGATGAGGGATCAATGCGTGTGCCACCCCTGAGATAGACATCAAACTTGGAGCCCCATCTGCCAGCATTAGTTGGTGGATGTTAAAGATCACACAGTGTCCTTTGGGAAGAGTCCGCGAGCTATCGCTACCACAAGGCAGTGTTTCGGCCAAGGCAAAAATGCTGCAGTTAGAACAATAGTATATGAGTACTCTCATACACTATAGTTGGTTGCAGGTCCTACTTCAGTAGTCTACAAAGAATTACGACAGAAAAGGAATGCTGTTTTTGCCTGAGGGGCCCCATCTTATTCCTAATCTTCATCAATGATCTCAATCCTCTTTATCACTTTGCTGATGACTCCACTCTCTGCCGCGACATCTCATCCTCCTACAAACAGACAGCAGCTTCTTCCCTCTCCTCAGCCCTTGATAAAACTCACAAACTGGCCAAACACTTGGAATATCTCTTTCAATCCTGAGAAATCTCACACACTCACTCATTCTCTCTGAAAGGCCCATACCGCAAATCGTTCCATCTACTTTTTCAACAACCCTCTCAAAGAGGTTCAGTCACTCAAACTCTTGGGTCTCACTCTCAGCCATGATCCCTCTTGGGTAAAGGCCCTGTCACACCTTGACGATTTAGCCAGCGTATGCCTGACGTAAGCAAAACTTGGCTAAAACGCTGGCACCGTCGAATACGTTATGGGTAAGTTTGTAATACGTTAAGAGCACGCTGGCATACGTCGTAGTAGCTGGCTTTTTTCGTAGTTACGCTGCATACGTCTTTGTACGCTGGCATACGTCGTAGTACGCCGAGGTGTTAGACAAATTTTCCATGCTTGAAATTTTTCGACGCATGCCCAGCGTATGACTCACACGTTCCGCATAATGTTGGCCATAAGTTGTAGGCACGTTACGCGAGCGTTGACACACGTCGACACAGCGTTACTTGTAAGTTCTTACCTCATAAAGCTCGAAACAACGTCGAGGTAATGGTAGTAAACACGTCGAGGTATGTTACTAATACGTTATGCATACGTCCAACACGTTATTATACGCCAAAAACTTTTAAAAAAAACATCAATAGTAAAGCGTACGCCAGCGTTTTACATACATTTTGAAACCTTGCCATACGCTGGCTAAAACGTCAAGGTGTGACAGGGCCTAAGCCACATTTCAAAATTGGCCTCCAAAGCCAGACGCTGACTGGGCAATCTGCATTGTGCAAAATCATTATTTGGCACACCTGAGCTCCTATCCTCCTACAAGTCTTTCATCCGCAGCTCGATGGAGTACTGCTCTCCCCTCTGGGCTGGCTCCCCTGCCTCACATCTACCTCAACTTGACGCCATGGAAACCAAGGCTTTTAAGATCATTGGAACCTCTCGTGATGAAAGCAGAGCCTGCTGGCCTATTACTTTGCCATCGCTGACAGGTCCGTGGCCGATCTATCTTCTTCCGCCTCATTTCTGGACTTGCATCCTCTGCCCTCTCCGTGCTCTGTCCCCCTTCCCTCCAAGGTATCTGCAGGATGCATATGGTCCACCATTTTCTTTCTCCCTTACCCCTCATCATTACCTGCATCCCTCATTTGTCCGTCTCTGTCTACTTTCTCCCTCTGCCATACTGTTGGTGTGTTCCCTTTGTTATGTTGTGTCCTGATTTGTTCTGTGTCATAAGCGCTTGCCACAGCCGAGAGCATGTATTAAAAAAAAACCCTGCACAAATTCCTAATTCCTACTATAACTTATAGAGGGTGGTGCATCCCTGCCCTCAGCCAATGATGCTATTGCAGCCTTGTACTGCATACGAAAGAAGAAGAAGAAGAAGAAGAAGAAGAAGAAGAAGAAGAAGAAGAAGAAGAAGAAGAAGAAGAAGAAGAAGAAGAAGAAGAGAGAAGAAGAAGAAGAAGAAGAAGAAGAAGAAGAAGAAGAAGAAGAAGAAGAAAGAAGAGAGAAGAAGAAGAAGAAGAAGGAAGAAGAAGAAGGAAGAAGTAAAATCTCAGTCTCATGTCTACTTCCATGGTTAGGCACTAAAGTCTTGCTCCTACTCTCTCAGCCTACAACATTCCCAAGATACTCCAGGTCACACACATTCTTTCAGTAACGCAATCCTGGTTAAACACCCAAAATCCAAGGATTTCCACTTCCTTCCACTCTTTTGTTCCTCTTCTCTCCCATTTGAATAGCACCCAACTCAAACCCACTCTTACCTCCAGAGCTCCATTTGGCAGTGCACTATCATCTCTTTTAAGCCTGGTGTTGGCTTAGTGGTTATGGTGGCTGGCTTGGGATATCAGGGTCCTGAGTTTGAGCCCTGTTGGCCACTGTATTAACACCAGGTAGAGTTGACTCAACCTGTCATCCTTCCAAGGTCAGTGGTGAGTGCCAGTGTACTGGTAGAGGGGCACAGCATCAGTGCCACAGCTGTGTTTCCAAGAAGATAGTAACCCGGATCGCAGCAAAGCTGCAATAATGTCAAGAACACAACAGAATTTTTCACTCCTGCCCCCTCCCAATCCATACCTGTGATATTTTTCTCCCCACATTCACTCCATCCAACCCAAGTACCCAACCATCATACTTACAGGTTACTGTGTTTTCTACCCTGTTGTCCCTGCTTTTCTGGTTTATTAATTTCCCTGCTTGTAGTGTCCATCTGTGGCACCACTGCCACAGTGTCAGGTTGTTGTAAGTTTTCCCTGTCACCTTGCTCTTCAATGAGCCTCAAATTGATACAAAAGACTGCACATAAGATAGAGATGAAAATATTGCAAAGCCATAAAAATGTGAAAAAAGCAATTTGGCCTAGCTGCTGGAAACATTGATTATTCTTATTTTAGACAGTGTATGTACACAATTCGCATTGATGAGGATGGTAAGTGACTGATTTACTTTAGCACAACGGTAAATTGCATTACGAGAAACGGCAAGTTGAGTTAATACACACCGGCGATACATCTCTCAATTATCACAGTCTAATTGTTAGCATCAGTTAAGATACACACAAAAAAAACATGACATCAAAACACTGACTTGGATTTCCTGAAACAAGCTCACCTTGGCAAAGAACCTTATTTCCTGCTCATGAGGCAATAGGGTCACAGCACTCTCTTCTTTGTTCTTGGAAATGACATCTAAGTAGGTAGAGTAAAATTATACGCACATCCTCAAAAAATATCAATATAGCGATCTCAGTCATAACGTAGTCCATGTAGATTCCGTTCCTGTGCTCACCGAGGTGTTGCAGAAACTGCTGTGCGTTTTCCACATAGCTGTTCAATTGTTGCAACAAAGAGTAGGCAAAGCGTTTCTCAATTGATGAGGCATCCATCTCCATGTCCTTTGTGCTCCTGCAAGAAGGGATTTTAGCTCTAATATTAGAGCTAAATTTTATTAGATTTTAGCTCTAATATTAACCAAAATACAAAAAAACCATTCAGCTATCCAAAATAGCAAAAAAAAAAAAAATTAATACTGCTGTGGAAATGACTTCTCGGGGTTAACATTGCTTAGCATAGTTTAGTTATCTCTTATAAATATCTTTGAGTTAGTGTGAGGTGATTTAATTGTGATATTAGATATGTGTGCTTTATATATATAGACAGATGTCATCCATCCTCCCTAATGTGTGTGTCCAAAAACAGCTTTCCCTTTGAACCCTTATTTAATGTTCTACCCTCTGGAATATGTAATTTACGTCTTTTTTGTATCTGGGTAGGCCACAAGCCCGCAGTTTAGGCTGAAAGAGCCACCCCCACCATCGACAGGTCTTGCAGCTCCAGGACCATCTGGGTGGAGGTCTGAGAACGGTTCGCCCCACCCCAAGACTGGGCTTCAGGCCAGTGGTGAGTGAAAGTGGAGGGGCATGCCACGTCACAGCGGAAGGTAGGGGCCATATAATTTAAAAGTGCATACGCCAAAGGGGGGATAAGAAGATGCCCAAGAACCACCCTATGAAAGGCTGCATCGTCTGTAGAGCTGTCGCCGAAAGCCACGCCCCCACCCAGCCAGCCATGCCTCTCTCCTACTCCTCCTCCCAAGCCGGACAGCTGCTGAAGGGACACACCTGGGCTACCACCTTGAATTGGTTCCAGCTGTGTCATGCCAATACAGCTCGGGTATTTCTT
>CM068960.1:29356167-29373370 GCA_035128595.1 Eptatretus atami
AAAGCGCTACAATATTCCAATGAGCAAATTTGTTACAGTATGATGTTTTTTTTTATTTTCTTTGTTACAATATATGTACACAAGAGCTCATAGACAGGAGAGAAAACGTGGTGTGTTTAGAAAAACGAGGCCCCCAAACCAATTCTAACAAGAAGGATCGCAGTAGAAAACGCCCCCGATCACAACCTGTGCTACAAATCAACACAAAAACGAAAAAAATCCATTTACTGTTTGTCGACAATTAACAGGATTCCGCCAGGAGGATAACAGTGGAGCAAGTATGGACAATCACTACGTAATTTTGTTTTAGAGGGATAAATTCCATGTAATAATGGACATGAAAGCATAAAATTTTGAAAATAGTATTTTTCAAAAAAGGATTTCTGGTTGGACAGGTGTTTAGTTAGGAAAGTCTGATATTTTCATAATTTATGCGATATTTACTTCCGTGGATGAATGTCAACGTGATTTGGTGGCCAGTACTTGAAAAGAACTGCTCACGTCTTTCCAATGGAGAGAGGTTTAAAGTCATTTCTGTCTGTTATTGCATTTTGTCGAGAAATATGGCTAATTTGATGAATGTAATTTAATATCGGGCTGTAAAGTATATTGACGCTGATAATAGAATATACTAGAATATATAAGATATGGATACCAGAGCTTTAGTATACCTTTTTGAAACATTTCCATGTTGTTGATTAATACCCTTTTTGCACATATTTTTATTGTACCAGGTGCACATTTGTTACGAAAAGATAAATTAGATCCGTTAACATTTTTTTAGTGTTATTGAGATCACAGCCTGCAGTCCACAAAGGATCTATATGCTATATTTATCAAAAATATTATTTTTTTCCTCTTGGGCAAACTCATAACCAAATTATTTATAAATATCGATATTACCTTAGAAGGGGTCCAACTCATTTGACTGGACAAATTAACAATGGGTTACTGTACCGTTACAAGGAACGTTTTTCAAAAAATATATTAACAAAAGACAGATCGTCAAGATATAACAGAAAAATACGTTGGAATAAATAGAAGTGATAGCTACTAAAAATGCTTAGTTTGCTTCCACTGTGAATGAGAAGGTATTAATCAAAGCATGACAGCAGACATAAAAAAATTACGTTTATTCAACAGGAATTAAAAGAATATGTTGCTATGGTGCCAGATTTTAAGTTGGTGGTCCTATTTCGATGTTAACGGTTCCGTTACGCACCTCTTAAATGTTGATTTTTCTTTAGTAGTGCTACACACAGTGCGGAGGTTGTATCAAAAGAAAAGCCATAAAAGCAGACTATACCGATAATGTAATGAAAAGAAACTTACTACTGTAATATGTGCCAACCTTTCAAATGAATTTCAAACAATTGTGAATATCAATTTTTGTCTCAATGGTACGTTAAAAGTTAGCTTCCGTTATATGCGTGGAAAAATAATTACACCCTTGTATCCAACACAAATTAGGGGCTAGGGCCAAAAGACTGTTTGTAGGTGAGGAGTGAACAAAAAAAAAGCTGACAAGCATTGCTCGAGACATCTTTGGCACCAAGATCCTGAGGCCGCTTGGTAAGACCACGACGAATAAGCCAAGCGCTATATGCGGACATCACAATGCCATATAAATCATCCGATACCATGCTAGCGGCTCCTGCTCCCATGACGGTGCTGCTACAACATGATGTCCACAGTAACCCCTTAATTATTATCACCAATGCCTCTAAGGTACCCTAAAGAGTGTTGAGGATCGGTGTTATTTGTAAAAGCGCAATCTTTAATGTTTCTGGTAATTCATAGATGCACATTGCTATGTCATTAACTACTCCGCTGAGAGAAAGTGGAGCCTTGGTGCTTCTTGGCTACACTGATAATAATTGATGGGAGATGCCAAAACTAAGATGTCTCGAAAAGCATTGCATTCGAACATAATGTCCTGAAGAGACAAAAGAGCATGTGAGGAGGCTGGGGAAGCAACACTGCTATTTGCACTTATTGTAGAGCGTCCCAATTCAAAACCACAGAGGTTTGAAACGTGAAACATGTAAGCTTGTAGACCGTCGCCGGCAATATGTTAACTTAGTCACGGTTTAGATGGTGGCAATATTAAGTTTTATCCGTAGTAAGCAGAAGGAAGTAATTTGTATAAAACAATGTAAAATTTGGCGGACCTGTTTGTCCCACTTTAGCATATCCTATGAAGCCAGCAATTGGCGCACTCTTGCAGCTGGTGAATGTGGAAATATTAAACTGAAACGGTATACAAGTCCTTCTTTTCGGGTTTTGGTCTGCGAGATCGTGATGAATTGTAGAGCGTGCTATCATCGTGTGTGTAATGACAGATATGTACTGCATGTTTGAAATTATGGTTCCCACATGTCAAGAGCAAGTGAGCTAGAGAAAGTAGGCCGCCGATTAGCAAAAGATGGAACGCTAAATTTTCGCTATCAATGCTCCGATCAATATATAAGAGTATATATATAGCTCTCATGAAAGGAAGCAGGTGAAGTCCATATGAGTAAATGATCTTCGTGAGTAGTTGTTGGACAATTATAGGTAATAGAAATCCTGAACTAGAGTTGGTAGGTGGGTGTTATATAAAAATATCCAGAAGTCATCGACGCGAGATAATATGGGCAACAACCAAAAATTTAAAATACAGGGAGGAAGGGTGAAATGCAGGATCAACACATCAGCTTAAACAGGGAGTATTTGTTTTTGTTGCCAATTGAGAAATGAGTCCTCGTATAAGCACGGTTAACAGCTAACTCAAGTTGGAGTCTTGTCGTGATGAGGAAATAATATAATGGATACCGAAAGAATTCCCTTTCGTGACCGTAAAGGCGCATAGGGCTGCCGAGACGGGCACCCAAGTGTTCATTGAGCAGAGTAAACCGGAGTGCACCTACGAGGGGTCAACCAGCTGCCGGAGCGCCAGGTTTATAACTTCAAAAAGGTTATATTAAACCTGACGTCTCATAACACCACAGTTGCCAACTGGTAACTATATTTTGACACGAACCTCAATAAGGTAACGAACCGCACCTGGTGGTTTGATGTCAATCAGAACCGACAGGAGGGCTCAAACTCAGGAACCTTAAGTATTATGGTCAAAAGGCCAGCTGCACCGTTAAGACTGCGATACACAGACAGCACGGCGCCTAGACAATCAAGGTCTTATCACTGTGACTGAAGAGCACAAAGCACACAATGAGACCGTGAGTTTGTTTCGAGAAGAATGATGAGTTATGATGATCATGGCAATAGAAGAGGAACAAATGAGACTACTAGTAAATGCACATCTGAGAGGTTCTCAATGTTGGCGATGTGCGCCACTATCTGAGTCGTAAGAAGCATCTCCAAGCACAACGTTTCAAAATCTATCACCTTTTTTCATTAGTATTGTATGATTATTATCGATAATAATTTTGCAATATTAAGCCGTTAGAAATTAAATATTGATAGTAGATGTGCAGAGAAGGTTCAGAGACTGTTTTTAGTCACAGTGATCGGACCGTTTTAAATTTACATGAAACATCGTACTCGCGGTGCACTCAACTTCGCAAGGGTAAAAAAAATTATAACGACAAGAATTTCAGAAAATGTTATTAAAAAATACAAAAACTAGGAGAATACGTCTTTGGTTGGAATTGAGTGTCCACCCCCCACCCCCCCCCCCGATTGACAGCTGTTAGTGTGAATACTACTTGTGATAACGGATAATTTTGAGAGTGTGGCAGCGTTGTTGGCAAATTTTTGATTGGATTTAGGTCGGTGGCTGCTTGACTGAGCCACTTCACAAAGGACATTTATACTATTTTTCACTTCCTATACCTACTCAAGTGTACTATTGGCTGTGGTGCTTCAAGGTCGTTTAATGCTGAATTAGGTGAATTTCTGTCCCACAATTTCCAGGCGTTAAAGAGGGCCATAGGCAGATGTATCCCACTGAGCATTTTTCTGTATTTTGAGTGGATTCTTTTCCCTTCTATTCCTGACAAGCACCGCCCAGTCAGCTGCTAGATAAGAGAAACAGACCCAGTATATAACAACGATGCCAAAGGCGAAGGAGAGCCGAGCCACCTAGGCACTGTCAGAACAGTAGGGATGGTGGAGTTACTTTATGGGTGAATGTGCTTGTGTTGGGTTTTGTGGCGCCAAACGTACATTTTGGCATTTAGGGCCAAAAAGTCCATCTTTAGTTCGTGAGACCATACAACTTTTTGCCACAATACTTAGAATTCCTCAAGGCAAGTGTTTCTTTGGGATCCCTGCGATTTCTTCTTGATATTATCACACATAGGTTTATCAATCAAATGATCTCACTGACTCTGTTTGAGAAATCCTCTAATCTCTGTGGCTGATATCGAATAAATGACAGAATCCACACTCATCGTACACATATCAAGCATCCGCCTCAAATCGGCAAGCAGCAGACTCTTCTTCCACACTCTGCAGATCTTGGATAAAAATTCAAAAAAACTGGTCCAACCTTGAACATGTTCTTTCAACACTGAGGAGACAAAATATTCTGCAATCAAACCTCCCTCAACTAACTGATCTCCTCCGAAAGGACCCAGTCAGGAAAGAGATCATGTCCAAGCTCTGGAATCTCAACTATCTGCCATGATCTTTCCTGGAAAGCGAATTTCAAAGCTGGCCGCTATCGACAAAAGCCAGTCGGACTTCGACTGGGCAATGACAGTCACACCCCGATCATCTGGCAAAAGTTCTGCTACGTCGCACCCCAACGCATGAGTTTTCTCTCATGCACATACAAAGCCTGTAGTCCGCAGCCTGATGGAGTGACTGCTCTCAGCCTTCCCTGGGCTGGTGCCGCCCAACACTCTCACCTTTCTCAGAACTTCAGCGAACTGTGGAGAAAGCCAAGGCATATTGAGGAATCATTGGGTATCAGCAGGTGTGCAAATCCAAAGCGAATGAAAGGAGCCGAGTTCCTTTCGGTTTCTGCACTCTCTCACCGACAGACAGGTCGGGTCGGGGTATGCTCTTCTGTCTTCTGAAAAGACCGCAGTGATATCTCTCCGGCGATTCCCAAGAGCCCCCGAACGCTAACTGTCTGAGATAGTGATCCCCATCCATATATTATCCGCACAGGATGCTAACAAAAAGGGTCTGCAGCACCCCTTTCTGGTGAGAACTACCAAAAGAATCATAAGAATCACTGCTCACCTTCAGCACCTCACTTTCATTTCTCTTTTATTGCCCCACCTATTGGACAAAAAATCGCCATTCACATTATCACCTCCGAGGCCATTCAAAACAGCTGTTCAACGCGCCATATCTCTTAAATCTTCCCGCCATCCAAAACACACCCACCCGCTAATTCCCACCCCAAACCCACCTCGCTGTACAAATCCCCTGCCTTGCCTTCTGAAAAATTTTGTCGGTATCAAGGGAGCCTGAAAAGACCCTGTAGTGAATTTACCCTGTAACACCGCCCATCCCTCTCGCTGTCCCACAGAAATATATCATGTTCCCAAACTATTTTCCTATCCCTACTTATCCCAAACCCACTCTTTATCTACAAACTGCTCTCCTTGTTGGTGTGTCGTTTGTTAGCATCTGTTTGAGCCTCAGAGCAGTGTATACAAAAATTTTTTTAAAATCTCATGAGACGCGGAATTTTTGCATAACCACAAAATGGGATCAGGTGGGAGAGTTTTTTGAGTTAATAGGCTATTCCTTCTATGAGAGAGCACTTCTGGTAGGGCCAGGATCTGTGGAGTACTTGGATAATTGTTGCTATCTACAGGCCACACAGTGACCACCCTTCAGCTCATAGGTGCAGTGTAACTCTTTCAATGTTGCCATTGCCTCTCCAGTGAGCCTCATCATGATACGGGTTTCCATCCTTGCATGGTCATATAGAGAAACAAGTATAAATAAAGGAGAGATAAAATGAAAAACAAAAAAGAAACCACAGTTTTGGATGGCTGTCAATTGACACTTAAGGCAGGAGTCTTGGTGGTACATCTCACCATTATCCACTTCTATAATGATTGCCTATTGATGTGTTGACGCTACGCAAGGGACTAGTAGGGTTTACAAAGGCTTGTATGAAATATTTTATACACCATCCCGTGATCTGACTGGCCTTTCCCACAGACTTAAACCCCAGTGTCTTTTGAAAGCATCCTAATGATGTCTCAAGGATTTGAGGTCTTCTAAACCATGAAAATGTTTACATCTCAAACCGGCAAGCAGAGGGAGAAACCTTTCAGGAAACAGCTAATGTATTACTGGAAATAATCAGAATCACTTTCAACACAGGTTGACTGGCCAGTTTAACTTGGTGATGGGCAAAAGAAGTGGATTTTGAAAAGGCGAGATTGCGTGCGTTAGCATGCTTACCTGCAGCAACTATATTTCCTATTGGACCACCTCGTAAAAGAGAAGGTGAAAAAGAGGAGGTAATAATATTTCACGCCACTTGTCTGTTATGAGGGATTTGTAGTTATGTTTGTTAATGCAGAATACTCAAAAAAGTTGTTGGACAGATCACGGAAATAGAAAAATTTGGTGGGAACAGCAGTGTGGGGGAATGTGATGAAACGAGGAAGAAATCTATTAGACGATTTTGGGAAGAAATTGGCAGAAATAAGAACTGGATCTAGAGTATACGATATTAATTTAATTTTTAAAGGTTCATTATCACCGATTGAAGAGATTGGGCCAAAAACAATCATATCGAGCAATAAATTGATCAAAAATGATATTCGGGGCTGGAATGTTCTCGGTATGGATGCAGATTGGCATAAGAGAGCGTGGGAGCGGAGGGGAGGGGGTGGTATGCGCTCTACAGAGATACCACTTCCAGTTTACAATATGCTGAGTTACAAAGGGGGGGGGCATTATATCGCAACTAAGATATTCTCCGTATATTTGAGAGTATTTTTTAATTAAATTTTCTGGAAAGTTCTGTGGAATTTTTTTTTTCTACTTATGGAAGTACTTGTGGGTTAATGATGAATGGATTAAATAAAGGTGGAAAAGTGCTGATTTAATGCAATATGTCTAAATCACGACAGCTAAAGAGCAATCAAAAGAATAGAAAAATTGAAACAGTCGGTGAGAGACTTTTATAGGCAACTGTATGATTATACTTTCCCTGATTTTAATAATGCACTTAGTAAGCCATTTGCCCACTGTTCAAAACCAGATTATCATCAACCAGTAAAGCAGAAGTTTCTTAGATTTGCTACATCTTCGTACTCCCATGTTCGGTTAGCCAGAGCAGAATAAGTTACTATCAAATAGTCGAAACAAAGATGTATGCACGAGAAGCAGCACATATTTGGTTCAACAGTACCTTCGAATGTTGATCAATTGCAATTGCCTGCTTGCAACATTTCCAACGAAGGTTGTGTAAATAATACCTCTGGTAAGTTGTAGTTTTGGCGTGGGAAATCTAGGTAATTTCAGCAGGAACTCCCTTGGAGTTTTGGTTAAATCTCTAAAGGGCCTGGTGATCTCAACTGGCTGAGTGGTTTGGCTAAACAAAGCTTTGATGCAAGTTCCAAGTGGATCTCTGTGTATTAAATAATATATATAGGTATATATATATATACCTGATATATATATAGTAGATATATACTAGATATAGGTTAGGTAGTATAATTAAACACATATAACATACATACATACCATACATACATAACGTGTATAATAAATAAGGTGTCTTCTTTCTATCTTCTTTCGGCTGTCCCGTTAGGCGGTCGCCCAGCGGATCATGACAACCGTCTCCATTTCGCTCTAGTCGCGTCTGCACCATCTTCCATGACACTGTGCGGCCTGGCCAACCACCTCGCGCGCATGTCCGCCGCTCACCGCATCCATGACCGTCATTCTTTGGCCTTCTCTTCTCCTCCTACCTGGCGGTCCATCCTCAAGCATCCTTCTCACGATATTATCTAGCGCTTCCCTCCTATGCACAATGTTCCAAACCATCTCAAATCTTCGGCCTCTGCTCACTTTTGTCTCCAAACCGTCCTACCTGCGCTGTCGCCTTCTAATATACTCATTCCTTATGCCTGTCCCATCTCATCACTCCTCAACGAGAATCCTCGCAGCGTCTTTAAAACTCTGCCACCTCCAGCTCCGCTTTCCTGTGCTTTTTGTCCAACCCAGCCTCCAAACGCATACAACATAGCTGGTCTCACTACCGCGTAGTCTGTATACTTCCCCTTCCCACTCTTGCAGCTACCGGCTTCTGTCACAAATCACTCCTCGCGAAACTCTTGTGCTCGCACCCACTCAGCCTGCCGTGCACTCCTTTATTCACTTCTCACTACCGACGAATCTCCCATTACTTTGGACAGTTGATCCAAAGTATTAAACGCATCCAACCTTCCCCACCTCAACTCCTTGCCAACCGGCACCATACCAACCACACTCCCTCTCATTTTACGCACATAGTACTCACGTCTTACTTCCCACGTGACTATCATTCCCTTCTCGTCCAGCGCGTACCTCCACCGTCGGATCGAGGCTCGCCTCAGCCTGCTCCCTAACTGCTCCCTACAGATCAATGATGTCCATCCCGCGAACATCATAGTCCATGGAATTCCCAAGTCTTGAATACTTGCGTTCACAGACACCCACACTGTCCATTCACCATTGCAAACAGGAAAGGGCTCAGAGTCGATCCTTGGTGACATCCCATTGTTACCTTAAAACCGGTCCGTGCATTCCTACCTGGCAAGCTTACCACATCAACCGCTGTCTAATATAAAAATAAAAAAACTGTACTCAATACATATCTCAACAAAGTCACTCACACTACTTCCCTACGCACTGCCCGACTTCCTCCAAAACAATACCACAACTCCTCTCTTGGGACACAACCTATCAATAAGCATTTCTCTAAAATCCACAAACACACAATGTAACTAACTTCCTGGAGCCTTCCCTAATACCTTCTCCATCCAAACGTCACAGAAAAGCAAACATCACATCAGTTTGGTGCTCCTTATATCACCTGGCATAACCAGACACAATATTAGGCTGGCTCAACAAAAATCATCACCTCTCCTCACAACTGGAGGCTTCCACTACATCTTCTCTCCACAAAAACTTCATGGTGTGGCTTAAACAAACTTATCCCTCTGTAAAATTACCTAAACAGCTCTGCACATCACTGCCTTAGATTTCTTGAAAAATCGGAACCAGTGCCCTTAAAGTCTCCACTCCTCAGCATCCTCTCACTTTCCAAAGAATTTTATAATAAACAATCTGGTTATAAAAACTCCAACTGCCAATAATCTCCTAAAACACTCCATGCCTCCACTGGTATAAACAAAACAATTAAAAGGATAAAAAACCACACCATCTGGCGCCAACCATGCCTTTCCACTCTTCATACCTCTTCATAGAGTCCTCCAACTTCAGTCTTAACTGATCCAAACAGCCCATCCCTGTAGATCTCAGATCTATCCAATCCACACGCTCTTCACCATACCTTCTCTCTTCCTCTTCATTCTCTTCCATTCATTCATGCTCTTCCATCAATACTACTATCCATCAGCTTCACAAACACATCTTCGAACTTGCGCTTGTCAGCACTATCCCATATAACCACTCTGCAGCACCATCACTGTCCCCAGCTCGGTCCAGTCTGTCCTTGCCAAAACGGGTTCAAAATCCACTTTTCCCTTTCTTTGTATCCAACTTCTCATATCAGCTCGCACATATGCCTTTTTCCTATTAGCCTTATTGCCAAACCATCTCTCTTTGCCCTATGCGCCGCACTACCCTTTTGTACTTACCACTGGTAACTACTTTCTCATCTCTCTGGCAAATCCACTTCTTATTTTCGCAACGCTCTTTCTACCTTATACTTTCCTGTACTTATCCCTCGTTTCCAACAACAAAGTCCTCCTTGTATTCCTTCCCGTCTGTCCAGATGTACACCAAGGTACCTTCCTAGCTATCTTAATCCCTCACCACTTCTGCTGTAGTTTTCCCATCATCACACACACACCTCTTTACACCATCCACACCCATGTCTCACCTTCCTCCCTAAAATTCCAACGCAAGCAGTCCTTTCCTCCCTGTAACAGCTTCCACCATCTGGTCCTTGGTTCAGCCCTTCACCTAAAAAGTTACGACAAAAAAAACTCTTCCTCAACCATACACCCTCCAAAATCATCCCTACAGACCACCAATCGATGCTTAGTCGAAGCTACACACTCCCCCTGCCCAACGCACCTTACAGTGACTCTAATACTCTTATTCACAGGTGCATCATCCTAGCTATAAGATGTAAACCACCTGTGTGACTTTCTCCACTCTTGTAAAGTCACCCTGTGGTTCCTCCTTCTCTTCCTTGGAAAATACGTATTGATATCACCACCGCCAATTATCCCATTCTTTTTGAGCAAAATATCCACCATTTGCCCTTCCCACATTACTCTCAAGGTTAGACCAATTAACAATTGGCAAAACTATAAAAACAAGCACCGGAGTAACCGACCCATCACCTCCTCTATTCCTAACTTGTATTTCCCTTCCCGCACATGCCAAGTTGAATCTGCTCCAAATCACCACTCTTCATCCTTGATACACTCTCCACCACTTTTATCTAACTCACTCACAGAAATCTTCCTTTTATACTTCGTTGCTGCCATCTCACACCATATGCAGGGCAGATTATGCACTGATGACCGCAATTCATCAATCGACTCCCTTCAATTTCCCAACTTTCACACACCCTATCACTCGGTCCGACATCTCCCTACCTACAATACCCTCTTGACATAATCCTCCCTTCAGGATTACCTCCGACAGACCATTTCTCCTCCCATCACACCTGGTAAGATCAAGTTTGAAAACGCACCCTCCAATGCTCCTGGAGCCTAACTCCGCCATCCACTGGTCTCTTGTACACAAAGTATGATCCACCTTTCTTCTCTCCATCATATCAAGCAACTCCTCACTCTTTGCAGTCATAGTCCCAACATTCAGAGTTCCAAACTCTCACCTCACACTTCTAACCCTTCCCCTATACCCAACTGCTTCCTGAGGACCCGCGCGCGCCCGGACGTCTCCTCCTCCTTCGCGACCACAGTAGCACAATTTCCACCGGTACCATCAGACTGCTGCACGGAATACCCATGGTGCGGTCGTTGGTAACACCGGGCCTCGATCGAAATCCGAGTATGGAATCCCTTTTAGATTGTCCGCATAATGATTTGGACATAGGTTTATAAAAGCTCGGATGCCCTTCCTCGACTCGCAGATGCCCCGGTCGCCTCATATACCGACACAGGATAATGGTACAAAAATTTCTACACCGGGGCATATACCGGTCCCAGTACACTGTACTGCATTTCGCCACGACCTCAGAAAGATGACAGGCTGATCAAACCCCCCTGGGTGTAATATTAATTCAGATGGCCCAAGCGGGGGCTTGAACTCAGGAACTTTTGGTCCCAAGCTGCTGCCGCTACCACTGTGCAACACCGCAGGCTAACTGTGTATATATATGTGTGTATATTGGGTCAGCCAAATAGGGTGACCCTTATTGTTGAAGTGCGCAAATAGGTGACCCCTTATTGTCAGTAATTCTGTCCTGTTTGTTTGTTTGGATGTTTGTTCGTTTTTCAATCAGCAATAAATTGGTAGTACGTTGGGCGAGTTTTGACCAAACCGGGTGGTAGGTTACTCTTATGACCTAGTGCTTTGAAAATTGTATGGTTGCTCGGGACCTTTGTTTCCCACTGAGCAACACCGAAAAAACCTTCAAAATCGGTACCCGGCCGTTCATTGCGAAGATCAATTCGAAATCCATTATCCGCACGTAGGAGTTATGGAAATTTGGCAACGAAAATAATTCTAATCAGGTGATGCTCTAACGTACCAAATATAATTCGCGGTTTTTAGTGATATATGGAATACTTTACGCCGCAGCGCCCCCTACAATTAGGGTATGCGCGAGAAATTGTCTTTAAAAATTGAAGGCCCTAGTGACCCAGGTGAGTCATCGATACGAATGAAAACTAGTTGCAGGTTCATGGTACTTTCCAATGAGTACTACAACCTTTTGCCTCAGGACATATTGACGGATTCGGCTTAGGTCGGTGGTCAAAGGTATATAGTGCAAAAAAATCGATTATATGTGAGAGCTGGAGAGTGCCTTCGCGCCAAGATGCTACTCCTCCTAGGAGTTATGGTTGGATGGTCATGGAAAATTCACGACTAAGTATCCTGGAATGCATTGTGCAGCAAACGATCAAAGCCGGATTTTCGATTTAATATTGTTTTACGGAAATGGCCCTTAATGGGATTAACTAAGAAATTAGATTAGCTCAGATCCCCATTAATGCCTGATTTTAGGATATGGCTGTGTGTGGGATGAAAAAAGGGATGAAATATGATGTGTGTCGGGAGGTGTAAAAAAAGGACTGGTATTTTTTCCTGTTACCAATACGAGTAGGTAAGGGAACGAGAGATGATAAAAGGCTTTTTTCCCTCTCCTGTAAAGAGAGAAAGGGGGTGGCCTAAGAGAGAGAGGTTCTCGCGCCTGGAAAGGCAGTTGACGCGAAGGACGGAGCCCTTGGTCAGAGAGTCGCCCGAGAGAAGAGAGAAAAGGAGAAACAAAAGATGAGTAATAGTGGAATAGTGGCGCTCGAACAGATAGTGCTCAGTAAGTTTACGATAAGCGATGCAGGAAAAAGACTCACTGAAGTTTGGGGGAAAACGGCCAGTCGCGAAGAAAAGAAAGGGAACGAAAGCAGTGCCTTGTGTGTGAGGAAGACGGCTGGGTTCTCGAGGCGTACTCGGAGAAATCGCTTCGAGGCGAGCAGACGAAGGAAGGACTCAGGTGTGGATCTGCCGGGAGAGACGCTAACAAAAAACCGAGACCCTGACAACTCAGTGATTCGAAAACCGAGAGAGGCACTGAGAGGACGAAGCACCGGGAAGTCGGGCTTCGAGGCGGGAAAAGAGCCCGGAGAGGAGACGCCACGGAACCTTACGGGACAGAGTCCTTAACTCACCCAACGGCAGCGTCACGTTGCGATACCGAGCCTGTGGAGAAGTCAGGACCCTCAGGAGACACTTATGGGGGCCTTGTAATGGAGAACAACGCCATAGAGAGAGAGAAAGACCCAGGGTTTCGTGTGGCTGGAACCGTAAAGAAGAGAGATCAAACTGAAGAGCCCTCAATCATTCGCCCCACACGGAAGGTCAGAGCGCGCGGAGAATATAAGAGGAAGAAAAAAAAAAAAAATACCACTTAAGCGCTGAACCATCTTGGAGCCAAGGGCGCAGCACATTCGAGTGGAGAGTTTGAAAACCCCGTGAGACAAAACCTAACACAGCATGTATATATGAAACGAAATTCACGTAGCATTAATTGGGACACGGTCCTAAACTGTCCATGATGCCATACACCAAGTACTCTGGTGCATGCAAGTGCTGTTTGTTCCTGTCTGTTTTGTTTGCACGTGTTGTAATAAAGGCAATATTTCGTAGAATCCCATCGAAACCTTATAGAACGTGGTTCCCTAGGTAAGAACAGAGGAAAAATATAGTTAGTTAAATAAAAACCATTGTAGTAGTATTTATTAACTTGTATGTTGTGAATACGCATGAAGTATCCCCAAATAAATTATCTGGTTAATTCGTATGAGTTGACCAAACGCTGTATGGGATTAATGCGTTTGTACGCAAGTCACGAGGAAACGATACCGTATATCGAATTGGAATATAAGTACGCACAAATGTAACAGGTAGGTAGACTCCGCTCAGGAAAGAAATACTACACTGACAAAAGCCAGTCTGTAACTAGGGGTTCTAGTCTCCCCAACTGGTAAAGGTACAGGGATTAACGTTAAGGTAAACAAAATACAAAAAAAAAAACACAACAATTGGCGATTGAAACGGCATGACACGAGAGAGGCCTGTGCCGAGACAGGCCGGCGTAATAAGAACTCAACCGAGACGGGGTGGCGAGGGATTGGCTAGAGCACCGGGGACGCGGGTCAGAATCCCCGCCACCAGAAAGAACCGAAAAGAATACATGATCCCCCCCCGCCAAAACACCCCGAACCCAACACCCCCCCATACCCACCGCAATTCTTAAATGGTATCAATAGAAAAAAAAAACGAAAAAAGGATAAATATAGAAAAAAATAATATACACAAAAAAATGTAAAAGAAAAAAAAAAAGAAAGAGAGGAGAGGAAGGAAAGGGGGTGGGATAGTTGTTGGGGGGGGGGAAGGGGAATAGGAAAGGAAGAAGGACGTGTGTGGGGGTGGAGCAAGGGGGGGGGGGTGTGTGGGGAAAGAGAAGGGGGGTGGTTGTGGGTTGGGGGTGGGCATCCGTCGGATGCAATTCTGGAAGACAAAAAAAAAAAAAAAAAAAACAAGAAGAACAAAAAAAAAAAAAAGAAACAAAAAAATAAATAAAATAAGAAACCCTTGCCGAAGTTAATGTGAGATGTGTAATTCAAATCGTCAACATAATTGCCAGAATTTAAACGAACAAGTGGCAATTTCCAAATAGGTAACCATAATTGTTGTGTTCTGAATGCAAATCGGATTCACAGAATATAGAAATACGCGAAATATCCCTGATAGAGAGGTTTTGGATTTGTACTTATTTACTACAAGTACATCCAGCATCAGCCATGGATAAACACACACACACACACACACACACACACACACGACACACACACACACACACACACACACCACACACACACACACACACACACACGACACACACACACACACACACAAATTTAAAGTTTTACCCCAAATGATGCAAAACCTAGTACATCATTTATCTTGTGGCCCTGGAACCAAACAGAAATATATATATATATATATACAGGGTGTCCCAAAATAATACAACTTTTCATCTGCAAAGAGGATGATCATAACATATATTTTTTAAAAGATATATGGCTGGAATAGAAAGCTGAAAGGTTGAAGTTTATTGTACCAATGTCAAAAATTGCCACCAAAATTTAAATTTGGTATAGCATCGGTCGTTTTCTTTTAGACCACCATGTTCGACGAGTAGGCTCCACATTGTCCGATCACTGCCTGCAAATGCGTTGTCATGTTCTCCATCACTTTGGGAAACGTTTCCTGAGGAATGTTCTGGATTTCTCGGTGGATGTTTTCCTTCAGCTGATCAAGAGTCGAGCGCCTAGGGTTTCCATAGATCCTGTCCTTGAGATATAACCCCACACGAAGAAGTCTGGAGGAGATTAAAGCTCAGGGGAATACGGTGGCCACTCAACGTCTTTCTAGAGGGAGGATAAAGCGGCCCTCAAAATGTTGGTTGAGAAAGCGCCTTGTTTCCCTGGCTGTATGGGGCGGTGGCCCCCATTCCTGCTGGAAACACTCGGTTCTCATCTGGATCAGGTTGTTTCTCCTAACGGGCCTGAGTACGTAGCTCAGGCAGATAAATATTCCTGAATCATTTCGCGATAGTTCCTCTGGTTTACCATGCAAGTGCGTCCTGGTCATTTCAAAAGAAGTATGGACCAATTATCCCATACCAACCAACGCGCACCCACATGGTGACTTTGAGAACAGATGAGGCACCAAGTTCAGGTTGATTCATTACCAGGATTTTCAGTTCCCCAGTACCGAAAGTTTTGCTTGTTTACCTCCCCGGACAAGTGGAGCATGGCATTCGTCCGTCATGTGAAGTTTTTTGAGGAAGTCTGCATCTTCCTCCAACTTTCCTGAGTCAGGGTCAAGGTCACGAGGTCACGAAAGTTGTGAAAGTCGCCATTTTCAAAACCTATCTAGTCTGTCATTTTAGGAGATATTCTGGAACGGTTTATCGATTATGATAGTAAAAAACATTATGGAGATGACCGTCACCCCACACGGGGGTAATTTTTTATTTTTTTGCAAAGTCCAGTCTCCAGTCGTCACCCTCCCAGGCCAATTTGCAAAGTCCAGTCGTTTGCGTTTCTGTTGATAGTAAGCACCGTTTCCGTTGAATTTTGTATGGAAAGGCATGAATATCTTGGCGAAGGATCCTCTGAACGGTGCTCCTTATGATGTGTTGTCTCGGCAGAAAGTCGTCGAATCGATTTTTTTTGGACTCTGAACGACCGCCTGTCTCACCATTTCCAACATTTCTTCACTACGACCTGTCCTCTCCGACCACTGTGACCCTTGTGAAGGTCTCAGATGGTTCCGACATTGGTAAACTTTGCGATGGTGCACTTTATTGTCCGAAAGTTTGGTGCATGGCGCAAGTGGATACGAAATGTCTCGAGTAAAGCAGTTGCACCTGTATGAACTTTTCGTCTGGTGCAAAGTTCAACAATTTTTCCGTTGTTGTACGGTCAGTCTTGGCATTTTTCTGGCGCTTGCTTGATATCAAAATAAACTTCAGGGTCTCTGCAACAAGAAATGAAGCATTCGTGAAAAAATTACTGCTTTTTTAGGATCAAACGAAGCATTTAAAAGTTGTTATATTTTTTGGGACACCATATATATATATATATATGTATAAAACATTCATAAGAGCACCGTTCAGAGGATCCTTCGCCAAGATATTCATGCCTTTCCATACAAAATTCAACGGAAACGGTGCTTACTGATCAACAGAAACGCAAACGACTGGACTTTGCAAATTGGCCTGGGGGTGACGACTGGACGACTGGACTTTGCAAAAAAATAAAAAATTACCCCCGTGTGGGGGGTGACGGTCATCTCCATAATGTTTTTTTACTATCATAATCGAAAACATGTGGTCTAAAAGAAAACGACGATGCTATACAAAATTTAAATTTTGGTGGCAATTTTGACATTGGTACAATAAACTTCAACCTTTCAGCTTTCTATCCAGCCATATATCTTTTAAAAAAATATATGTTATGATCATCCTTTGCAGATGAAAAGTTGTATATTTTTTTGGGACACCCTGTATATATATATATATATATTCTGTTTGGTTCCAGGGCCACAAGATAATGATGTACTAGGTTTTGCATCTATTGGGGTAAAACTTTAAATTTTGTGTGTGTGTTGTGTGTGCGTGTGTGTGTTGTGTGTGTGTGTGTGTGGCTGTAAGTTAGTTTCTGGGCCTGTGTTTGTCTATATTTCTTGTTTTAGTTTGTCCGCCTCTTTGTGTGTCCGAATGTTGTGTTGTTATAGTTGTCGGCCTGTTATAAAATCATTTGGTTTATTCATCCTGCACTGG
>CM068960.1:29378436-29403853 GCA_035128595.1 Eptatretus atami
GACACGTAAAGACGAAGGAAATAGAATTAACAGAGACAAAGAAAATAATAAAAGAAATAACAGAGATGCGGGAGATAGAAAAAGTAGAGGAGAGACCACACAATAAAGACGGGGTGAAAGACGAGCACACACACATGGAGTTGATGGAGACGATGAGGGGAGCTCAGGGAATGTGTCGTGACCCGGGCAAGCAGCCGGATAGCCTCCTTCAGGTGGAGGGAGACGCTATGCTCCCTTGAAGCGGATCTCGACCAGGTGGGTCCGGTCGAGCTTCGCGAGGTAGAGGGGCGAGTGCTGTGGACGGGTGCACACGGAGCTTGGGGGTTGGAGACCCGGACTCCTTGTGGTAGAACAAATCCCCGATGTGATTGTGTCGAAATGTGTGTACACGAGTGTGGCGAAATGTGTGCTGCAGAGCGCGCATAGCGTGGGTGAAAGGCGTTGTGTGAAAGGGACCGCGTGTGTGAGTGAAAGAGACCGAGAGATAACCGATAAATAGAATCGGGTCCGGCGAGGTCTGGCGATAATACCCGCTCGGTTATCCCAGAACGGAACGGACCGCTTAAGCGGTTCGTGTCCAAGCAGGCCTTCGCCGAGGTACGGTCCCTCGGTAGGTTACCCGCGCGGGTACTTAGGTATATCGATATTTGGCGATTGACCCTATTTCGCGTGGGTAGAATACGGACTGGGCCGTGGTGGGATTAAAAACCCACCCGTGACTGGTTTCTGGCGTTGTTCCACAAAGTCACGACTGAATTGTCCGTCCGTGTTGTCCGTCCGAATCATTTTAAACATACAAGTACAGTATACAATTGTACGTGAACACAAGCGTCCATTGTAATCCACCCAGAATCAATGCATCAAATAATGAAATGTTTAGAAAGTGGAAAAAGGATGCATACCTTTGGTTTGCATTTCCATTTTGAGTTTCCTGGCCCATGAATTGTGGTGATTTTCAGCCAACATTTCAGCCACAGCCTGTCACAATATATGCTTCAATCAAAAGGAAGGCAAATCCAATGATAAATATAACAAGAGATGACTAAGTGATATCCATTCATTCAGTTCTTCAGCATTGATTTATAAGATCTGTGGTATAGCATTCTAAAAAACAAGCAATTCTCTGTCTATCTGCATGTACAGTATGCTTGTATGTATTGTTGTTGAAATGGCCCTAGTGGGGTAAAGCTGTTTAGTATAACATTAGTTATGTCTTGATACAGTATTTGTTTAGAATAAGCATCATGTAATTAATTCTGATGTTAGATATGTGTCGCAATAATGTGAAGATAGGCGTCCGTTTCCCTGCCATCCTTGTTGTTTCTGACCCCACCAAACCTTTGGCTATGTTTTATGGTCTTTCCTCTGTTATCTGTCCTTCATGTTTCTCTTATAAAAGTGCTCGCAAAACCTTGAGGCACAATGCAGTTAGAAGAATGAACAGTTGCCATCGAACTACAGTTTTTGACAGAGAAGTTAAATCATCACAGGAGTGCTCATGAAATAATCGTTACACACGTGGTTTTTTGGCGGTTTGTCGCGCACTGAGCTGTTGACTCGCAAATGAGCTACACACATGCCAGAAGGAGGACGAAGACGTTGGGAGAGAGGGTTTCCCTTTTAATTTATGAATGTCGAGTTGGGTTTAACTTCCCTCTCTGGCCGCTGAGCTCTCGCCTTGCAAAGGGACTCAACTGTCAACCAGCTGAATCACCCACACAGACAGCCACATCCGTCTCTGTGTGTCTCTGTCTCTGTGTCTCTGTCTGTCTGTCTGTCTGTCTGTCTGTCTCTCTCTCTCTCTCTCTCTCTCTCTCTCTCTCTCTCTCTCTCTCTCTCTCTCTCTCTCTCTCTCTCTCTCTCTCTCTCTCTCTCTCTCCCCTCCCCCAGAATGATTGTTCTACAAGGGAGTTGAACTCCCTGGACTCCTGTTTCTCTACCTCTGGATTGCCAGACCAAATCTCTTCATTCTCTCGTCAAAAACTCTATTTCTCTCTATCCTGTCATATGATTGATTTGACCCTAAGATTATCATAATTAAGGAATCTACTGATCGCTTGGTATGTTTTAGGGGGTAGAGTAAGGGTGTTCACTCATTACAGACGAATTTTCACCGTTTTGATTCGTGTATCCTTCCCCCATGCCATTTTCTTTTATTAAATACACTTGTTCTCAGGGTGGATTATGTTTGTTCTGGTTGCTTCATATGGTGGTTTCGGCTGGGTGTAGTGTACTTGGAGTGTGGTCGAAACCGCGTGAGACCACACTCGTGACCAACAGTTTGCTTGGCCGAATTATATCAGGATATGGTTGTCTCTCAGCGCTTCACCTGGTCAATTCCACGGTCCGAGTATTGTAACATGGCAAACAGGCCTGGTAAGTTACTCAGGACTGTGGACTTGGTTGGTGGTTGCGGTCGTTTTGACTCGAGTTGCGGGACTCAAACCAGGCAACTGGAATGGACCCATGGCTGTAACTGTATGCATGTATGTATGTCTGATCATTATAGAATTTAATACAGCTGGCTCAATTTTCACCAAATTTTGCGTACGTGCTCGGGGTATGCATTGTCATGTCATGGGAACAAAATAATTCTACCCACCCCTTCCACGCTCCACTGGTTTTAGTGGTTTAACCACTGACCCCTGCTGGAGAAAGGGGGTATTGAAACCATTTTTTTTCGCTTCCAGAGGAAACGGGTGTTGCTATTACTAAAAGGAGACAGGTCCGTCCGTCCGTCACATGAAGAAGAAAAAGCAGGACCTTGAGCTGGGAGTGGGTAGTAACACCATATTTTGCTCCCGGTGGAGGCAGGTCTTGTTAGTTTCACAAATATCAGGTGTGAATTAACGAAGTAACTGCATTAATCGTATCCAAGTTCATTATGGGATCAACAAACCTGTCCTGACTATTATTATTGTCTGGAACTGCATGAAGTGTCACTACGCAAATTTATGAGTAATCCTTCAAGTATTATCAGGATTGGAAAATAAACAAGTAAAAAACCAATGTTTTTCATAAAACAGAGAATTATTAAATATAAACATACTTGTAGTTCCCTGGAGAGAGTCACATTTGTCATGTCTAAAGGTCGTGGTGTATATCCATGCGGTAATTCAAATGAACCTTGCTGTGGAAAAACAAAATGAATATTCAGAAAATATTCCCAATGAATGAAACCTCTCAATCGTGAATACGATGAACGAGACTCAATAAATATACAACTAACTTAAATAAATAACGGGTTTCATGTGTACAAGTAAGGTACATTATAAAGCTGTTTAATTGTTGATTCTCTGTATTTGGAATAACTATAATAAATCATTATACATCTTGATTATTTGTCCAAGTAATATGCAGTGGAGGAATTACTACCAACAGTTTTTGCAAATAAGAAATTACCTCAAAATGATTGGGATCACAGTTTAATGTGAGAGAAGGAAAACATCAATAAGGGGGAAAGGAATAAGGTAAAGCTATTGCACTCAAAGAATCATTATGTGTATGATCAAACAACAAGGGCAATGCAAAATATAATGATACAAAAGCTTTTTATTGTAAATAAAATTCGAAAAAAAATAAAAACTACAAACGTCATCGTACATTCGGCATGCAACATTAATGACAGATGGCGGATTCTACCGGGGAGTTGGGTGACCGATACACGAGGATTAAAAAAAAGTCTCATATATTTGATTTCAAATTGGACTCATCCATCATGTACCTGAATTGGACGTCAAAAATTGGAATTTTCCACACACCTTGGTTCATTAAAATGTCAATCTGGTAAAGTATATTGAGATTTTGCATAATTGTTTTTCACATTCAAATACCGTGGTGATTGTACAGGTATATTGTGCAAAATTAGTTATGTAAAAAAAAATCTACGTTATTATCAACTCACGAGTGGAATAATCATGGTCTGAGGCAACCACCCACCACCACCTGTCTCAGAGATTTTTGTTGGGGCCAACACCCTACCTACAGTCTACAGACTCTATGATACAACTACTTCTACTACTACTACTACTGCTACTACTACTACTACTAATTTAACTGTTTTCTTCTGGGGTCAGCCCAGGAAGGTTTTAGGCCCAAGTCATTCAAACACTGGCTTGGTAGGTCTGACATTCAACTAAAGGTGGCAGGAATTTGTATTTGTTCAGGGTGTCATTGATAAATGGTCAACTCTTTATGAAAGACACCGGAGGATTTTTATCATGCAACAACTATTACTAGCAGATAGGTTGACAGCTTAATGTCCATCAGGCAGACAATGCTCTTTGTGATGCAATGCTAATTGCCTGTGAAGGACCAATTTGACAGTTTATAGTTGAGTCAAGAATCAAACCAAGACTAAACCAGAGTTCTCAGAACACATTGAGAAAAAATACATGGGACTTTATTGGAAACAGTTTACTGGAAGAAGAAGAAGAAGAAAAAGAAGAAGTAGAAGAAGACGACAAAGATGAAGAATCTCAAAGTTCCCTCACTGAAAGTGGCAAATTTGATTGGTCGAGACAACGTACAATTTTGCCAAAGTACTGCTGAAATGAAGGTTTTTGTAAGTGTAAATAAGGTGATGAGTTATACAGTGTTCAAATATATAATACAACTGAAATTAAATGCAAGTATTAAAGGCTGTAGAAAAACAAAAAAAACAACATTAAATTGGAAGTTTACCACCACTGATTGCACCATCTTTTACATCACCTTATTGAACATGTTAAATTAGTTCTTCTTACCTGTTGTTTGTGTCCTTTATGATGTTTCTAAAAACAGGAAATTTCCTGTTTGGAATGATTTTCAATTTTGTTTGACTGTCAGGCAGACCGACTGAAGCAATTGTGTGTGCATCTGTGCTTCGGACAAGATGCCGTATAATTTGCCAAATTCAGAGCCAAAGTATGCTAGTGCAAGGTTCGTGTTCAGATTCATGTTCTGCAGTGTTCAAACTGTAAAATTACATTTGAAATTAGTAGTTCTTCGATCATACCATACACTGAAAGACAGACAGAGTGAACCAATTGCTTAATCCCGCTTTGCACTATGTGTGCAAGGCAACACCTCTAAAGCCGCTGTCACACCTTGACGATTTAGCCAGCGTATGCCGATTTATGAAAAATTTGTCTAAAACGCTGGCACACGTCGAATACGTTATTGGTACGTTTTGTATACGTTAAGAGCACGCTGAAAAACACTGCCATAAGTCGTAGTACGCTGGCTTTAAACGTTGTACTTTTGGGTTGTCCTCAAATTTTTGCATGCTTGAAATTACGACGTATGCCGGCGTATGACTCACACGTTCCGCTACGCTGGCCATAAGTTGTAGGCACGTTATGCGATCGTTGACACAGGTCGACACACGTTACTCATAAGTCGAAACACGTCGAGGTAATGTTTAGCGTACCCGAAACTTATTTCTAACCTATGAGTAACGTTTTGTAAGCACGCTACACGAACGTTGTTCACACTTTGCAACACGTTACTTGAAAAAGACGTAGACATTTTTTGACGTTTTCAGGAGACAACAGAACTTAATGAACACGTTTCTAACTTACAGATACCGTATAATGGCGTATTGGCAGCGATTAGGGGAATTGGTATATTAAAAGGGGCTTCGCAGGAGGAACCTGTCTATTTTTAGACTTCGTGGTGAGTACATGTCCATGTCATTCCGAGAGATGGAGGATACGGCAAGGTGAGACGACAATACCTACCTGTCCTCAAACATCAACATGACCTCATCGAGTTGACACTGCACCAGTTGCGTGCCAATAGAGCTGGGAGAAGAAGACGTGAACGGAGGAGAAGGAACTGGGTGAGACCATGGATCGGGAGGCGACGCCATTACGGCATATATGACCAGCTCATGGTGGAACTCCGGAACGAGGACCATGCATCCTTCATCAACTTCCTGCGAATGCCCCCAGCGATGTTGACGAGCTGTAGCCAGAGTGGTCCAAGGATAACCAAGCATTATTATTAAATCATTTCAATAGTCCAGTGGAAGCGATTTAACTCGTTCATGGAAACGATTTCAATTGCCGAGCACCAGCATCCAAAAACAGTAGGCGAGTGACAGCCATTTATTAAAAGTGAAGTTGCAGCCTGTGAATAGAAAACCTCACGTAATCGTCGACGATACGCTGCCACACTATGCATACGTTAGATTATCGTTGGGCATAGGTTGTGGACGCCTAAAACACGCTAACAATCGTTGATATAACTTATGTACAAGTTATCGAAGCGTTCTGTGTTTCATTACTAGTACATTAAGCATTTGTCCAAGTCGTTTTGAATACTTTTAAAACTGAAACAAAAAATAGTTCATCGTGGGAATGAGAAAAAAAATTAGCCGAAAAGAAACATCGAACAATGGTGCAAAGTAGTCTCCTATTCGTGGACGCAACGAGGATCCTCATCACCACACCCTCCATCACGCTCACCTACTACTACTGACATAGACCTACTACAAACAATACTACTACTACTACTACTTACTCTATACTGACATGCTCACTATATTACTACTACTACTACTACACATCAACTACTACTACTACTGACACGCTCACCTACTACTACACTACTATGACACGCTCGCCTACTACTACTACTACTACTACTTACTACTGACACGCTCACCTACTACTACTACTACTACTACTGAACTACCTATACTATATACTACTACTACTACCAATACTACTACTACTACTAGACACGCTCACTCTACTACTACTACTACTACACTACTGACACGCTACCTACTACTACTACTATCACATACTATGAACTTGACTCTACTCAAATGGAGTCTGGAACACTGACGGGTTCCTCTTGTGAAGCCCATTTGTATATACCAATTCCCCTAAACGCTGCCAAATCGCCATTATAACTAAGCTCGGTAGATGTAAGTTAGAAACACGTTCAGTAAGTTCTGTGGTCGTCCGGAAGACGTCAATCAAATTCGTCTACATACGACAATGTGCGTTTGAGATACGTTACATATAGGTCAAACACGCTACTCATAGGTTCAAACAGCTACTCAAAGGTTCAAAGCACGTTACTCATAGGTTAAAAATTAAGTTTCATGTATGCTAAACATTACCTCGACGTGTTTCGACTAATGAGTAACTTACAAGTAACGGTGTCCGACGTGTGTCAACGATCGCGGAGCGTGCAGAGAACTTATGCCAGCGATCGGAACTTGTGAGCCATACGTCGAGTAGTCGTAAAATTTTCAGCATGCTTGAAATTTCACGACGTACTAGACGTACCACGGAATATGACAGCGTACTTCCTCGTTTTTCAGCGTGCTCCTAACGTATACACAATTACCCATACGTATTCGACGTGTGCCAGCGTTTTACACACATTTTTCATAGGTCGGCATACGCTGGCTAAATCGCAAGGTGTGACTGCGATGTTGACACTTCCAATTTTCAGGCGGTTATGATTTAAATCGGCGTGCGGCAGCCTTTTAACAGGCTACGCCACGAGTTCGTCGGCGATACGTCAGCGCGCTATGCCTAAGTTAAACTATCGTTGGGCATAGGTTGTGAACGCCGACAACAGGCTAAGCATCGTTGGTATAAGTTATCTATAACAACACGAAACGTTCTGTGCCCGTTACTAATATGTTATGCATACGACAACACGTTATGAATACGACCAAAACTTTTTTTAAAAACTAAACTCAGCGTACGCCAACGTTTTACAGCGCCTTAAGGCAAGTGCACGACCTCTGGCCATCCAGACTTTGTAAAAAAAATAAATAGATAATCATTTAAAAAGAATGTTGTAGCAACAAGAAGTCAGATTCCTTAGAATTATGGTTTGATAAATGAGGGATCCTTCCAATTTGAGATCGTATTATGAAGTTAAATAATCATCAAACTATTCTTCATAAGGACTAGAGTCGGTCTGTGATGGTGTGAAAAAAAACAAAGGATGTGATTATTTGAGATAATTGCGTTTAAAGTCAGCCATTGTGGAGGCACTCTCTTTCATAGAGTTGTGACAGTTTAATAAGAGACAATAGGATGCTAGTAAAATGGTTCCCTGACCTCCAGATGATATACAGTGGAGTCGAGAAGGGTATATAAGTGATATATGGTCGAGAAGGAGTGGACTTCAGTCTTCAACTTCCTCATAGAACTACATGAAATATCTTGATTACATGTTGAGAAAGAACGTGGAAATATCCGATTAATCACATACCGTCCTCTGTCACATGAATCGACATTAGGGTAACTTACAGTGTACCAATTTCCCATTCCCCTTTTATACTCAAAAAGGCAATTGCATAAAATGTAGTTTTGGTGAGTAGCTTCAACAACCACCACCAAGAATGACTTGAAAGAACGAGCACTGACCATGTGCCAAATTTTGTAAGAAAGAAACTTACAAATCTGCCTGGGCTGTGAGGTGCTGTGGACCATCAACAGCAGGAGAAAGTAATCTCATTACCAGGCAGATACCTCACTCTTCCATCACAATCAGACCAGAAGATCAACCTTGGATCAATTAAGAAAATAGCATACAGAAGAATGAGGAACCAATCCTGTAAATCTGCTACATAGGTAACTTCATGCCAATTATACATCAAAAAGAAGATGCCATTATTAGATAAGGGTAAAACAGACCCCCCCCTCCCAGATTTCTGCAAGGCACACATGGTCCACCATCAACCTCCTTGTGGTGAAACTACCTAATTACATACAGGATCACTGCTCACCTCCACTCATTTATTCGCATTTTTTCATGCCTATGGAAATGAAACTTCCACATTCTCTGAAATCTCATTCTTCCCTCCAGGTTTTCAAGACAGCTGTTCATCACCATCTCAGATCATCCCCAATCCAAAACCATGATCTTTTCTACCCTTGTTAACTCCCACCACAATCCTTCCTCCTTCCAAATTTCCAGTTTTCCCTCCTGAGAGTTTCCTTCTGTATCCATGTTGTCCATCCTATGCATCCTTTACTGCCCTTCATTCCTTCCCACACCCACTGTTTGGCCAAGTCTGCCTCTATCTTGACCTACAACTCTACTGTTGGTGTTTCGCCCCTCTCTCAAGTGTTTCTTTTGTCCTGTTGCATCCTGATCCATTCAGTGTACTCGTACTAGCTCTTCCAAAAGCCTTGACTAAATATGTACAAAAAAAAAGCGATATCACAGTCTTTGTTGTTATCAGACAAAAGCTCTGTAGCTCGTCTACATGAAGACAGAAATGGTGGTGGACAATCAAACAAATGAAAGGAGAGATATATTTAAAGAAAATCCAAAAATAAACGATGGTGGAACCCATCAAGCAAGTTCAAAATAAAAGTCTGAGTTGTTCTCAAGCATCTGTACCTAAAAATATTCCGTTGACCCTCAAACTTAAACCACTTCTGCATTTCCTTTATTGTCCAATTGTCAGAAGCCACAGTGCAGCAAATTCGCTTCACTTCACATGATGTTCAGAAGTACCTGTCTGCTGGATACAACAAATGCTGTGGGCCCAGGCGTAATGTTTAAGATCTGTGCTCCAGCTTTTTCTTGTCCTTCTTGTAGCTGTAATGGGACAGCTTGTCAAGAGGGACAAGCTGCTCAATTGTTATTAGTAAGCTCTATACTTCAGAATCCTCTTTGAACATGCCAGACATCATCAGACCCTGAGTGGACTCTGTTGCATCAAAAAAGAGAGGGGCTCCAGCCAAACATATGTCATATTCCATCGAGCATTGACATATTGTATGATGTGAAGAGTTGGGAAGAACCAAAGAACAACTTCACCCTGTTTAAGATGCTGTGATGGTGTGTGGCACACATTGTAGCGCTGTCAAATATGATGATTGTTGAATTAACTGAATAATCCTTCCTGTTAGACCAAAAAATTTCACTGGAACAAGTGCAATGTGGGACCATCTAGATATTAAATAATACATTTCTTTGGAATTTTAGATACCTCCCTCTCCCTCACCCCTTACCACTTCCCCACATTCCTCCCCTTCCACACCCCCCCCCCTCCTACAATGCTCCTTAATGATGGGCCAATCACTGACCTTCCCTATGTGTAAGAGCCCTTATGATGGACCAAGCTCTGATTGTGTGGTCTGCATAGATATACTCTGCTGGTACCTGTCCTTTGTAAGGAAAACAGACTATGGAGAGGCAAGGTGGAGAAATTGGCAATGTTGTAACAATGCAAAATCAATATAATAAAATGAAAGAAAATAACCAATCAAACAAAACACATAATACATAGAGTGCAAGTTTTACATGGCAATTGCTAGGAAAGTAACAATGATCTTCAAACTGTCTCATCAGCTTTCCGGTGGAGGTGTTAATATTGTTAAGGTTCTAGGAACCGTATGCATACAAATATACAGTTGTCCCGAAGTCAGTTATTCCATTAAGTATATGTGCAGATAGAACCCCTCCTTGTGTGTAGTGGGAAGACACTGGGGTGCGTTGCGATGTTTTTTTAGTTAGATTAATAAATTATTATATCCCATCCACGACGACTCACGGTACCCTCTGCCTGCTCGCACCTTCATCTCGTTTGCTACTCTCGCATGGGCTGAACAAGCGCGTGATCGCCTACTCGCCTAACCAGCGACTTGCTTTCCGAGGCAGAATCTTTGTGTAGTATCTTTTTGGCGAGTCCGGACATGCGGAGTGGGCGGGCTTCCCGGTATGGCTGAAACCCTGCCCATGAAAGGGCGGCCCCATGGAAGCCCCATCCAATCAGGGTGAACAGTGACGTCGGCTTCACCAAGGCTCCTCCCCGCTGAGGGAGATCTATAAATTACGACACCATTTCGTTCAGAGTGGTCTGGTGAGCTGGAAAGTGAGTCGTCTTGAGCGGAGCGTTGGAGTGAGACAGTTCGTCGGCTGGTAGCGAAAGAAGGGGGGAAGGTCGTGAAGTGGTTGCGCTCTTTGGGGATCGTTCGTTTCGAGTGTGAGAGAGCTGGGAAGACCTCGACCCGACCTTGACCGGGTCTCTCGTAGGGTCCTGTCTGCAGCCCTGAACCCCGCCTCGGACTCCGCTCTACTCGACCTGGGCTCCTTCGCAGACACGGTCTCCACTCGGGTGGCCGTGGACCGAGCTGCACGACCATTGACAGGTGCCGCACCACGGAGCATCCCTTCCCTCCAACGTTCAGGTTCCCGAAAGAACTGCGATCTCAGCTCACTTCCCTCTCTGGCTGCAAAAGGACCTTTGCCATACATCTGGGTTTATTTTCATCTGAGTGTGCGTCTGAGTGTGTGGCGCCATCTTTAAGTAGAATTGCATGTGTTTTTATTTGATCATTGTAAATCTTGCCTGTTTTATTCTCACGACAAGTCTGCTCTGTATCTCCTTTGTAAATTGCTGTAAAATTGTCGCACTACATCTTTGTCTCATCTTCCCCTGCATAACATTCCCAATAAACCCGTACCTGTGCCACATACATTTCCTCGCTTTAGTGTAAATAAATTATTGTAGAAATGTTCCCAGTTCGTTTTTGTCTTTTCCTTCATTGGTCCAGCATGATTCGGATCTGAGTTTAGCCGGGTCTTTATCCCCGATAATCTGTTCCTTCTAGCCGGTACGTCCTTGGTAGTTCCGCTCGGCTGCATCCGATCCAGAATTGGTAGTTGGTAGTTGGTACTCTACCATAGTTGGTAGAGTGATCCGGTTCGGGCAAGGCGTACCGAGGGCGTGGTTCCCCGGTAGACGACACCGCGTGGTTAATTAGGTAAATTGGTTCTAAACAAAAAGACCCTACGCCACGCGGTTGAAGTATTGGCGTCCACGGTCGGTTCAGAGACCCGCCGCGTCACGGAATTATCCGTGAGCGACGGCCTACAATTCCGGGAGTCTGGTGGGAGATAACGTAACTTCCCCCACCTAGTGGTCGTTCTCGCCACCGGACCCCGACCCACAACAATATATATCATAGGGACTCACGCTGCTTGAGTGTGAGATCTGCCGTTTCTTAGACTGCATGGCCATTGCTTCGCCCTCGCGTGTGCGTTCAATGAAACAACCAAGTGCCAGCATAGTCTTCAAGGACTCTTTGATGAATCCACGATAAATGTCCTTTTCCTGAAAACAAGAGGGTTAGATATCAGACGAGGGTTAGATATCAGGGGATCAAAGGGATGAGTTGTGCTTGGGTTTGAATTTGCATTAGCTGGTGTCAGTTTTAAGTTGTGATGCGTTTTCTTCTAGTATATCACAAAAAATAAGTATTTACAAAATTATATTAATACTCAGGAATCAGGATTTCCAGAATAAGGTAATATTTGTTTTATACAGTAAAATAAAGGTGTGAACTTCAGTAATTTAAAGATTAACAAACTATTAATTCTTAAATTGTGTACAAAGTTTAAAAATAAGTTGCCATTTCGACAAACTCAGGACATAAGAGTTAGACAAGGAACTTCAACACAGGAGGAGGCCACTAGGCCCATAAAGTCTGAACAATTGTGACAATATCTAAGTACCCCCCCTATTCCCATTACTTCTAGATACCTGTCTAACTCAATTTTAAAACTAGCTACTGTTTCTGCTGTCACTATGTTTGGGAGGAGACTATTCCATGGATTCTCTACTCTCTGAGTTGAGGAACCCTACCTTACTACTATCATAACGCTCCCCTTCTTTACTCTGAAACTGAGCCCCTTGGTCCTCTCAGTGTCCATTCTGCTGAAATACTCATCTGCACTTATTTGTCCATACCCTTCATGATCTTAAACATCTCTATCAGATCACCTCCTTTTTAATGTACTCGCAAAGTATCTACCCTCGGGGATGGTTGAGTTTGTGCATTACTTGATGAAAAGAAAGTAGAGTCTGTGTTTTGCAAAACTATCGATGTTTGCATGGTGTGCGCCTAAAAAGTTATCGATGGTCTAAAGATCTCAAGCAAAGATTCTTAACCGCCAGTCCGCAGAAGGAAAGCTACCAGTCTGGGAAGTAATGCCAAAAATTTTTTTTACTGCCACAGACCCCCGAGTGACGCCCGCCGTATCTATATAGAATGGCGCAAGTGTACATGTGTATAATCTACTCCAGGGGCAGATCCAATATTTTTTGAAAGCAGGGGCCCGAAAATGAAGGGAACAGGGTGTACTGTATACTGTACTCACCTACATGCTGCGAGTGCAAAACCATCAAGGCGTGGGGTCCAGGGCCCACTAGCTTTGGGATTTTAGGTGCTCTCAGGTGCACTTTGAGCATCTGCTGACCACATTGGCTACATGTTCGTAGGGGCAGGGGGGAACCTTTGTTTTGATTGCAAAATACATTTTATTTGTCTTTTCATTCTTCATTTTGACGTGATCAAGATGGAACCTGTAGTTTTATCAACTTAAAGTGACACCACTGACTCAACAATCCATTTGTAATTTACTCCGAAACGAAAAATGTTTATTGTAGTCATTAAATCGAAGTATCTGAATTTGTTCTGAAACTCCAAGGATAGATTGTTCATGAATATACATGAGTAGTAGAACTTATGTAGCAACCGGAAACAGTTCCCCCTTCATACTGTGTATGTTCGTGAATATATGGTGAGCGGTTCTAGTTTTTTGTACAAGATGTATATATCTTTCCATGTATGTATTTTTTTACACATCAGCAAAGAACCCGTTCTGAGACTCCAATCATGCCTAAGGTTTGATCTGTTCTTTGGCACCATAACGGCACATGGCATGGCAGTGCAAGGGGCAGGATTTTCTTTTTGCTATCTACCGACAATGAGTACAAGCTAAGGGATGTACAAGGAAAACGGATGCACAAGGAAACAAAGGGAATAGTTTTGGTTGGTCCTGGGATGTTTGACAAGTTCAGCATAAACATCAGTTTGAGACATGGAAGCTCTCTCAGCCCAATCATATTTATCATGGTGAGGGGGCTGATAAGCAGGAAGGTGAGCTTGAAGGGTAGTATGGGGAGGATGCTGTATGCAGACGACCTGGCTGTTGTATTGGAGAGTGGGCAGGAAGTACTGGGGGAGTGGAAGGAGGCATTTGTGAAGCATGGACTGAAGATGAGCATGGAGAAGAAGACTGAGGTGATGTGGGTCGGGCAGCAGAGAAAATGAATGAATATCAGGTTAGAAGCGAAGGAGATCAGGCAGGGAAATAGGTTTGAATATCTGGGAGGAACAGTGACTGGGGATGGTAAGTCCGAGGCAGAGGTGCAGAGGAGGATTCAGATGGGTGCTAAATGTGTGGAGGAGGGTGGAGGGAGTAATGGCAGACAGAAAGATATCAAGTAAATTGAAAGGGAAGGTTCTGATGTCGTGTGTAATGCCAGCCTACCTTTATGGTCTCGAGACACTGACACTGACAGAGAGACAACAACAGAGGCTGTCGGTTTTCGAGAACAACTGGGTCAGGAGGTTTGCAGGAATGAAGAGGGTGGATAGGAGTATGGATGGATTGAAGGAGGAGATCGGTATATAGATGAGTTTGACGGGGAGATTGGTAAAATGCCGGCTGAGATGGACTGGACATTGGTGCCGATGGGGGGGGGGGGGGAATCGAAAATGGCAAAGAGAGCGGATAGATTGAGGGAGTAAAGTAGGAGGAAAAAAGGTACACCACGGTTGAGATGGGAGGATTGTGTGAGGAGGGATATCAATAAGGTAGAGGTATAATTGTCGAGTGGAGAGAGTTGTCTGAGTATCGTAGGATACAAAACACAAACTGTTCAGCCTGGTGGAGGTATGCTGTCGACTGAGTGGACTTCTAGTTTTGAATTGGTTTTGTTTCTTATGATTTTTTTTGCTTTTCAGTAATTTGCAGACATGAAAATATGTGTAATGTGCTTGTCCAGTGCATACTAACTTAAACATATCACTCTCAAAGATAGATTTTTTTTTTATCACTTTTCCATATTTTATCATTTTATGATTGTAATTGGTGCTGCAATGGGGGTGTGCTGCCTTAAAAAGAAAACACTAGCTACGTCATTACATACTCATTATAGATAATTTTATATTTAATAAACTTCATCTTACCTTTTCAGTGAAAACCTTGAATGGCTTTAACAAAGGATGCGTCTTTCCGACCTCAGTGAAAAATTCTCCGCAGGTCCAGTCACTGGCATACTATGGGGAAAGGTTGGAATGACCCAAAACACAAACACAAGCAACTAAGGAAGTGAATGAACCATCACATTGACAAGTGATATCACGCTTCAGCAGAAGTGAGATACAGAATCAATAAATGTGAAAAAAAAATAATGGATAATTCTTCAAAGCAAAACATTTGGTCTCGAACACAAAATTCCACTTAATAAAGCACTAAAAATTCCTTTCTTAAGGGTCTGTATAAATTTATCAGTGTATGACTTTCCAAAACCTAAGGATCACTTAAACTCACATTTTTATGAATACTTTCCACATTACAATCGATATCCATTATTACTTTATCAACAACTATCTATTGTAGAAATTAAGAACTTAAAAATGCATAATGAATATCAAAAGAAAGGAAATAAAAGTATCCGTCATACAATAATGAATTAGACTTCTCCTGTGTATCCAACCGTGGCCGTTCATTATACCATTGTGAAAATGGAATCGTCAGTTTGCCGATTTTTCCATGGAATTTCCCACAAGTTGACATTTGTGTGACAGAAAGTGGCTCTTGGGGTTAGTTTGAAACTCAACATTCACATGTGCATGAAGAATGAATAAGTAGAAAGAAGTGCATGTAAAAAGTACATGTACATTAAGAGAAAAAGCATCAAATGTATTACTCACTGGCAGGGGGCGCCCAGCATTGCAACAACGCCGGGTCCCTTGTCCCGCCCCTTCCTCTCTCCTTCCTGCCCTTCCTCCCCTTCCTCCTCCTATCCCTTCCCCAACCTCCTCTCACCACACACTCTCCCTCCAGACTCTCACCCACCCCTTCACCTCCCTCCAGACTTCGAGCCATGCCTCCTCCCAACCCCCTCCAACTCCCACCCCATCCTTCCCCTTCCTCCTCCCATCCCTTCCCCAACCTCCTCTCACCACACACCTCTCCTCCAGACTCTCATCCACCCCTTCACCTCCTCCAGACTCCCAGCTATGCCTCCTCCCACCCCCTCCCTCCAACTCCTCCCCATCCCTTCCCCTACTCGCCTCCTGCCCACCCCTTCCCTCCAGACTCCCATCACACCCCTTCCCCTGCCTCCCCTGATTAGTGGAGTTTGGCTTTGGCGCTTCTCAATCTCTGGAGACGTGTATAGTGCAAAAATGCAAGTTATCTCCACAGCTGAGTTGTAATACCCTCTGCCACCACCACCGGGTGGCGCTATCCGATAAAATTTCAATAGAGAATTTTCATCGACCTTCCCTCCAAAACCCCCGTGACAAAAGGTGAAACCAAGTAGCCCATGTTCACCACAAGGTTGAACTTGGTCCATGTGCCAAGTTTGATGTCAATTGGCCCAGTAGTTTTGGCGTGATTGGTGTTACACACAGACAGACAGAAAATGACATATATTTATTGGAAGAATTCACAATGTAAAGGTGATAAACAAAATTCCTTTTCTTTCCACAAGGATAGAGTATTGATATTGATAATTGGAGTTCCAAGTCAATGTGGCGAAAAGCCTAATGTTCTTTCAAGGATGTTATTGTTAATATTATTATTATTATTAATATTATTATGTCATCTCATTTCGATACTGGAAGAGATGAATTTGTAAAATGGGTCACGATGTCCGGATGTCTGTCCATCCATCCGTCTGTCCCTCCGGTGGTCTGTTAACTTTTTGCTATTTTTGCTACTCCTCCCTTATCACCTGGCTGATTGTTCTGAAACTTGACACATGGGTACAAGACAGTAGCCCCCACTATCACTCAGGCTTCGATTTTTTTGATTTCAGATCATTGAGTGGGGGGGGGGGGGGGGGGGGGGAGTACGTGGAGGCAGGAGGGGTCCCCCCCCCAAACTTTAGATCCATATTTTTGCTACTCCTCCATTAACACCCGGCTGATTGTTCTGAAACTTGACAAATGAATAAAAGACAGTAGCCCACACAATCACTCGTACTTACATTTTTCGATTTCCAATCATTGAGGCTCCCAAGGAGGGGGGTGGGGGTTACCCCACAAAACTTCGGATCCTTATTTTTGCTACTCCTCCCTTATCACCTGGCTGATTGTTCTGAAACTTGACACATGAATGCAAGCCAGTAGCCCGCACAATTGCTCGGGCTTAGATTGTTTGATTTTGGATCATGGGGGCTCCCAGGGAGTTTATTCCCCCCAAAGCTTCGGATCCCTATTTTTGCAACTCCTCCCTTATCATCCGGCTGATTGTTCTGAAACTTGACAAATGAATACACGACAGTAGCCTGCATAATCACTCGGGCTTCGATTTTTCGATCTTGGATCGTGGGGTACCCCATGATGAAAAAGGTAAGAAATACAGTGGGTGGTACCCCCTGAAACTTTGGATACCAATTCGTCTCTTATTTACCAACCGATTGCTCTGAAACCCGACATAGCCTTTCTCCTTTATGATCTGCAGGATGGCTCGGTCTTAGATTTTTCGATTTCGGATCAAGGGCCTCCCAGGGTGGTTCCCCCCAAATCTCACCCTGTAACTTTCGGTACCAGGAAATCGAGTCAGCGTGGGTTTGAATCTCGGTCTGAACTACAACCTCAAGAGATGACCATCAGCACACTCGGGGCTATTTTTTTATTATTAATCCACCAGATATTGTAACACCTTTTTCTCAGAGACCATTACACCAACAAACTTGAGACCTCACATGGTTGATAAAAGGCATGCAATCTTGTACAAATACTCCAACAAAGCTGATTGATCCAAAGCTTTGGCAAGCATCCAGCATTTGAATTTTTAAAAGATTAAAAACTCAAATATATTTTTCGGAAAGTGAACTGATAAATTTGAAACTTTGCATACATTATCGATCTTCTTCTTTCGAATGTAGCAGAAAGCTGTGGGCTAACATCATTGGATGAAGGCACAGCTGGGCCACCGATGTAATGTCTTCTGTAGGTTCAGGCAGAAATTTGCGATTTGGCCAGGGTGCCTGTGATAGCTTGCCTACTCTTTGCGAAGGACACCTTTAAAAACCACCAACTAATATCAGCAGATGGGACACCCAGTTTAGGGTCCATCCAAGAAATAGCACACACATTGATTAATCACCCTGCCTGTGAAACACCGGGATGACAGTTTATAGCTGGGCGAAAATTCAAACCCAAGCTGGACAGCTTAGAGGTGAGTGTGCAATTTTACAGGTCATTAATCATAGGGTTGCAATGATGATTACAACATGGAAACTCAATGAGACTATGACCAATGAGTCTCCAGCAGATCACATTTGATCTGATCTGACATGCCACGATTAAAATAATGCTTCAAAAATGTGAAAGATAATTAATAAATGATCTTCATTCCAGTGCACTGATTAGGTTGGCCAAGAGAGCTGAGCAGTATCTTTAACTATGAAGGACAATCTGTCTGTCTGTCTGTGCGTTACATATACACTCCTACACCTCTGGATGGATTTGGGCCAAATTTTTCATGGAGGTAAAATGTTGTACTGACCAGGTTTAAGTGTGGTTTATAGCTATTTTGGCCTTAAAATTTAAACCTCCTGGAAAAACGATGGGTTATACTTCCTCGCTGTTGCAGTTGGTTTGAATAGCGCCACCTTTGGTGAAGTTGAGCGCTACAGGATGGATTGAATATCCCTGACAGTCATATTTCATCTTCCGTGGTTATTGACTGTCAACTGCCTGAGTGTCATCTTCTGTGGTTATTCTCGCCACCACAATGGCAGGCTTTTCTTGCCACTGGGGATGGATACTTTTGCTAGTTTGCAATAAAGAACCAAGTCAAGTATGCCAAAGACACCTCTTATTTTTCATTATTGAAGAAAATGGCGTGGGTATGTAAGGCAGCAGACAAGCTATAGCCCACAGTGTGCAGTGAAAACAAGCCATTGATTGGAGAAATATCAGATTATAATGCACATCAACTGATAAACAACATACATATGAAAAGTACTTGTTTGAAAACAAAGTTTTACCTGCACAGGAACAAACCCTTACCTTATCTATGGACCATTTGTCATGCATGTGCTCTGCATACTTGTTGATGAAGTACTCCATTTTTCCAGGTAAAACTACACTGTAGAATAAAAAAATAATTCCAACACCGCATTATTTAAGATAAAGTTTATCTTTCTTCATTCCTCTATGCTTTTCACAGACTCTTATCATGCCAATTCCTCAACCCCCATATATCTTCTGATAGTGAGAACAAGTGTGTGTAAACTGAATGAGCATTCAACTTTCCAACTTTCCTTCCATGCACACCCAGGCCTATATGTAGAGTATTCATGCAACGTGTACCTGGATATATCAACAGGTTGTGGATTAAAGTTTCCTTCTACATCCAAGGATGATTGATTGTCCATGGCACTCATCAAACTGGATTCCATGTAATCAGGGGGTTGAGCACCTGCAATTGCTCCAAGGCAGGGTAGTGCCAACTTGTACAGATCTTGTTCATAGTTCTGCCAGGAATTTGGGGACATGATGTAAAATAGGCATGGGGAACCTCCACCCATGTGGTGATATTTCGCTCAGTATTTTATGTCACCGTTATCACTGAACTTAAAAACAACTTCAGAATAGCAACAAGTATTCCACCCAACATGGCCACTTTGGTCAAAAGAAAGCAATCTCATAAGTCACATTAGGCAAGTTACTTTATAATTGCTATTAGTACAATGACTGTTTTATTAAAAAGAAAAAAAGTATATCGTTTCCTATGTTACTTTTGTTTAGTTAGTATCAAGAATTAGGATGTTTAATTATGTTACAATCATTTTTATATCTGCAATAAGAACAGTCAAAATGATTAGTTACATTACTTATCTACACATGTGTTGTTTAAATCTTATAACACCTCACTATGCTTACAACCCACCTGCAGAAAGTTTAACAATAGCTGTTACAGCACTTCCATGAGAAAAGACTACCCCAACATGATGAAAAAGGTGAGAAATACGGAGCTACAACTCAACTGCGTGTGTGTGTGTTGTGTGTGGTGTGTGTGTGTGTGTGTGTGTGTACAAAATACAATAAAGTATTATACAAAATAAAATGGGAGATGCTGCTTATAATTGATATGGGTTTAATTATAAATTGATACAGGGAAAAAGGTGGACAAGATGCTATAGCTGGACGGAACAAATCACGTGGCCAAAAGACACAAACGGGATGAGGGAACACACAAACCTGTATACAAGGAGATAAATCAATAATCCTAACCCCTTGTGCCACAGAAATAGACTCTTACGAGGTAAAAAGGTCCTCAACCCCCCCCCCCTCACCCAACTACCTCCAACGCCCCAACCTCCCTCTCCCACACCCCAACTCTCTGTCCTTCACTTCCCCTTTCTTCTAAATTTCCTCACTTTCATTTAATTATTTTTTATTATCCACGTGAAATGCGGAAATATTTAATCCACTGGCAAATCAAATTCAAAAAGGATGTTGCATCACATCATTTTCATATTAGCATTTAACATATGAATTGAATTCGGCACAAATGTTACTTTGAAACGACATGAGCTTGAGGGGAATATCTGAATGATTAAAACATGCCTGCATTGCTTCTACGTTGTTCCTGTTCCCGTTCCCGTTCGTTAAGAACAATGTTAAAAGTAAATAATGACGGAACGTTAAATTCAAAAGCTCTTCCACCTTTCTTCCCGTTATTAACAACATTCCTGTTCTCGTTCGTTAAGAACGATAAAAGTAAATTTAAAAAACATTTCAATTCACAACCTCACAAGATTCCATCATTCGTGATTCTTCAGTAAAAATAGCGTTTAAGTAAGCTAAATGATTTTTAAAAAAACATACAATGCCATTCGTAAGGGGAAAGAACAATACACAACTGAAACTCCTCAGACAAAGACCTTTGTAATGAAATTGGTTTTAGGTTTTGTGGTCCCTGGTCGAGTAGTTCAGGGAAAATTGTCAGATAGAGAAACAAACAAACAACCAAACAAACAGAATAAGCGTATTATATTGGAGGGTGGCAAGTGGATCAGCATACCTTTTTGGAAAGGGCATCAAAGATACCCCAGAAAAGTTTACGAGTTAAATACAACTCTTCTTCAGATGCTACACCATAGCTTCCCCAGCCCCCCGGCAAGCAGTAGTACTTCCAGCAGTGGTCATAGTGATTCGTTAACAGCTATTAGGAGAAAAGGAGATGACACACTAATCAATCAATAATAATATTAGCAGCCAGGAATCAAAAGGTTTGCACAAGCATAGTGTAATTCACATCTGGATTGAATGAACAGTTCCTGAATAAGGCATCTAATTGTGAATAATAACAAAGCAGTTCTTATTTTACCAGTTCATCATTATGAATGAAGAGCAATTTCAGACCTTGAGTGGCATTTTTGAGTGTTCATTCAGCAGAGGAGCATCAAAGACAAACCGTCGAAGTAAGTGCTGCATCATGGAAGGGCGAAGCTCCCTGTGAGAAGAACACTTTACATGTTTACTTTGAGTAAGTGGAAGATGCGATCATTGCTCTCTTTATTTCAGCAATCATTTAGTACTACAGAACATGCACAAGCAGGAGTCACTACAGTGAGAACATTATACTTGCAGAATGACATATTGAATGTATGGTTATCTGGAAATTAAAATTCTTGGAAAGGGGATTTGATTCATCATAGCTTGGGGGTGAAGGAATGTCCTCCGCTTCCGATATTAAAAAAAACATGAGCAAACATTCAAAATTGGTTCGGGGATTTTTCCAGATGTTGGTCGAATCTGACACTGCCGCTTCAACCTCATAAAAGCTAGGTTTTCCGAACTGGATTTGTCGTGTTTTTCTCCTACAACTTCGACCTTGCATTGCTGTTGTATCCAATTTTCAGTGTTAAAACATATCTTCTTGTGCTGTATTTGTGAATTCGTTTTTGTGGTGTTCAAGGCCTACTTTTAACGCCACTGAGATAGCAACTGTAAAAATGTCGTGTCCCTTTTTTATCCGTATTCCTCTTCTTGCTTCTTTCTTCCCAAATATTTTACCTCTACCTCCCCAAACTTATCCCATTACCCCTTCTCGCTTAAAAAACAAACAAACAAAAAAACCCCAAAAACTATATTTTACCACTCCAAAACAATCTCATTCGACTTTAATTGTCTTCTGCCTGTACTTCCCATTCTCCATTCTCTCCCCCCCCCCTCCCACCTTTTCTCAACATCTCCAAACTAAATCTTGATTGAATATAAATGCTTCTTTCTTTAAAAGCATTTAAAAATATTTTAAAATGCTTCACTTTCCAGATTTCTCTGTCAGGCATACATCACTGTTCTTCTTCTTCACCACTATCTATTCCACTTCCACTTCTTCTTCAGACAGATTTTTTTTTTTTTAAATTGTCTGTCAACTAAGTGCTTGGTCCACCAAGCCTCCTCCCACACCTACAGCACCACCTTTCTCCATGCCTTCAACAAAATTCTTTGCCTCCCATCCCATGATCTTTTCCTCTGTTTGTCCAATTGGGATTTTGAAATCAGCATCCATCAACTTCATGTCCACTCTTTATGATTCCCCACCCCCACCCAACCCACCCCATTCAAAGCTTCTGTCCCCACTTTTTGCATCCCTCCTTAACCCATACTCACAATGCTTCCCTCTCACTCCACTACCTTAATGCTTGCCCCTCAAAGCCCTCCTCCCCTGTCCTGCACCCTCCCAATCCATCCTCCCTCTGTCCCTAACTGTGTGGACCTCAAACATCTGAGGTCTCCGATCCCTGACTATGTAGTATCTCTGCCCAGAGATTGTCCCCTCCTATTTGATGGGAATGAACCCCACCCTGGCAGCAGAGTTTCACTTTACATCAATAAATCAATTTCTCACTGCCCTTGTACTGACCAGACACCTCCCAACTCTCAGGAGTCCCTCTGGCAGTGACCTCCCATCTGCTCCCACTTCTGGATTGTCAGTGTGTTGTACCCTCCTCCAAACAGTCATGACTCCATCCACATCTCTCTCTCTCAAACATGGACCAACTTTTAACTATTCATCCCAACTCTTTCTTCCTCATATGTGGAGATTACAATTGTCGCCATGAAAATTGGCTGGGTGTTGGGTACCTCTCTCACCAGCCATAATATGTCAGCAAAGGCTTTCCATGACTCCATCGGACCGACTCAATCTGTGAACTTGCCGACTCAGATGTCCCCCAATGGCAAATCCTCCCTTCTGGACTTGGTCATGACAAACTTCCCTGCAAATGTCTCCTGCTCTTCCTCTGCTCGAATTGATTCATTTGACCAAATTCTGGTGAGAGTCAACATCTCTCTAGCTATTCTTAGAGAACTGCCTCAGTGACAGCGAGTCTGGCACTTCACTCAGGCAGATTGGCAGGGACTGCAAGAAGCCATCTCACGTCAGGACTGGTCTCCTCTATCTACTGCCCATGATATTAACTTAGCCTGGATTTTTTTTCCACAGAACCTTCTCTCATATGGACAGATCAATCCCATCTCATTTTCAGTTATCGAATCCATCTTCCTGCTCATGGGACACTGAATCTTGTGGTGAGGCAGTTGCATTGAAACAACTTGCATACTCTTCCTGGAAAGCAAACCCGACTGGAGGCAATCTCTGCTCATTCCACAAAGCCCAAAACAAATGGGTTCACTCACAGCAGAGCCAAAACAACATCTGTCCAAAGTTTACATTGAACTTTGAAACATGTCTCCCTCCTCGAAAACCTGGTGGTGCCTTGTTAAGTATATCTTCTGAATATGCTCTCCCTCCATCCCTTCCCTCTTCAAATGGCACCACAGTCGACACCACTGGTGCAAAGGCTGATGCCTCAATTATGTTTGCTTTCAAATCTTGTGTCCCCAACCCCTCACTCTCTGTCGCCACCCTACCCATTTATATCCAACTGCTCCTGGACTGTATGTCTTTTGCACCGAAGAAGATGGAAAAGATTCTGGCAATCCTTGACTGATTCTGCAACTGGACTGGACGGCATCAGCTCACATGTCCTAAATCCTCTCTCTGTCCCTTTCACCCTATAATTTGCCTGAGGTCATCTTTGATCTGACTGGAAATCAGCCAATATAACTGCATTACATAAAAAGGTGAAATAACTGATCCTCTTAACTGCAGCCCTATTCGCTTACTTTGAATCATCAGCAAGATCATGGAATCCATCATCGCAGTTGAGATCAAATCCTTCCTTTACTCCAACAGACTGATTGATCTCGGACCATCATTTCAGATTGAGACCAGGTGACTCTCTGCTGGACATGCTGCTTCTACTCTCCCAACAATGGAAGGAGATCCTCAATGTTAGACATGAGATCAGAGCCATTTCGCTCGACATGTCTCGAGCTTTCAATACAGTCTGCCGTCCTGCTTTGCTCTCCAAACTCTCTGCCTATGGCATCGAAGGCAAACTCCATTCTTGGGTGACTGATTTCCAGTGTTTTGGGCCCAGTCCTATTCCTCATCTTCATTAATGATCTCTGACTCTGGAAAATAACATTTATTTGCTGACGACTCCACCCTGTGTCATGACATCCCTCATCCTTCAGATAGGCAGGCTGCAGCCTCTTCCCTCTCTTCAGACCTTGGCAAATTCACAAGCTGGTCAAAAACATGGAATATTTCTTTCAATCCTGACAAATCTCACACACTCAATCTATCTCTCTCTGAAGGACTGTCTGGCAAACCCTCCCCATTCTTAACAATCCTTTTGAGGAAGTTCAGTCATTGAAACTCCTGGGTCTCACTATCAGCCATGATTTTGCTTGGGCAAACCACATTTCAAAGTTGGCCTCGAAAGTCATTTTCCGACTGGGCATCCTGCGTCGTACAAAGTCCTACCTTGGCACACCTGAACTTCTATATACATACAAGGCTGTCATCCACAGCTTGATGGCGTACTGCTCTCCCCTCTGGGCTGTCACCATTGCCTCACACTTTGCTCAGCTTGATGCCATGGAAACCAAGGCCTTCAAGATTATTGTGCTGTCCCGTGATGAAGTTGAGTCTATCGGCTTTGGCCCTTCTTTCCCACAGCAGAGAGGTCATTGGTCTCTCTGTCTTCTACTACCTCCATTTCCATTTTGCTCTTTCACCCCCTGGTCTTTCAGTCCTTTGTCCCCCCCTCCCCCCTAAAGTTTCTGCAGGCTGCACATGGTCCACCATCAACCCCTCTTTTGAAGAAACTACCTAAATCCAGGTTAACTAGTGTACTTATCTCCAATTGTTTGTTCCTCTTTTTTCCTGCCTCTGGAACAAACTTCCACATTATCTTCAAAATTATTCTTCCCTCCAAGTCTTCACCACCATTTTAGATCATCCCCATCCAGAACCATGATCTTTTCTACCC
>CM068960.1:29405932-29434935 GCA_035128595.1 Eptatretus atami
GTGCCCAGACAACTCACACCCGAACTGAAAGAACTCCACTTTTAAACTCCTGTCCCAGTCGTACACCTGCTGCAGCGATAAACATGCGTCACCATATTGCATTTTCATTCTGCGATGCATTTCACTGGGATTCACACCCACACTTCCAAAGAAATGAACGACAGAACATTGCTCCTCCCTGGTGCATGTTTATAAGGGAGCCGCCACCTTGAAACTGCTCTACTGACGTGACGTCATACGCTCATGTTGCCAGATCTAAAACAGGCAAAACATGGCTCTTACCCAGAGATAGCATATGTCGTCTTCAACTACACACATTACGTTCTCGAATTTATGTCGCCATTTTAAGTACTTATTGATTGCCACTCGTACATTCAGTATACTCACTGTTTATCCTCAATTTATATACCTACAGTCTACTCATTGTATCTACTCATTACATATATATATATATATATATATATATATATATATATATATATATGTACTCATATATAATTATATAAATACCACCTGTCGCTTCACTGAAAGGAATACTATGAGAGGGGAGGGTGAAAGAGGGGAGAAAGAGAGAGGGGTGAGTGTGAGAGGGGAGGGAGAAAGAGAGGAGGGAGGGAAAGCAAGGTGGAGTGTAGGAGCGAGGAAGGAGAGGGGGGGGAGCAAGGAGGGGTAAGGGAACGGAAGGCAGCACACCAGGACATTGCCAGGGCAAAAGTGCTTCCAATCGTCAATTGCGAAAGCGAACTTGTTGCTGTTGCAGACTTTGGTTTCTTTGAATCCGCATTCTCAACCATCACTAATCGGTATTCTCTCTGGTGTTTCGTTTTAAATTGTTTTGGCATATTGGATGTTTTCCAGTGATGAGCAATGTCAATTGAACAAAGTGCGTGTGCAACTTTCGGACAGTCTTCTTAAAACCTTCCCAAAAATAGGTCGAAACTGCACTTCTGGATTTTTTGAATGACATGTCAAAACTTAATTGGTCGATATATTGCCTATCCGTCCGTCGAAATGCCTTTCTGTTAATGTAAGAGGAACATGCCTTTGGGTCATGTTTAGTTTGCAAGTGATTTTCTTTTGCTGCTATATTGCAAACGGGATGCCCCAGAGGTGTGTTCCTTTTCAATTAATACATTACAGGCCATGTGTAACTGGACCATGCCCAGCAGGGAGGAAAAAGATTCCCCCCCCCCCCAAAAAAAAACTTCTTTCTATGAAGCAGGAATTACTCGGAATCTAAGTCGATTCCGGTTCACGACTCGATTCCTTTTGATTCCATGGTTGGAACTGAGTACTTTGGAATCAATTCCACACACCACTATTAAGCACTCAAGCAAGCACACCAACAAAATGGTTGATAAGGAATGGCTGGCTAGGTCATACAAAACACCATTCAGAGATGTCTGGAGATGACCGGAGCATAAAACAATGTGCGAATTGGACAAATGAAAATTTTTGTAGCAGTCGGAACTGCTGATAATTTCAATTCTGCAGTATAAATCTTGAAATTCTGTTTAGGTTAACAGATTCTCGAGATTATCACATTTTAGCTTTAATACTCATAAACGTCCACAGAGAGTTGTATGGGGATGGAGGGGGAGGGGGTTTGGGAGGAGGTAAGCGTGTGGTAAGGGAAAGAGCAGGTAAATGTGTGGAGGAGCGTTGATTATGATTATGGAGGGGGAGGGGGTTTGGGAGAAGGTAAGCGTATGGTAAGGGAAAGAGCAGGTAAATGTGCGGAAGAGCGTTGATTATGATTATTGAGGGGGAGGGGGTTTGGGAGGAGGTAAGCCTGTGGTAAGGGAAAGGGCAGGTAAACGCGTGGAGGAGCGTTGATTATGATTTATACTTTCTCATCAAAATGATTCTGCATGGAATAGCAGTGAATATGGAAACAAAATAATGTTTCAAATACATTTTCTACTGGTCATACTATAAACACCGCCCGGAGATAAACACCACCCGGACACATTGAAGACAAACACCACCCCGAGATAAATACCGCTCAGACACGTCCGGAGACAAACATCATCGAGATAAAACACCCCCCCCCCCCCCCCCCAGACATGTCTGGAGCCAAACACTGTGCGGAGAAAACACTGCCCGGACACGTCCGAAGACAAACATCATCTGGACATGTCCTGAGACAATAATGCTCAGAGATAAACACCACCTGGACAGGTCCGAAGATAAACACCACCTGGACATGTCCGGAGACAACCACTATCTGGAGACAAACACTGCCAGGACACGTCCCGAATCAAACACCGCCTGGAGATAAACAATGCCCAGACACGTTGTGAGACAAACACCACCTGGACACATCTGGAGATAAATACTGCCCGGACACGTCTTGAGATAACCGCCGTTCGTAGACAAACACTGCCCGGACACGTCTGGAATCAAACACTGCCCGGATATAAACACCGCCCAGAGACAAACACCATCTGGAGACGAACATCGCCTGGACACAAAAACCGTCTTGACAAGTCTGAAGACAAACACCATCTAGACACGTCCGGATACACATACCATCCAGACACATCCGGAGACCAACACCGCACAGACATGTCGGGAGACAAACACCACCCGGAGATAAACATCGCCAAGACACGTCAGGTTACAAACGCCGTCCAGACACGTCTGGAGACAAACACCGCACAGACACATCCAGAGACAAATACTGCAGAGACATGTCGGGAGACAAACACCACCCGGAGATAAATACAACCTGGACAGGTCCAGAGACAAACACCACCAGTAGATAAACCCCGCCAGGCCATGTCCGGTGAAAAACACCATCCGGACACGTCCTGAGACAAACACTGTACGGAGACAATCACTGCCCAGAGATAAACACCGCTGGGACACGTCCGAAGATAAACTCCATCCAGACATGTCCGAAGATAATCACCGTCCGGAAATGTCCAGAGAAAACTATCGTCCAGACATAACCACCTTCCAGACACATCCAGAGATAACCACCGTCTGGATACATCCAGAATCAAACACCACCCAGACATAAACACTGCCCAGAGATAAACACTGTCCGGAGGCAAACAAACAACACCCAGTCATGTCCTGAGACAAACACAGTCCGGAGACAAACATCACCTGGGCACAAAAACCATCTGGAGCCAAACACCATCCAGACACGTCCGGAGACAAACACTGTCTGGAGAGAAACACCGCCGGGACACATCCGGAGACAAACACCGCAGAGACACGTCCAGAGACAAATATAGCCCAGAGATAAACACCGCTGGGACACATTCAAAGACAAACTCCATCTAGACAAGTCCGGAGATAACCACCGTCCAGACACGTCCGGAGAAAACCATCGTCCAGACATAACCACCATCCAGACACGTCCGGAGAAAACCATCGTCCAGACATAACCACCATCCAGACACGTCCGGAGATAATCACCATCCGGACATACACAGAGATCACCACTGTCAAATGATGTGTGATCAAATGATGTGCGAATACAATTCTCAGCACATTTATAAGCATTACAGCTGGAATGCGATCATCTCTAGAATCTCTTCACCTGAGCCAAATTTCAAAATTTAAAATGCAGAATTGACTTTAGCAGCAGTTCTGACTGCTAAAAAAGTGAGGTCAATTAAGACATTTAAATTTTGAAATTTGGCTCAGGTGAAGAGATTCTTGAGGTTAACGCATGTGTGAAAACTAAATAAAGCCACAAACACTCAGAGACACCCAGAATGTCAAACATTGTCCGAATTGGACAAATGAACCCTTTTATTTTCGCTGTCGGAACTGCTGCTGAGGTCAATTAAGAAGTTTAAATTTTGAAATTTGGCTCAGGTGAAGAGATTCTCGAGGTTAACGCATGTGTGAAAACTAAATAAAGCCACAAACACTCGGAGACACCCAGAATGTCAAACAATGTCCGAATTGGACAAGTGAACACTTTTTTTTAGCAGTCGGAACTGCTGCTGAGGTCAATTAAGAAGTTCAAATTTTGACATTCGACTCAAGTTAAGAGATGCTAGAGCTTATCACATTTGCGGAAATGAAATGAAGCCACGAACACCGTCGTCTCTGGGAATTTACCAGCATTGCGATGTATTCAGTGATCCATAGGTATATAGATGAGGCATTCGATGATATGAGTGAGGAAAGTGAAAAACTAATTTTTTGAGCGCTTTATCATTACGAAACTGTTGCGGCCTGTTCCATGTCAAGGCATTGTTGAGCAGGCGAAACAAAATGCAAATTAAGACCTCAGCAAGCTGACAGAGGGCTGACTCAGGAGCTGACCAAGGATGATGCCTTCATAAAGGATAATTAAATAATGCTGTTCATTATCTTCAAAAGAGGTGTTGAAATTAACCGAAACACCCAATTTCATTCATGCACGACCTTGGAGTTCTCTTTGGGTGCATGCAAAGTATGAGGCTGCGAGGTTTCATGGTTTTAGAGTTATGGAGGAGACAAAATGACTGACGTAGACATTTATTATTGCAGATATATGGAATGATTTAAGGATTTCATTGTAATGTGAGCTCTACTTGGTACACTTCAAATTCAGCAGGCCTTTGATTTTGTATGTCAATATTAGTGGCATATTTATGAATGACAACTTCACAAGATAAGCTTTCAAATCCAGTATATTATAACTATGCCTGGTGTTGGCTTAATGGTTTGGGTGGTGGGCTTGGGATCCAAGTCAGGATCCTAGGATCCTGAGTTCAAATCCCACTCAATTGTTGAATTAATACCAGGTGGGGTTGATTCTGCCCATCATCCTGAGGTTGGCAAAATGAGTGCCAGCTTGCTGGTAACCTGTGTTGGAGTGGTGACTTGTCCAGGATTGTGGCCAATAGCCAAGGAGACTGCTGAGGCAGCACAAATGCTCTGCATAGTGTATGATCCTGAAGGATGGATGGATATTATAACTGTCCTACTTTGTAATATTCTCAGTGGTTTCAGTAGTATCTTAGCCCTTTTCATTTTTTTGAGTTGATGTATTACACCCTCACCAGCCTGCATGTTAAACACAAGTGTAACCAGAAACCCATGATAATAGTCAAGCTTTGTTTTCAAAACAGAAGAAGCTTACTGTGTCAAGGGAAGCCACTGAACGTAGATCTGGTAGGAATCCAACTTCCAGCAGGTGCAAGAGGAACTGTTTACTCTCAATACCATATACACGCTCCAAAAAAAGCACCATTGCTGCCTTGTGGTCGGGGCAGAAACCTGCTGACATGTCTGGTTCCCTCACTGAACCATCTGTGGGAGCAAGTTTGCTCTTAGTATTCATTTATATTTCCAAGAAATTTCCAGAAGGTGAAGGAAAAATACAACTAAATATACTATTATTTCTCCAAAACTTTTAAAATGTTTTTGGTCATCCTGTAAAAAAGGAGAGTAATTCACAGGATTTCCTTGTTAATTTCATTTTGACCTCTGCAAAACTTGCAATACACAAAACCAGAAAGGCAAAGATTGAAAGTTATGTGGTGAAACATATCATAGTTGTGCATGCCTGAAAACTTTAATATGCTCACATATCACTACCAAATTTAAGTGGGCACATTAGTCCCACACTACTGAAAGGTTTAAATAAATACTGTTCACAATGCAGAACTGTTCCCAAAATAACTTAACGTGGTGTCACCATGAGACCATTATTAACATCTCCGAGAAAGAGAACTATGCAGCTTGTTCTCAAAATGTCAGGCATTAACAAAGAATTTATTATTTACTGCTCAATGTGCAACATTTTATCAAAGTGGATCCTGAGCTGTAAATCTTCCATGTACATCTATCTATATCTCTATCTCTATCTCTATCTCTATATCTATCTCTATATCTGTATTATATATAGTATTATATATTATATATATATATATATATATATATATATATATATATATAGTATGAAGACCACAAGGGGAAAACCAGAGATGTCACTTTTTATAAATTTCAGGGTTATTGCACCTGCCAATAGTTGGCAACATAAGGTTTCCTCTCACAATATACTTTAACAAATAACCAGGGGTGTCACATAATTTATATGGTATAAAGTTTAGCCGTGCAATGAAAAAACAAGTGTTGTCAAAGCTGAACAAGTAGAAACCAGATGTCAGTACTTTACTCCTGGTTATCTCCCTTTCATTCATGTTAACTGTTCCCATAATATTCAGAGTTGAGAAACTAAAAAATGAAAGGTTGTAAAACTTCACAGCATAAACTCTGAGCATACAATAGCCTATTTGGTTATATCATGGGCTCCGTAGTTGGTGCATATCGTGGTTCAAGCCTGGTCAAACCTTTATTGTGACTTTTATGGGACCCACGCCGTGGCTTAATGGTTAGCGCGTATGAGTACCCATCCTCATTCGATGTACCCACCGCCAATCAACCTGCTTAGGTATATGAGGGAGTCACATGAGGTGACTTCGGCTATCGCGGGGGTGGTTTATCCTTGGTTTCCTCCCGGTTTTCCATCATATTAAGTAGTACGTCGTAAGAAATGGAGAATCCGTCGTCATATAAGCGAAATACCCTTGAGTATGGCGGTGAACACCAATCAAACAAAAAAACAATGACCGTTTAATGTTGAAAAAAATAATCTGTGATCACCAAATCATGTAATGTATGCTAAAAACCAACAAGCATGAATTTGCTACACATCCTGGGTTAAAATTGCATGGCAATTATTAAACAAGGAATAACCAGTGATGTCAGTTTGCAACATTGATTCGTTCTTTGCTCTTAAATTAAATACACAGAACTTGCAAATGCTACATGCTTAATTTGATCGGCCAATGATCACTCTTCCTTTACTGGAAAAGAAATCTATATGACAGTTATTAAACAGTCACCAAGTCTTGAAACTTTGTTTTCCAGTTTCTTCAAAATTGACTTATCCTGACATCTCTGGTTTTCCCTTGTGTCTTCAATAATATATATGTTGCGAATTCGCGCCCGCCGGCGTGCGAACGGCCACGTGACTCGAATCGCGCACGTCGCCCACCGCGACATTCTGTCGTGACCCTCCGGACAAACGCCGGAGCTAGTCACGGTGGGCTTTCAACCTCACCACAATCGTGCCAATCGGCCACTCGCGTAGGATAGGGTTGTTCGCCAAACTCGACCTACCTAAGTACCCACGCGGATGGTAAACCGGCGATCGTACCTCGCCGCAGGTCGACTCCGGACACAGCCGCTTGGGCGGCCCGTTCCGTACTATCGGGATAACCGAGGGCGTGTGTATCCGACCTCGACGGTTAGATTAATTACCGGGATCTGCACCGCTACGACCCTTTACGTGAAGCAGGATGGAGAGTCAGTGAGAAAAGACAAAGCGAAACGGGAAAACAGTCAACACAAAGCACATTTATTACCCGGCCACGAAAGCACACATATACAGTCAAACAGTCAAAATGCACCTATACAATTAAAAAAAACAAAAACAACAAGTAGAGCTACTACCGAATACGCGAACACACGGCAACACCTATAACAGTTTTACTTCACAGACGGCGCCGACACATTACTTAAAAGCAAAGGAAAGAACCACCCTCATAGACAAGGGGCAGATGGGCCTGTAGCCAATAGTTGCGCGGGACCTGAAGGAGCGGCCAGGCCCGCGAGACCGGGGGGTCCTACCCGCGTCCTCGTGACAAGCCGCAAATGTGCTGCGCAGGCGTGCCCCGACTTCATGCTCCTTCGCGGGTTCGTTGGCACCGCTGGAGTGGGAGGGAACGGGCCCCCTTTTTGCACTATCTCAGCGCGGGGAAAAAGGGGCAATTGTTGATGCCCTGGGGAGGAGAAGGGGCTGGCTGGCTTGTCCCGCGACGAGCGATCCCACCGTACCTCGTCGCCGACTTCCCTGCCTCGGACCCGAGCTCCTTGCCTCTTCCCCAATTCTCCTCAGCGACTGCAGAAACCACCTCGATGCCTTCGCCACCCGACTCGACTCCGCTCTCCAACCTGACTTGACGTCCCAAACCCTCTGCCATTCTCTGCCGTGCGCTCGCGTTTTATAGGCCGGCAAGAACCCATATGCAAATTCACGATCAGGATCACTCGGGGCGGAGCCACGCTCGCCGATTGGACGGAGGAAAAGGGCGTGAATCTCCTGATCCTAGAATTTGCATATTTCGATTCCATACAGACGCGCCTGGAGGGGGGCCAAGCTGCCCGCCGCTTGTTAATTGGACGAATCCAAGTGGGCGTGTAGCATTCCTGATCCGAATTTTCCCTCGGAAAGGCCGCTTTCACTCGCGGCCGGTGCGTATCGCTGAACGAGCCCAGGACAGCCGACGCTCAGTGTTCACGAGTGCTGCGGGAATGGCATGGTGCCGTGTGGGAATGGCATGATGCGATGATGTGGGACGGAGTTGTGACGGTAAGGTCGTGGCTGTTGGCGTTGTGTTCTGAGGGTTGGAGCGTGGTGCAGTTGGTGACGATGGCGGCGGTGGGTTGCGGTGGTTGTTGTGTGATGGCGGTCGGGACGTGCTGGTTCAAAATAAAGATAGAACAGAAAAACGGCTATCTCAAAGCGTCGCAGCCCGAAGATAATCACATAAATCCCTTTAGACAACGGGTTTGGCTAACTAACACATGTACTTAGAGATATCTCACCTACGGACCTGAATGGTGGTTTGCGAATTTCCACAGCCGTACAAATATATATATAATATATATAATATAATAATATATATATATATATAATATAATAATATAATATATATATATATACAGGGGCTGCAAAATTAGGTATACAGTAAGGATTATACCAGTATTACCAGTATTACAATAGTGGTGCATAGATTCATTTAATACTAGAATTCATTTAATTCATTAAAATCATTACCATTTTAAATATTTTATTTTCGTATTTTATTATTTTCGTAGTTATTGTTGATATGCTTGTATAATTAATCATAAAATACGTTTTGTGCGCACGTTTTGTTTTTCATTACTGTATACCTTTTGCAGCCCCCTGTATTATATATATATACAATCCATACATACATACTGTACATTTATCTAGTTCCATCAAGTCGTGTCTGACTTCTGGTGACATTCATGATCAGATTTCTCCAAACATCCCTATCCTGCACTGCTATCCAACCAAAGCTCCAGCTGAGACAGCTTGGTTGCAGCCACCTATCCAGCAAATACAAGGTCTTCCTCTTCTTCTTCTGCTTCTTCTTCTTCTTCTTCTTCTTCTTCTTCTTCTTCCATCAACTGTACCCAACATGTTTGACTTCTCCAGACTTTTGTTTTCTGCACGCATGATGTGACAAAAGTATGACCAGTTATGTTTTAGTGTCAGTGCTTCTAACGTACAAGGTTGGTCATATTTCTTCAAGCACTGATTTTTTTTTCTTTCTTGCAATCCATGGAATTTTTAATATTAATCTCCAACACAACATTTCAAAACTGTCAATCTTCTTCCTTTATTTTGTATTTCAGTGTCCATGACTCACATCCTTACATTACAACTGGAAATACCAGATCATTCACAACCCGCATCTTGGATCGTATTTTAACATTTTTGGCTTGACGGATCTTTGTCAATCCTGATGTTGCTGTTCTCCCCAACACTAATGGTCAATTAATTTCTCCACATTTTCCACTCACTTCAATCTTAGAACCCAGGAAAATGAAACTTTCCACTATTTCCTCGCTATCGTTTTCTCTCAATCTTAACACGTTGATATTCTCAGTTGACAAGATTTTAAAATATTTTTTAGGTTTAAATAAAGACCAGCTTTTCACTTTCCTTCTTCACTATCTGCAGCAGTTTCATCAAGTCCTCTTTACTTTCTGCCAACAGAGTGGTGTCATCAGCATATCTTCGGGCTTCGGCTGTTGATACATCTTCCTCCAAAACTGACCACATCAAAAGTTTATCTTGGTTCCCTCTTTGTCATCCAAGTTTAATTTCCTCATGGTGTACTCACTATACAGATTAAACAATTAAGGGGAGAGAATGCACCCACATCTAACCCCTTTCCCAATTACAAGCCATTTTGTCTCACCACACCTGTTCTTCCTGAGGTTTCTTGTTTCGTGTACAGGCTTCTTACCAGACATATCAGGTGCTCTGACATCACCATTTCTCTCAGCATACCATGTACCCATCTGTAAAATCCCTCTGTATTAAATTGATTCAGTGTACCAGTAAAAACAGAAAAACGAAGACCCACTCTCACTACATACCATCTCACCCTCTCTCCCACATAGCACCACCCCATTTTATTTACAAAATATTTTATTTCTACTGCATTACAGCTATTGACATTACAGTAACAGTGCAAGATAGTCATGTGTTTGTACCAGGAACTCAACTTAGCACTGATTTTAGCTTCATATGGGGGTTGATAGGGGAAAATAATGGTGGGGCTGGAGCGTAATCCCGAAAGTACCATGTTTCAATGGGTTCAAATCTGTGGATTCAAGTTTCACATCGATGTCGAGGAATGTAACCCCTGCATAAATGGGGGGTTTGGTCTATATGTACATAAAATCGGGTGCAGATGTTTATCTTGGTTCCTGCATTTATTGACCTTAGATTACCCTGTGACCTTGAAAATGACCATTTTACGTTAAAATGGAGACTGCCTCCCCCTTCATATGAATCCATGCCTCATGTTGGATACCTGGAATGATTTAGCTTGGCCATATTTTAGTTCCTGCATAATTTTTTTTGACCTTTATGACTTTGAAAATTACCTTCAAGGTCAAAACAAAGAATTTCATCCACCTTCATCTGAATACCAATCTCATACAGAGTATATTTAGCATGGGTGACAACTTTTAACAAAAAATTGCCATCAAAAGTTTTTTACCTCATGCTTTGGCCGGCCCACTATATATATATATATATATATATATATATATATATATATATATATATATATATATATATATATATATATATATATATATATATATATATATATATATATATATATATATGCTGTAACATGAAGATACAACAAACTCAATAAACTGCAATGACTTGATGCCTCTTAATATAACCCAATGATGGAGAGTTTGATGTTACATTCACAGACAGAATCATATATCCATAACTTGCCTTTCCCAGTACTTGGCATCTCAAAGGGAATGCTGATGACACCTTCAAGGTCCTCCAGAGGAACAAGAGAGCGCAAGATGGAGCGGATTCGGATAGCCTCACCCTTTCCAGCCAGAATGAGCTGTAGAAACGAACATTGAAATTATAAAAGAAACAAACTCAACCTCAATGATGAGACTGTGATCACTTGATCTATGGTCACGTGATACAGTGGTGAGAAAAAGTTTGTAAGCCCTTTAGAATTTTCTGTATTTCTGCAATAAATTTGACCAAAAATGTGATCAGATCTTAATCCAAGTCCTAATAATAGATAAAGAGAATCTGATTAAACAAATAGCACAAAAATATACTTTTTCATTTATTTATTGAGCAAAATGATCCAACATTCCATTTCTTTGTCAGAAAAAGTGTGTGAACCTTTACTTTCAGTAACTGGTGGCACCGCCTTGAGCAGCAATAACTTCATCCAAACGTTTCCTGTAACGCGTGAACAGTCCTGCACTTCGGCTTGGAGGAATTTTGGCCCATTCCTCCTCACAGAACTGCTTCATCTGAGATATTTGTGGGTTTTCTTGCATGAACAGCTCGCTTCAGGTTCTGCCACATCATTTCAATTGGGTTAAGGTCTGGACTTTGACTTGACCATTCCAAAACACAAAATCTCTTCTGCTTCAGCCATTATGTTGGAGATTTACTTGTGTGTTTCGGATCATTGTCCTGCTGCATGACCCACTTTCTGTTCAGCTTCAGATCACGGATGGATGCCGACATTCTCCTGTAGAATTTTCTGGTACAATCCGGAATTCATGGTTCCATCAATGATGGCAAGCCGTCCAGGTCCTGAGGCAGCAAAAGCAGCCACAAGCCATGATACTCCCACCACCATGCTTCACAGTTGGGATGAGGTTCTTGTGTTGGAATGCAGTGTTTAGTTTTCCCCAAACATAATGTTTCTCATTTAAGCCCCAAAAAATCCGCTTTTGACTCTTCTGTCCACAGAACATTCTTCCAATCACCTTCTGGATCATCCAAGTGGTCTTTGGAAAACTTGAGACGGGTGGCAATGTTCTTCTTGGAGAGCAGTGGTTTCCTCCTTGCCATCCTCCCGTCCACACCATTCTTGTTCAGTGTTTTTCTGATGGTGGACTCATGAACACTGACATTAGCCAATGTAAGAGAGGCCCACAGACCCTTAGACATTACCCTGGGGTTCTTTTTGACCTCCTGGATTATTGTACACCTTGCTCTTGGAGTGATTTTCATTGGACGACTGCTCCTGGAAACAGTAACAATGGCATTGAATTTTCTCCATTTGCACATTATGTGCCTGATAGTGGATTGGTGGAGCCCAACATCTTTAGAAATGGTTTTGTAACCCTTTCCAGACTGATGAGCATCAACAACTCTTTTTCTGAGGTCCTCAGAAATCTCTTTTGATCGGGGCATGACACACGCTTCCACAAACCTGTGTTAGGAAGACCAGACTCTGAAGGTGATGAACAAAGTTGATATTTTTCATACAGGGCAGGGCGACCCAAACTCACTCCTGATTGCCATCCCAGTGATTTAAACATCTCACTGTAATTATCCCCTTAATTGAGCTGATTGACCTGGAGGTTCACATACTTTTTCCAACAAGGAAATTGAAAGTTGACTCATTTTGTTCAATAAATTAATGAAAGAGTAGATTATTTGTGCTATTTCTTTAATCAGGTCCCCTTTTCTTTTCGAATCAGGTCCCCTTTCTCCAGACTTCGATGAAGATCTGATCACATTTTAGGTCAAATTTATGCAGAAATATGTAAAATTCTAAAGGATAAACAAACTTTTTTCACCATTGTATGTGTCCATCAGCATATAGATGTACACTTTGATGTCAACTTCATTTTAATGTTAACAAATACACTTATGCCGATGCCTTCTGAGAGGTTTGCACCAGTCAATGCCATGCCTGGATAAAGGCAGCAAGCCCTGTGTATCAATGAGGATTCTACAAAACCTTATGATGCTGCATGTTCGGTTATGTATGCAACACCACACACACCACACACACACACAACACACACACACACACACACACACACACTACTCTACCAACACTTCAGCTGTAAAATTAACAACAAAGTTTCAATGACACAATGATGTAATGTTGCAGCATCCACTCTGAGTCTGGGAGGCGGCGGTTCAAACCCCGCTGCATCATTGCAAAGACTTTTTTTTAAAAATACATGCTGCTTCCTTGCTTGATCCTCAGCATTTAAAAAGGATGAGCACAGACAAAAACCATATAATAGATTACAATGCAGGTTTTGATGGGTCTAATGGCCTACTCCTGTGTTGAATTTCCTTGTAAGGGAATGTATTGTTATGGTTTTGAAGTGTCCAAAGAGATCATCACATAGTTAAAGCCAGTTATTTCATAGTCCAGAATACTGTTTAGTTTAACCATCTAAAGTCCATGTTGATAGGTCTGCATTGCGATTGTGTCGCAGAAATCCCTTGTGTGCGATTTTTCTTATTCCACATTCTTTTCTACAAGCCATTTGCCTCATCTCACAGTGTTACGAGCACATGCTCCTCACAGACGCCCCGAGAACCGCTTCAAACAGGTTTCATGAATGCCTGAGACAAAATATTGCGCCAAAACACGAGGCTATCATGAGCACATTCTCCTTACAGATGCGGTCGAAACCACTATGAGCAAGTTTCATGAAAACCTGACACATAATATATCGTGCCAAAACCCAAACCGGCTCCTCCCACATGAATAAGGGGAGGGGCAAGACTCGAGCGGAAAGGGGGAGGGTTGAGGCTCTATTAAAAGGCAGAGCAGAGAGCCTCTTACAAGAAGGGGGAGAAAGACTCAGAGATTCGGAGCTTGCGAAGATTTCCGGACTTTGTTGGCTGCTCGTTTCTTATTATTCGCACGCACATGAGGGTCCTTTGCATCCTTCTTTCTGTCTTTCCTTTCATCTTGCTCGCCTTGTTCTTGTTTCTTTCTTTCAGGCTTTGGAGCGCTTTTGTTATTAACTTTGGAGCGACTTGATAACCACGTTCTCTGGCGGCACAAATCCGAACCAAAGCATTTATTTTTGTCACTCTCCTTCATGCTTTGTCTATTCACTTCCCTCGCTACCTTTGCTTCACTATTCATTCATTCTGCCCTTGTGCACCTTGGCTTTCACACACCCACACCTGCAAGCTTTGTCACAGGACCCTCTGCCTCATGTACTTCATCTGGGCGTCCTGCCAGGAAACACGTTATATATGTGCCGCAAGTGATGTCACTAGCCCACTGGGGAACACCAGAACCATGGATGTACGATAAGTGGGTGCGGAATGCAGAATGCTCCAGTTTCAGTCAGGATGTGAGAGCCAGGATTAACAAGTCGGAGGTGTGTAGGGGTCCTTCCTGTCCCTATCTATCTCTATCTGCCCTCATCCCATCTTACTTGTCAATCACTCATCCTCTCCCTTTCCACATCGGATGCATGACGCTGGCATACTGTAGAGTGTTAAGTCACTGATAAGGTTCCAAAGGTGGGTCTGTCACGTAGGGGCTAATTTGGGAAAGTATAAGTGCTGAGATTAATTGGTGTACATATATATCACTTGATTGTTCTCTCTCCTTGTAAATACCTTGCTTGCATTTTGATTACTGTCACTTAAAGCCATTTCCTCAAGAACCTCCCTGCTGTCCTGAGTATTCTGTCTGTTCTCATGCGGACATAAGACTGTTTGGCCAGCGCAAATTTGTTCTCTCAGTTAGATCTCAGGAGCAGTTATGCAAGGTTGGTTCTGCTTGGTCAACTGATTGAGATATGTTGCGTGACCACCAGCAGCTCAGACCAGCCCGCTTTCCTTCCCATGCTCTTCCCTCCCTCCCGCCATAATTTTGCTACCATGCGCATGTGAAGCAAAAAGCACGTTAAACAAATGGTTCATGTCCGTCCTATCTGTCTGTCTGTCTGTCTCTATAGACGCCAGTTTATGATCGAGAAACAACTTAATTTAAAATGAATGTTATATTTTGACCACAAATCGAAAACAAACCTGCCGTTAAACAGTACTTTGTCTCTGAGTTTGTCCCGATAGCACATGCGCATAGAGGAGTGAGATTTTTTTTTTTTTAACTCTGTCTACCTGCCTGGCGGTCAACAAAATGGAAATCATTCCAAACAGAAAATTCTTTTAAGGACATCATAAAGGACACAAACAACAGGCATGAAGAACTAATGTAACGTGTTAGATAGGGTAGTGTAATAGACACTGCATCAACAGCAGAAAAACGGCGGTAAATTCCGGAATTAATTAATTCATATGACTTTTACAATCTTTATTTTATTTGAATTGAATTATATACTTGAAGACTGGAGAACACAAATAGCCTTATTTGTACTTTCAAAACCCTTGTTTTGCAGTACTCGGACATGTTAGATAGGGTGGTGTATAAGGGTGATCTATAAGACTGCTTCAACGGCCCTAAACTTCTGGAATTTTTTTAACGATCTTTAAAAACATTTCATTTTAAATTGAAGTATACACTTAACCACTACTTGGGAATCATGCTCTATGAACTCTCTAGTTCTTCAAGGTTAAAAGCTTGACAAAAAAGCCATTGGTCTCTCCAAACTGCTCTGCACTTTGGACAGGATAGTTCCCATTGCAAAGGCTGATGAATCACCAGTAACCTAATGAGTCAAAATGAAAACCACCATCGAGGTGAAAATGAGCCAAAATGTCTTCTTTGGTGTGCCAAGTTGTAAGTGTGTGTACTGCCGCCGAATGAGTGGGAATCCAGTCACATTAAGAATCTTTCTTAAGGAGTTGACACAGCAGTGACATACTGGTTAAATACTGTGGCAAGGACTGGGGGCATGATTCAATTTGAGCTGAGAGGAGGTGAGAGGTATGAGATGAGATGTCACTTAACTCTGAGATGTCTAGCTTGAGTTCAAATCCTGGCCCACCTATACACTCTCATCCTGGTGTTTTGCATGCAGGGCAAGACCTCATTTTGTGTGTCGTCCCTTGGGTGGGCCTTAAACTAGGTGCCCCGTGTGCCGACATTAGTTAGTCATGAAGAGTTAGCGACAAATTACAAATTCCTGCTCTAACCCACAGGAGACAATGACCTCACACCTTACAAAGTCAGTACATTAGAGTTAGCCTGCATATGCCAAATTAACAAAATAAGACTAGAACGGCACTCGGTACAATACATACCTCTGCCAGGCTAACAGTTTACAATTTGTATCATACTGAAAGGCCGGATCTGCAAAGGGACCTAAACCAAAATCGAATCTGCTTATTCTTGTCACCTACCCAACTCATCCACCACGTTTTGTCATAATCTGTCCACAACTTTTTGAAATATGCTATCCAGGAAACACTCAAATATCGTAGGTTCCAATATCGCAGGTTTCGACCAATCGCGGGCAACCTATTGTGCTCCGATTTAGTTATCGCGGAATTTAATTTCGGCCAATCATGGTTTTTGAGCTGAGATGAGTCATCATTTGTGTTTGTGTGTATGATTGCCTCCCATTATGAGCCTTTTGTTGGTTCTTGTGCACCGTTTTTAATGAGCCAAAACATAAAGCAATGGACAAAATTAGCTGTGCCAACAGGCAGAGAAAGGTTATGACATTGTATGAAAAACAAATCGACTTGTTAGATAGGTTGGAAAGAGGTGAAGGTGTGGCATCTTAGGGCTGCCATTATGGGATAAATGGATCGACTGTGCGGTATATCCATGAAAGTGAGTCAAATATCCATTCAAGTGTTGCTGCCAGCACTCCGCAAAGTGCAAAATTGTCATTCCAGTCCCGTGATCCTCATATTTAAAGGATGGAAAAAAGCGCTTAATGTTTGGATTGAGGACCAAATGCAAAACATTGCCTTTGAGTGAACCGGTGATATGGGAGAAATCATTGCGCATTTACCAATGGTTAAACGAGGCAGCCGGGGCCGAAGACTCCAGTTCAACCAAGGTTGCCCAAAAGTTCCATGTCAGCTCAGGCTGGTTGGAGAAATTCAAAAGAAGATTTGGCCTCCATTGTGTCAAATTAGTCAGGGAAGCAGTATTAGCAGATCATGATGCTGCAAAAAAAACTACCCACCACAGCTCATGGAACAAATCAAGGTGAAGGGATTTATGCTGGAGCAGGTTTTAATACTGACAGGATGGGATTATTCTGAAAGAGGTTGCCATCTGATACCTTCCACTCAAAGCAGGAAAGATATTCTCCGGGATTCAAGGTAACGTGGTTAAGGATCGTCTTACTCTTCTCCTATGTTGCAATGCTGCAGGTGACTTCATCAGAAAGCCAATGCTGATCTTCTGATCACTGAATCCCACTCAACACTCTCCCTCTGCTCCCCCCCCCTCCTGCTCCCCACACACAAACTATATTTTAGATAACCCAAAAAGACATTTATCACCATTCAGCATTAAGTGGTGTTCAGCAAGGCATTGGGATACTAGGACTAGACGGATGTTGTGAAGCAACTTATTGGAGCAATGCATAACAATGCCAACCAGATAGAGGGTAACCACAAAAAAAAAATAGGAGCCTGCATCCTGAAGCTCACCTGGATCAGGAGCAACAGTCACTCAACCCCCCACAGACCCCCTGAGAGCATGATTTTTTTTTGTTTAATGCTGTGAACAAACTTTAGTACATCATGAGTGATGAAGGTTGTGGTCAAGTTTCATTGAAATTGTGTGTGTCGTTTCGGAGAAGAGAGCAAATACCTATTTTGGGGGGCTCAAACCCCCCGCAGAGCCCCTGAGGTCCTGATTTTTAATGCTGTGAACAAACTTTGGTACATCACAGGTGATGAGGGTTGTGGTCAAGTTTCATTGAAATTGTGAGTGAAGTTTCAAAGAGAGCAAATACCTATTTTGGGAGGGGGTCAAAAAAAAACCCCTGTGGATCCCCTCAATGAGCGAAGATTTTGATGCCATCAATACACCTTTGTTTGGCATCAAATATGAAGCTTGTGGCCAAGTTTCATCAAAATTGTGTGTTTGGTTCAAGCAATAAATTCTGAAGTGTTTACAGACTGCCTGACTGACTCACTGACTCACTCACTCACCTATGGACACTGCTCAATCGCATAAGCTCACCTTGACTAAAGTCCAGGTGAGCTAAAAACGGTACCGACCATACCTATAATTTCTTCCATACTAATGATATCCTCTTACTTTTTGCAGGTACGCAAAATGGAGTCAAGTGTATAGTCCGTATGTATATTTAGTCAAGATAGCTCCATTTTTAGCTCGTCTGTTCGAAGAACAGAGAGCTATAGCGATACCCCCGGCGTGAGCGTCAGCGTGAAAATGTTAAAGTTTTTGGTACAAGTTATTTCCTTTCTAATGTTTTTATCCACCACACTATTTTTTACTGATTACAATATACAAATACATATATTGCTTTAAAATGATTTGGATCAGACTTCACTGCAATGCTTTATAAAAAATATTATTAGACTAGTCTTTTAAAAACGATAAATGTATAAACAAGTGAGCATTGGGTGGCTTTGACACCAACTCTCTGGTTTCAACATGCTGTGGACCTCTAGAGAAAAATCGTTTTCAGTTGAAATCTACCTGAAAAGGAAATCCTTTAAGAAGACTCAAATCGAGTTCAGGGTTAAATGCTTAAGGACAACATCTACCAAGGAAGGCCACAATACAAAGATGATCTCAATAGAGATATAATTAGCAAAATCCATTCAATCAATGAAGTCAAATGCCTCAGAGTAATATACAATTTTGCAAGTCGAATCCAAGTGTGTCTACAGCAAAGAGGCCGACATCAGGGGCATGTGCTGTAACTTCAGTCAAATCAACGACATTAAAGATATCTATCTGAAACTTTCCAGAGTGATCATGCATCACGTGAAGTACGTGTGCACCAAAGAACATGCCATTTTAAATAAATAAAAAAAACTAACGGCAATACCCCTGGGCACTCACCTGGTAGCTGAATAATATAACCAGGGAACCACTGATAGGCATGGATGACACACAAAATAGGTAATGTGGAAGAAAGTAAATACCAATGGATTTTTTTTATTTATGCGGTGAACAATCTTTCGCACATCACGGGTGATGATGGTTGCAGTCAAGTTTCATCGGAATTGTGTGTGTGGTATATTTTGAGGGGGGCAACCCCCCTTACACCCTTTGAGCCCGATTTTCTAATGTCATGAACAAACTTTGGTACACCATGGGTGATGAAGATTGAGTCAAGTTTCATCGGAATTGTGTGTGTCGTTTCTGAGAAGAAAGCAAATATCTCTTTGGGGGGGGGGGGGGGGTAACGCCCCCATAAACTCCCTCCTTAGACCCCCTCAGACCCCAATTTATTTTTACTGCCATGAACAAACTTTGGTATGTCATGGTTGATGACGGTTGTGGTCAAGTTTCATCAGAATTGCATGTGTAGTTTCTGAAAAGAAAGCAAATACCTATTTTGGGGGGCAACCCCCATAGACCCCCTTAGGGCCCGATTTTTTCAATGTCATGAATAAACTTTGGTACATACATGGTGATGAACGTTGTGGTAAAGTTTCATCGAAATCCTATGTGTAGTTTCAGAGAAGAAGTTGAAAGTATTTGTGGACGGATGGACGGACAGACTGACGGATGGACAACGAGCCATCCCATAAGCTCCCCGGAACTATGTTCCAGGTGAGCTAATGAAGGTTTATTAAATTTCATGGCTACCGCTTTTTGTGGTCACCCTGTACAAGGGCACCAGTGAAAATGGATGACAATTTTTTGGAAACATCTAGGGGTAGTGCCAAAGGCATTTGGGTAACTCGAAAAATCAGACTCTCGGTTACAAATATTTAGAGCTGGAAAACAACTTCTCTCCAATCTCCACAATTAACTTTCAAAATTGTCTTTTTCCTCTCAAACTTAGTGGCATCTTGTCAAGTCTGTCTCTGGTGTATGCTTCCATTCCATCCCTTTCCTCACTTCAACTGGCACCACAGCTGACTCCGTTCGTGAGAAAGACGAATGCCTCAATTCTGTGTTTCCTTCAAAATCTTGTATACCTAACCTCTCTCTCTTACTGTACCTACTCTTCCCAGTCGTACCCAACTGTTCCTGAATTCTGTGTCTTTTGCAACTGAAAAGGTGGAAAACTTTCTGGCATCCCTCGACTCTGACTCTGCAAGATGACCAGAAGGCATCAGATCACATGTCCTAAAAACCTGCGCTGCTGCTCTTGCACTACCTCTCTCTGCCATTTACAACCTGGCATTTAACATAGGTCATCTTCCATTTGCTTGGAAATCAGAAAAAAGGTGCAAAAACGGATCCCCTCGTTGAAAGACCAATTTACTTCCTTCCCATCATCAGCAAGGTCATGGAATCCATCATTGCAGTTCACATAAAACCATTCTCCAACAGCCTCACCTCGGATCATCAACTTGGATTTAGATCTGGTCACTCTACCTTGGACATGCTGCTTCTACTCTCCCAACAATGGACCGAGGCCCTCAATATCAGACATGAGATTAGGGCCGTCTCTCTGGACACATCTCGAGCTTTTGATAGTCTGGCATCTGGCACTGCTCTCCAAACGGTCTGCCTATGGAATCCAAAGCCAACTCCACTCTTGGATTACTGACTTCTTCCACTCTCATAGCCAACATGTGGCTCTCAATGAAAACCTTTCATCTCCTCTCCCTGTCAAGGCTGGAGTACCACAAGACAATGTTCTAGGCCCCATATTATTCCTAATCTTCATCAATGATCTCACTGACTCTGGAAAAACCTCTTTATCTCTTTGCTGATTACTCCACTCTTGGCCGTGGCATCCCTCATCCCATCTGACAAACAGGCAGCAGCCTCTTCCCTCGAATCGGACCTTGACTAAAATAGCAAACCGGTCAAATACTTGGAAACAATGTCTTTCAATCCTCGGAGAAATCGCACATAGTTCATCCAGTCTCAGTCCCAGTTCAGTCTCTTCTCTCTCTCTGTCTCTCTGTCTCTTTCTGTCTTGTCTCTCTTTCTTGTCTCTTCTCTCGTCTCTCTGTCTCTCTGTACGCTCTCTGTCTTACTGTCTCTCTGGTCGTCTCTGTCTTGCTCTTGTCTGTCTGTCCTGTCTGCTCCCTGTCTTGTCTGTCTGTTCTCTTGTCTGTCTGTCTCTGTCTGGTCTGCCTGTCTGTTCTGTCTTCTCTGTTGTCTGTCTCTGTCTCTGCTCTGTCTGTCTCTGTCTGTCTGTCTCTGTCTGTCTGTCTCTGTCTGTCTGTCTCTGTCTGTCGTCTCTCTGTCTGTCTGTCTCTGTCTGTCTGTCTCTGTCTGTCTGTCTCTGTCTGTCTGTCTCTGGTCTGTCCTGTCTGTCTGTTCTCTGCTGTCTCTGTCTGTCTGTCTCTGTCTCTTCTGTCCTCTGTCTGTCTGTCTCTCTGTCTGTCTGTCTCTGTCTGTCTGTCTCTGTCTGTCTCTGTCTCTGTCTGTCTGTCTCTGTCTGTCTCTGTCTGTTCTGTCTCGTCTGTCTCTGTCTGTCTCTGGTTCCTCTGTCTTCTGCTGTCTCTGTCTTCTGTCTGTCTCTGTCTGTCTCTGTCTCTGTCTTCTCTGTCTGTCTCTGTTCTGCCTCTGTCTGTCTCTGTCTGTCTCTGTCTGTCTGCTCTGTCTGTCTCTGTCTTCTCTGTCTGTCTCTGTCTGTCTCTGTCTGTCTCTGTCTGTCTCGTGTCTGTCTCTGTCCTGATCTCTGTCTGTCTGTCTCTGTCTGTCTGTCTCTGTCTGTCTGTCTCGTCTGTCTTCTCTGGTCTGTCTGTCTCTGTCTGTCTGTCTTGTCTGTCTGTCTCGTCTGTCTGTCTCTGTCTGTCTGTCTCTGTCTGTCTGTCTCTGTCTGTCTGTCCTCTGTCTGTCTGTCTCTGTCTGTCGTGTCTCTGTCTGTCTGTCTTGTCTGTCTGTTCTCTGTCTGCTGTCTCTGTCTGTCTTCTCTGTCTGTCTGTCTCTGTCTGTCTGTCTCTGTCGTCTGTCTCTGTCTGTCTGTCTCTGTCTGTCTGTCTCGTTGTCTGTCTGTCTGTCTGTCTGTCTGTCTCTGTCTGTCTTTCTGTCTGTCTGTCCTCTGTCTTCTCGTCTGTCTCTGTCTGTCTCTGTCTGTCTCTGTCTGTCTCTGTCTGTCTGTCTCTGTCTGTCTCGTTGTCTGTCTGTCCTGTCTGCTCTTCTGTTCTCTGTCTGTCCTCTGTCTGTCTCTGTCTTCTCTGTCTCTGTCTCTGTCTGTCTGTCTCTGTCGTCTCTTCCTCTCTCTCTCTTCTCTCTCCTCTCTCTCTCTTCTCTCTCTCTCTCTCTCTCTTCTCTCTCTCTCTAAAAGGACTGTCTCACAAACCCTTCAATCTATTTTCTCAAAGACTCTCTCAAAGAGGTTCAGTCACTGAACTCTTGTCTCTACTCTACAGACAATTATCTCTCTTGGGTAAGCCACATTTCAAAGTTGGCCTCCAAAGCCAGTCTCCATCATGCTTGGTCCTTCCTTGGCACACCTGAGCTTCTAGCCATTTACAAAGCTTTCATCCGCAGTCTGATGGAGTACTGCTTCCCCCTCTGGCGTGGTGATCCTGCCTCACACCTAGCTCGGCTTCACACCCCGGAAACCAAGGCTTTTAGGATCATTGGTATCTCCCACGATGAAGCTGAGTCTTTGGGTCTTTCACTCACTCACCACAGGCAGGTCGGTGGTCTTTCCATCTTCTACCAACTCCTCTCTGACCTTGCATCCCCTGCTCTGTCTGTGCTCTGTCCCCCTAATATTTCTACAGGGCACTCAAGGTCTGCTAGCAACCCCCTTATGGTGAAACTGCCAAAATCAAGAATTACTGCTCACCTTCATTCTTTCATTCGTCTTTTTTTCCACCTCTGGAACAAACTCCCACAGTATCTTCGATCCCCCTCCTCCCTCCAGGTCTTCAAAACAGCTGTTCCCCACCATCTCATATCTTCCCCCATCCAAAATCTTGATCTTTACTACCCCCGTTAATCCACCCCAAACCCACCTCCTTCAAATTCCGTTTTCCTTCCTGAAAGTCCCTGTCGTACCATCTTGTTTTCCTCATGTACCCTGCCCCATCCCTTTTCCCTCCACAAATATCCTATTGTCTTTGTTCCGGCCTATTTTGTGCTTCCCTCTCCCGCATCTCTTGTCTCCTGCCTTGTTATACGTTTCTGTGTATTAGCTCTTACACAAGCCTCGACATGATGTTCAAAATAAATAAATAAAAGATCATGTGACCATCATCGGTGGGGAACTTTTTGTTTGTCATGGATAGGTGCTTATACCTGTAAAGTTTCACCTCGATCTGTTCAGCCGTTTGTGAGAAGAAGATTTTTGATGGCTTTTTTAATAAAAAAATATTGCAAATTGCTGCCAAACCACATGACTGATGACGTCATCAATTTTTTTCTGTCGACCAATTTATCCCAAGATAAGAACCCTCAAGAATGTTCATATTGATCAGATAAAGCGTTCTACGTGTCGAATTTTGACCGGGATACCACTTCTCCAATGACGTCATGGTTAACAACACATTCCCCATGGGGAGTACTTCACATGTGCCAAGGCTTTTAGGATCATTGGTATCTCCCACGATGAAGCTGAGTCAATTTTTTTTCCATGGAGGGGTTTTGGCGATAGAGGTTGAAAGTTTACTTTTTTTTCCAACTTGACTGCCACATCACATCACCTGTGATGTCATAATTATCATTAAATAAATTTACATGCGTAATCGCACCTATGGTGAAAATTCCATGTCAATCGGACAAGCGGTTGCAGAGAAAATGAATTTAAAATGGAATAAACCCCAAAAGTGACAAACTTATGTTGATTTGGATAAATTAAGTAGTCATCTCTTCACAATCAACTTAATGCAAGCATCAAACAAATATACTCCAAGCACTTAGTTCATGCAATGTTCATGGAAACACCTTGGATGATTTTGGATGTGCTGCATGTAAAATAGTAATGCCAAAAGTCTATTCGATTTCAGGAGGTTTCCATCACCAATGGAGTATATCAGGATGTTACAGGTTATTATCTCACCAACCAGACAAACATATTGTTGATAATTATGTAAAATGTCTTACATGCATCTCTGGGGCACAGCGGCCGAGAAGGTCAATGAGAGCTGCGTAAAAAGTCATGATGGCATTGCCAATGTGGATCTTGTCTTCATCATCACTGCTGAATATAAATATCAAAAAAAGGTGAGTAAATGACTGATATTCGAGTGAAAGATCGTGACTTCATGACCAAGACAGTGTGTACCTAAGAAAGGTTTTTTTTACAATTACAAATTGAAAAGCCACCACAAGAAAGCAAAGGAAACAGGTGAATAACTAGAAGTTAGCTCCCACAAACAAATGTAAACATCTATTTAAATCAGTGATGGAAGTATTAAAACAAAAAGACAATACCACCATATAAACGTGTTTATTTTGCACCCCAGCTCTGTGGTGAGATAAACTAATCTCAATAAAGAGGTGAGCTAAAATAATTTTTTCCATAGCCAAATATTTTTGATAAAACTAAATCTTCTTCGTTCGTTCGTAGGCAGCACAAGGCTACGGGGTAGCATCATTGGCTGAGGGCATGGCTATGCCTCTGCCTTCTGCTGGTTAGGGCAGGAATTTAGAATTTGTTCATAGTGCTCGTAATAGTTTACCTACTCTTCGCGAAGGACACCATGGGATCTTTAACATTCATCAACGAATGCTAGCAGGTGGGACTCCCGTTTAACGTCCATCCGAGGGATGGCGCACACATTGATGAATTACCCTGCCCATGAAACACCGGGATGACCGTTTATATAGCTGTGTCGGGATTAGAACCAAGATTAGACAGCTGAGTGGCGAGTGTGCATACCTCGAGAGTCTAGGCCATCCTGTCAGCCCAATAAAACTAAATAATGATGCCAAACGTGTGGCAATAAGAAAACAGAGTAGGCATCATTTAGAGATTTAATTGATGGATGTAGTAAAAATAATTAAAACACGAGAAAGCATCTGAAAATGCAAAGCCCGTCCGTGTCACTTTGTAATCGAACTAAACTTAACCAAAATGACAGTGAAAAAAACATTGTACGTTTTATTAATTTGTGTTCTCTACAATCTCATAATAGCCTGGTGTTGGCTTAGTGGTTAAGGTGGCTGGCTTGGGACCTTAAAATCTTGAGTTTGAGACCCTGTCGGCTCTTTAATGAACACCAGGTGGAGTTGACTCAGCCTGTCATCCTTCGGATGTTGACAAAATGAGTACCAGTGTACTGGGGCAATAATCATTTGGGGTAACCTGCATCAGAGTGGTGATCTGTCCAGGACTGTCCTCCTTGCCAATAAAACTGCCTCAGCAGCCCTATGTGCCTTTATGGCATGGAAGGAATGGTATGATTATTATTACAATCTCAGAATAAAGGTTTGTTGAAGATTTGATGACAAAACCTAAATTGGTAAAAATGTTACGTCCTGGACATACACACTGAATCTCAATGGTAAATAAGGATTTTGATTAAAACATTTATGACTGGTCTACCACTTCAACAATTACATAATCCCTACAATCTCTTATTGGGAGTGGAATTAGATGTGCCAATTTAAAAAAATTTCCAATCAGGAGTTTCAGAGATGTGATAATGCTTTAAATTTTTATGTTTAATCCAAGATGGCTGCCACAACAAGTGACCTATGACATCACAATTATAATTACAATATTCTCCATTGGGGGGTCGCTCCTACGCTGAAAATGTTGTGTCAATCAGACAAGTGGTTGCTGAGGAAAACAAAAATGTTTAAACAAAGAAGCAAAAAAAAAAACATGGAAAAAAAGGGTCGAAGAATAACGATAATAATAATAATGAAAATTATTTTAACAAAACTATTAATTTGGCTTCTCCATATTCTCATAATAAAGCTTACTTGAAAATTTCATGACACAAGCTCAAAGGGTAAAAAAGTTACGGCCCGGACACACACACAGACAAGCCGGTAGGCGACGAGGGATTCGCTAGGATCGAAGCGCTGGATACGATGCTTTTCATTCTTGACCGATCCACCGCGAAGATTCATTGCCAAGACGTATTGGTTCACATACAATTGTTCTCTGCCTGGCAAGATTTTTCCTATTGCGTATTTTGCCAACTGGCACTCCTCATAAAATATGATGGTAAATAGACACCCTATTTTTGAAGGACTACCATTTGAAAAATAATCGGTTTGCTGGTTTGTGCTGTGGAGCCTCGCGTTGCAGCAGACACAGACACACACACCACACACACACACACACCACACACACACACACACACCACACACACACCACACACACACACACACGCACACACAGACGGAAAACCCGATAAACTTCTCCTCAATGCTCTTGTTTGACCACAACCTTCTGAGCCACACAATATTTTTCATAAGCCACGCCCACTTTCCTACGCCACTCCCACTTTAAATAATAAATAATTGGAGGTGTGTGTGGATCGTGGAATTGTTTTCGGTAAATAATAAATAATTGGAGTGGTGTGTGGGTGGGGAATGTTTTCGGTAAATAAATAAATAATTGGAGGAGGTGTGTGGGTCGTGGAATCGTTTTCAGTAAATAAATAAATAATTGAAGGTGGTGTGTGGATCGTGGATTGTTTTCGGTAAATAAAAATAAATTTGGAGGTGGTGTGTGGGTCGTGGAATTTGTTTTCGGTAAATAAAATAAATAATTGAAGGTGGTGTGTGGGTCGTGGAATCGTTTTCGGTAAATAAATAAACATATTATTAGAAATCCACAAAGAAATGCGGTGATTCCATTTATTTTGGATCCTTTTCACTTTGGTCAACAACGTTTGGATTGAGGAGAGATTGAAGGTGGAACGACGGTGTAGTTCCTTACAAACATGCATACACACCTTAAATGATGGTAATAGACACCCGATTTTTGAAGGACTACCATTTGAAAAATAAAACCTCAATCAAAAATCGGCTCAAGTAAAATTTTCTAAATATCTCGAAGTGTTTAATTCCGAAGTCTCGTTTCTCTACATTCAAAACTGAAGGACAAGTATTGAAAATACTGTATGCGGTTTTTCGGCCGCTGCACAGCAACGGGTGGTTGCTAGGCAACGAAATTCAAACGCGCACATTCCCAGTATATATTCCAGCTCTTTGGCAAAGTTTCATCGACGAATCGGTTCGCTGGTTCGTGCTGTGGAGCCTCGCGTTGCAGACACACATACACACAGACAGACAGCCGGAAACCCGACAATAAGGGATATCTCATATATAGCGAATCCAACAGACAGACAACACGCACACATAAACGTGTGTCTACACACGCACACATACACACGCACACTTCCGCTGCGTGGGGGATGGGCTAATGAGCAATAGCCCAACATAATGATAGGATCTTATTTAATAAGAATTAATTTTCTTTATCAAGCACTTTTGTGGAGTGGTTTAGTGTTCTGTTCTTGCATATGGCAGCTTGGCTGCCAGGTAGCTATGATTTCTTGGAAGCACAGCTGGGCTGCTAATGCTGTGACCCTCTACCAGTACACTGGTACGCATTTCACCGACCTTGAAAGGATGACAGATGACAGGCTGAGTCAACACCACCTGGTGTTAGTTCAACAGCCAACGTGGTTCCAACTCAGGACTGCAGGATCCTAAGCCAGCTGCCCTAGCCACTATCCAAAGCCAGCTGCACCAGCCACTATGCCAACACCAGGCTTACAGTGGGTCAGTGTTGGAATGGATAAAGCCATATTCCACTCACTGCTCTGGGTTTGATTCTAACAGCTACTCAGTGGAAAATTTCCACAATATTGCAGTTTGAGAGTCAACCTATACAGGGATCAATTCTAGCCTGAGGAACTGTCATTACTGGCTGAGTACCAGAAACTGTCATTGGGCTTATGGGACTCCACCACCATGACCATCATGATCAACAATTTAGCAGAAACATTTAAGCATCTTTTGAAAGAATGATATGCATCTCTTTGCAATAATCCATTTGAGAGAAAAAAAAATACAACATAATAGCTTGAAATCTTTTTTATCTCAGATAATAGTTGACTGTGTGATTGCTGGGCATGACTGATTACATGATCTGGTGGCCATCATTTGAAGGTGATGGTCCATCACATGCAGGATCGTTTGATGTTCTGATAGCTTCTTTGATGGCACCCAATAAACCATGACCACCTTCCCCACGTAATGCTGGACCAAAACATTCAGGTCTCCGAATGAGGAGACGCACTACGACATTGGCGTTTTCCTCCACACTCTCTCCTGTAGGCCACATAGCATAGTACAAAATCAGCAAGCTAATAAAATAGCTTCATCTGTTCACATATTATGATAGTACGAGATATTAAACATCAAAACTAAAAAAATTCAAGTCTTGTGTAAATTTAAATTAAATATAAAATATCATTTTAGCATCTGAATGGCAAGAAAATAACATATAAAAATACAAATCTCATGAAGCAACTTGACATTTTATAAATTAATGTGTGGATGTGTATCGTGTGATCTCAAGGGAAATAACTAATCTTCATTTAAAGAAATTTAGAATATATTCGGCAAAACGTTCATATAATATATATACACACATATACATATATATATATAAATATATATATATATATATACATTATATATATATTACATATATCACAGTTATACATATATATATATATACATACTACATATATATGCATATACATTAATATATTATACAAGGTATATAATATACATATACAGTATATACATATATATATATACACATATATACATATATATATATACATACATATATACACATATACATACATATTGTTACGGTTGTGGAAATTCACAGAAGACCATTCAGGTATCCCAGAGATCAGTTATGTC
>CM068960.1:29451521-29472076 GCA_035128595.1 Eptatretus atami
AAGAGAGAGATCGACCGAAGTTCGGTGTAGGGCAGAAAAAAACCCTCCAACTCTCGTCGGAGCGTCTGACATGGTGACAGCCAGGTGATCACTTTATCAGGGTCTGTCAGGATTCGCACAGGGAACGGCCTGGTCCCTGGATGAGAACATTATTTCATGTTTCCTACGGCAGGTTTGATGTGACTGAATGTCACTTCAAAGGAAGTTATTGATCCATGTTCTGGGAACGCTTCTCCCTGTCGTACACGTGACAGACATTTTTTTGTCAAAGATGAGACTTGATGTCGTCAGAATCTTAATGTAAACTCCGTTTCAAAATTTCTTGATCGCATCTTGTCCCAGTGGATGAAGATATCAATAATGATGATCAAATATTGATTGAAAAGTCAATCGTGTTCTTTACACAAGTGAACACAGGGGCTTCCTGTCTGGCTTCTTCTTCTTCTTGAACCATCCGGATGTTTCGGAAAAATGACCAAATGAAGAAGAAGAAGAACGAGATAAGAACGAGAGTCAATCACAACTCTGGACAGCATCCTTGTCCCACAGAGCCTGCTGGCACCTATGGAGATGGACAAGGGGAGGGCAGGATAAATGGTTAATTCATTGTAAATTAAACTGAACAATATTCTTCAATTATTTCACAAAATCCAAAAATACCTCGGATAAAATAGACAAGATTTCTTGTAAAGTACAAACCAATGGACGGAGAAGTTCACGAGTTTATCGTTTGTTCCACGTTTGACAATTAGGTTTGTAGGAGGTTTGGGAAGTAATTTTGTGATTGTTCAGAATGCTGGAGATAGCTCCTACCCTTATCTAAAAACCAACCCGTGGGGTCCTTTAGGGTCCGTAACAATGAGGACTCAACACAACGAGTCCTCGTAACGTACGTTCCTCCAACGGTTGGATGAACTACATCGATACATCGCCGCACGTGAACCACCATGATGGCAGTTTATACCTGTACGAGATTCGAACCCAGGGTTAACACAGATCACAGGTGAAGTGTGGAACCTGCGAAGCTCGTCAACCCTGAGATGTAATTTTCTACATATCAATTTCCACTGAACAAAGGAGTACAATGTGTGTTACTAGTTACTAGTTACTAGTAGCACACAAAGTAGATCGTGAAGGATTTCCTCCATCGACACACATGAGGGACAAAATCCAACTTTCCCTGATGGGGGACAAATTAACCCTCAAACTGCAGGTTTCCAACCCAAAGATAAACTTCCTTGATATTCCCACATCACAGTCAGTCATGGCAACGATTTAACGGAAGGACCCCTGGGGTTTTTTCATGAGGGCGGAATTGTGTAGAAAACCCCCAATTCCCAGCGACAATGTTTCCCCACAAAAACAGCAACAAGGGGCCATGACGTGCTCAGAACCCCCGCTGTTCACTAACAATGGACGTACTCACAAGAACGTGTTTTCGTTAAAACGTTTTTTATTTGAATCACACCTGGTGTGTTCACTCACACTTACACGGTCATCCAGTCGGATCCGAATTCCCTCTCGAATCAAAAACAGAGAAAGTTTACCTGTGATACATGATCACCTGTTCATCTTCATCAAACCAAGAAGGTATTTCACAAACATATAAGGTACACATCCCATTGGTGTTGTCTAACCTTCCTGTGTAACGTGGTATCTGCTTACATTCCCACTTACCTGTGATTGGAATGTTAATAAAACCGCACCAAAAATGAAGACTCCGGTGAGGAACATACATCTCTCTTCGTCACAAACACTCCCATAAATGATGATTTAACCAACACGCCTCTGTTGTGTATTTCCTATTGTTGAATTATCATTGTGACGTCACAACATGCTCACGGATTGTGCCACGCCCCCAACATTGCTCTTTGTATATTTATTGTTTCATCCGATCTGTATATTATTTATTTACTATGATTATCTGTTTCGGTGATACACGTGATGATTTTATTACCAGCCGTACTTTGGATCACCATATAAGGAGCGGCGAACCAGAGGAGGTTTCTGTGGGGTCACGTTTGATTAGGCCACGCCCTTTTAATGGTGGAATTTCCGTGAATAATATAAGTTTACATTTGGTGACTTTTGTTACAATTTTCTGTGTGGATTATCGGAGTAGCAGACCCCGTGGAGGTCGAATCGATAATGGAATAACTTTCGTTCATTGTTGCAGGTTCATCGAAGGATTGTGGAGTAACGGAAATGACGTCATTACGGTCATCGGGAGTTTAATGTCAAAATTTCGGCGTGAACAGGAAAAACTTCAAGATTAAATTTTTAAAAATAAAATATTTTAAATATTAATGTGAAGGACACGTCACATCGAAGGAAAACATCGGTTTTTCTTCTCCTTCAATTAAAACTATCGTCTCATTTTGGTTGTCCGACGAACAGGTGGGGGAAACCGTGGGTGTGGTTACGTTAAGCAGCATGCTTGCGAAGCTAAACGTTTTCGTCACAACCGTTCATCACAAGCCCGCTTGGGTGTTTTGTTGAACACGTCGTGGTATGAACAACGATTCAGGTTTATTGCTGAGACATCAATAACAGGCAAGAGAGAGAGCAAGATTGATGTCACGATACATGACGTCCGATACATAACACCTGGGTACGTGTCACGGTACATGTCACGGTACATGACGTCACGTCGTACTCACCCTAACCCGGAAGGTAACCCGAAATCACCGTTTATCACCAGGGTTTCCACTTTTTAGGGAATTTCCCTAATTTTAGGAAAATTTACCACATTTCACGCACTCCGGGAAATTTTTAGCAGCGTTCTTCACGTAGCGAACGCTGGTCATTAGAGAGTTCGGCGTTGTTGTTGTGTTGTTCTTGCTGTTGTTCTGCTTTTTCTTCTTCCTCTTTTTCTTCAGACAGAACTTAATCTCTAGGACTCAGCTCTTGTTTTATACAAGATCCGGATCCTTAAATACTGAGCACAATTACACATCCTCACATCGACGGTGCCTTTTTTTGAGTGTCTTATCATGAAACTTTAAATTATATTCCGGACATTTAATTTAAAGTTTCGAAAGTTCATGTTACTATTTAAAGATTATTCCATTATCGTAATGTAATTTCGTAAATTTTACATTATATATTTCGTAAATACACGATATATCGTAATACGTAAATACATTATGACGGGTTTGCTATATGCTTAATCAAGGCACGTGAACGAAAATATCGAAAGTTTGTTGTTTTTTTAATTTTTTTTTTTTTAGCCGACAAAACCTTTAGGCGCTTGTCTTGCACATTTGTCCTTGTTTTAGGGAAGTGGCATACAAGTTCGGGAAATTCTTGGAAATATTCCAAAAATAATCATAAATTGATCAAATTTTCGATGAAATTAGATTATTTGTGAGAGAAAATAATGGGAATTAATCAAACTGATTAAAAAAGTAGGAATCATGCGCGTTCGGTTTCGGCGTCGGCCAGCTTCGGCAATGAGGGTGGAGTCACGTTTTGCGTGCTCCACTCCGCGTGGAGGAACCGACCTTTCCCGGAAGCCGAAGTGCACGTCTTTTTCTCTCATCCTATGTTTCAGCACTCAGCCGTTCAAAGTGGGGCGGTCTATTTGAAACAGTGAAAGGTCAGTTTATCCTTTCGTCGGCAATTTTTGGTCTTCTTGTAAATTTTTTTTTCCCGAACCTTATGAAACGAGTTTAATGACTTTAGTAGCTTAGGTGAATGACTTGACAAGTGACATGGTGTTAAATTCAAAGTTCAAGGGTTTCACCAGTCCGTTTGCCTCAATCGAAACGACAACGAAAACAACGTGTTTTGTTGAGAACCTGTAACTCACAGCACGTCAGATTAAAAATAATGAAAATGAATTCAGCTTTGTCCAGAAATGATTTTCCAGTAATTGTTTGTGCGATTGATGTTTCTATTGCTTCTCCGAGAGCAAGAATGTTTGAAACTAGGTCATTATGGGTCTACGTTTAAGTCCTTTTGGGCCACTCTGCCTTGCCCTGCCCTAAATCTACCTGACTTGGCGACACTGGCCGAGCCTCGTTCCATTTCACAGTGTGGTTTTGTGTCCTAGTTTTTGCTTTTCATTTCATTTCCAGATCGAGCAGTTGGGAATTGAATAATGTCGGATAAAAGGGTGGCATCCTGTTCCGGCATCTTTGGAAAAGTACTCCTGCGAAAAAGCATACCACAGAATTTTGGATGCTTGGCTGAGTGCCGGAATTCACAACCATGGCTTATAAAAAAAATTGACAGAAGATGGTTCGTACGAACGCGTTCTGCTAAAAATTTGCAGAAAGGTTGTGGGTCGTCATAAAACCCACTCATTATGGCGCCACCTTTCAAGCAGCACACGTTGAAGCCGCGAAAATGGAAGCTGATCCAAGAAGTCTCAGCCAACTGTACATGAACGCTTTCATTGGCCTTGATAGAAAGGCTGCAGCCAATGGAAATTAAAACGTCAAGCCGTTTATTGCAGAGAATTTTGCCATCTCTTTGTGTGAGCCATTGATATGAACGCTCATGAAAATCCTTTTCCCTAAGTGGACGCAGGCAATTGAAAAAGTCACATCGAGAAAAAGAAGTGGCACTAATGTGGTACGGAAAGTGGCTTGGACTTACCATGCGGATGATGGTGTGGAGAATCTTCAAAGCCACAAAATTCTCCCATTATCTGGACGAAACAGCGGAACGAGCGACGACCACGGCAGCTCCGCAATTTTTGGCAATTTAACTTCGTTATCGACGAATACAAATGAACTAGAGGGGGAGCACTCGGTAGAGTGCAAAACTCCGCGCCGCAATACTGCTGGTCACTTAAGTGAACCTATAATCTCTATTCATTGTAGGTCAAAATGGATCAGACTCTACTGAACCCGATTGATAAACTAAACTAGATCGACGCGCATGTAGAAATGCCACAAAAAAATAAAATCGAAATTTTTTTGAAAAAAAAGGTGCAAAATTTTTTTTTTCCTCTAACAAAATTTTTTTTCTTGGGGGGGGGGGGGGGGGGGGGTGGGTGGGTTGGAAATCACTTAAAACATGTAGAAATGCAAAAAAAAATTTCAAATCTTTTTCAAATATCGAAATTTTTTTTTTTGAAAAAAAAGTGCAAAATTTGTTTTTTTTTTTTCTCTACAAATTTTTTTTTTGGGGTTGGAAAATCACTTAAACATGTAGAAATGCAAAAACAAAAATTCAAATATATTTTCCAAAATGGCCGTCCATATGCCGGCCATATTGGACTTGGGAGCAATCAAAATCTAATTGGGCATGATCGCTTGGGCCATACCTATACCCCCACCAAGTTTCGTCGAAATCCGTCAGGAGTTTTTTTTCCTAATACTGTTCACATAACAAACAAACCAAACAAACAGACGGGTGGAAAAACAGTAACCTCCGTCCAATCTTTGAACGGTGGACGGTTAACAAGTGTTGCTGGCCTCAAGAACATTTCAGATGGAAATCTCAGACAATTTACAATGCTCTTGCCATGTCCTTAGGGATAGGCACATTACTTTGCGAAAACATGGGAGGATTTTGTTGCAGACACCTGTAATGTAATGTTCAGGGCGAAACATCCCTGCTCGAGCTGAATTGCTCAGAATCACCCATGGGTGGTTCAGGTGACGTGTTTCTTGCCATAACATCATTTGTGCGCGTCGCATGCCGCTTCCCGAGCTATCCAAGTCGGTTGAAGACCGTTATGCAGAAAATGTTTTCCGCACATTTCTCAATGTCGTCAAAAGACAAGGACACTTTGGCGGCAATTCCAGAGTACTTCGAATCTGAAAAGCACAGGACAATGTCGACCCGGGTGTGACACGATGGTTATCATGCAGGCTTGTGTTGACAGGGCTCTCGGACAAATACGATAACTAACGCGCTATTGAGCTGCAGGTATTCGAAGACCAATCATCTAACGACGCCATACTGACGCAGTTTCGCGCAACCAAATTCACAAGAGCATATTTTGAATTCCTGTCCTCGTAATCTGCCAGAGGCTCGGTCTTTCAGCCTATTGGTTTCCAGAGTGAGACACCTGCATGAACAAAATTGGAACAATAGTGAAAAGTCTTCTTCCGAAACCTTTGTGGCGACTTCAATGAACATCCATTACGTTCGACAGAACGAACCGCTATGATGGACCTGAAAATGACGAGAGAAATCGTGTTTCAACTAGACCAAGGTGTATATGGGTGTGAGAGCTACAATACTATCGCTTCATCACTCAGATATCGGCAGAGCATCCTGATGTTCAACAATTTTACCTACGCTGTCAAAGCTCTACTTTGAATAAAACTGGCGACCCAGATACAGAAACGATTTAACGCCGATGTTGGTCAGCTAATGGTTTTATGGACGTTATATCCCCATCGCATTGCTTACAATTGTCAGTTCCATCACTTCGCTGGTTTGTATCAAAGCTGCGTGTTTGCAGAACATTGTAAACTGGAGGAAGCTGACCCTGGAAAGGCGATGCGCAGCACAAGAAATACGGGCTCTCCGACACTAATGGGTGACCTAGAATACTGGCAAACAAAGTTAAAAAGTACAAAACCGTCACCTGAACGCAAAATCCACCGAAGTTGTCGATCTGGTCGGAGTGTTTGCTGGTCTCTGCCTCACTCTAACCGCAAGCGTGGAAAGAGTTTTTTAGTCAGCCTGAAGCTTGATAAAGACTGATCACCGTACCGCTCTGAAGAAGAAAGCCTGTTTTGCCTTGATGACTACCAAGACTGTGGAAAACTGAAAAAGCAAATTTGCCACCAAAACGTTACATACGTGGCCGCTCTGGCAGCGCCAAATGTTATGGCGTTCGTCTGCACAAAAATGAAGGCAATGCAAATAATGATGAGGCACGAGCGCTTCGAGAGAGTTCTCTCTTTCAAGAAGATCTCTGAGATCGGCAAGGTCTCGACAATTGACAGAGCGAACCCTGAGTAATTATTCGTGTTGGATATGTTCGTACATATGAATATTGCTGGTTCAAAGCATAACTAATGTCCATAACTCAGTTTTCTTATTTCTTCTGTTTTCAAACTGTCGGAAACGCCGCAAACTTCGGTTTTAAAGTTCACAGTTATTGCCAAAGAGGCCATACACCTGTTTTTTGATATTTGCCTAAAATTTTTTATTTTTTCGCAATAATCGCACTTGACGAAATTGTAAATGCGGAACGATCTCGGCTACGCGGACGTAGAACCATGGCTTCCCAAATTTTATGCATGCATACTGCTCTCGTTTACCCTTCTCTACTCAAGTTTTGTACCAAAATGGAATATTTTACTTATTTAGTAATGGAAAATAAGCCACTGTCAATGTATTTCAGAATTAGGTCAGCCTCAATAGCCGAGACGTTCCCCTTCAAGTGTGCGCACGAAGCGGACATTTTTTGTTTTCCGCTTTTTTGGTGAGCGAGGATTTTAGAGGCAAACCTTACTGAGGCAGAAGTATTATCAAGTATCAGGCATTTTAATTCAACTTATTTTCATGTATAACATTTCATTTTTATTAAGGGAAATAAAAATATTAAAATATGGAACATCTAGGGAAATTTAGTTCAAGTTCTTGGGGAAATTCACTTCTGGCCTGAGTGGAAGCACTGGTCATCACACCATTTCCCTTCCTTTCAAAGTTGCAGGATGCAATGGATTTGATGTTCTCGTGTCCTGTAAAACTTTGTTCGAAGAGCGATGACGAGATTTTGTGCATACATGTTATTTGTTACTACATATACTCATGCAAATGCTAAACAAGATAATTGATGGGAAAGAGTTCAGGTGCAGGACTCATTGTAGTGACGGGTGCACGACGACAGGTGTGCTCCAACAAGGGTGGTGGCTGCTCATTACGACAAAATGTCCAGCAGGCAACCATCCTTTGGAGGGTGTGGGTATGTCTTGTTTCAGGTGGGTGGCTCTGTCGCCGGTGGATGACAAGCTCAGGCACAAGCCGCTGATAATATGGACGGGATAAACCGCCGTTTCCTCAGCGACCGTCCTGACGAGAGTTTGTCGTGGTCACGCACGGCCCTTTCGATAACGGAACGGATTAGTTGCGGGAGTCTTGTCCACAGTTTAGTATCCTGATGCTGATATACACATTCCAATCCCGTTCCGGATGTAAGTGATTTTCAATGCTTTGAAGTCTTGTCTAAATACGAGCTGGTTTTTGTGTAACAATGTGGCAGCTTTCCATTGTCCCCCCCAGCAGTCGTCACGTGGCCAGCTTCCCGGGACATAGTCCCCGTGTTGGGTGGCGGAACAACGACCTGAGACGGTTGAGCGACCCAATGTTCCGAAGGAGTGTTGTCCATCCCAATCATCCTCTGCAAAGTGCATCGTCGTACGATGCGTTGTCCTTAGATCCAAGTTTTCATCGCCTAGACGGCAGAATCCCGAATGTGAACCTTGGCTGGTTTTTACTGCAATACATTTTCAATGGCAAACGAGGGAGGATTCCTCTTGTGTGAGGATTTTCGAAATGCGGTCGACCACAGATGACGATGTAATGGAATGTTGCATCCGCCTCTTGTGAAAGTCAATGGGACTTGAGTTGGAATAATTCTTGTGGTGTCAGCAACGATGGGAGCTCCAGCCATACTTGGCTCAAAATTGGAGTTCCAAACCTGTATCAAAAAGTAAGAAGCACCAACACCACGTGGGTGTTCTCTGTTCATTCATACATGAAGTGCCGCATCCAAATGCACAGCCCCTCGACTTGAAATTATGCTGTCAAGAAAATCCTCAAACTGTTAAACTAATGTGAAAGGATTGGCAACTGAAATAACAAAATTTTTCACAACAGCTCTGGTGCTGGACACGGACTCCACGCATGAACATTGCTCTTGTACACATCAGTAAGCTGGCTGTCTGGGGAAAGTTTCTCACACGATTTCTTCACCGCCTCACAAGACGACATAAAACTCTCCTCCGAAATACGGGGAAACTTAATTTAATACAACATTTTGATTCCGAGTATTTTGAAGCATGATTGGTGTACCATATCGTGGACCATTCTTCAAGTGTTAGCCTGGGGTGTTGGCTTAATGGTTAGGGTGGCCAAGGCTTTGGATCCGACGGCCTGAGTTTCAAATCCCGCTCAACTGTTTGAATTAATACCAGGTGGGGTTAACTCGGTCCTGTCATCCTCCGAGTGGGAAAATGAGTGCCAGCATGCTGGTTTATGTGTCCGGAAGTGATACCCGTCCAGAATTGTTCCATAGCCAAGGAGACTCCTTGAATCAGCACCAACCGTTCTCCACATGAGTGTGTCCCAATCTCCTCCTCCTCCTCTTTCAGGTGTTGAATGACTCAATGTGTAGATGTAAAGGGAAAGATTGAAACCTGATTACTCACACTCATTATATTTGAGCTTTTCCTCACCAAAATTGCATGAGCATGGGAATTTAGTGATGTTCCTGAATTTGAAGAGGAATTTTGTGATGTTCTGAATTTGAAGTGGAATTTGTGATGTTGCCGAATTTGAAAGTGGAATTTTGTGATGTTTTCCCGAATTTGAAAGAGGAATCTGTGATGATCCGAATTTTGAAAGTGGAATTTTTTGCATGTTGCCCCGAATTTCAAAGTGGTTATCAACAACGATGGGTTACCTATTGGTGTACAACAGGAGATCAAAGACACGAGACACGGTTTTCATCAAGAAGTTTCACAATATTTGTCCACATTTGGAGAGTGAGAAATGAGGAACTGGCCCTGAAACCATTTATTTTGTGATGTTTGTTCTCGTCACGGAAATGGTTAGAAGAGTTTTCTTGGAATTAATCAACAATTTTTCAGGCAAAGACTCAAGGAAAAGAAATTGAAGAGTTCTGCTGCGATTTGGTTTAGTGTATAAGAACAGAAGACAGAGACAGAGACAGACTTTGACTTTTGTATATCTTTATTTATACAGGTTTTTTTTTGTTTTTTTTTTAAGCGCTTGTCGAGGCTCCCGTGTGGAGCTTTAACACACAATGCAGTAAGCAAGGGGCATGAGGCCAGAGGGCGGGAAGTGGGAAGGCCAAAACAGTGGGGAACACAGAGACATTAGAGATCTGTGGAAGGGAGAGGGAATGGGACGGGGAACAGGGGAATAACAAGATGGACATTACAGGGACTTTCAGGATAGGAAAGCAGGGAATTTGAAGGTTGGTGGGCCCTTGGGTGGATATCGGGGGTAGAAAGATCGAGATTTGGAGGGGGATGATACAGAGGTGGTGGTGAACAACGCTGTTTTGAGGCCTGGAGGGGAAAGAATGGGATTGAATAGCGTGAGGGAGTTTTTTATTCAAAGGCGGGAAAAAGAGGAATGAAAGAGTGAAAGGTGAGCAGTGATTCGTGATTTTTGGTAGTTTACCAAATGGTTGTTGGGCTGGCCTTGAGCGCCCTGAGGAAATGTGGTGGGGACAAATGCGAGAGAGCAGGGGGGGGGGGCGAGGCTGGAGAGGAGACGGTAGAAGACAGAAAGACCACCGACAGCCTGCGGTGGATTGAGTGAGAGCCTCAATAGACTCAGCCTCATTGCGGGAGATGCCAATGATCCGAAATGCTTGGTTTCCACAGGCGTGAAGTCGAGAAAGGTGGGAGGCAGGAAGCACAGCTCAGAGGGAGAGCAAGTACTCCATCAGGCTGCGGAACAAAAGCTTTGTAGTGGTCAGGAGCTCAGGTGGGCCGAGGAAGACTTTGCATGACGGAGGATTCCCAGTCGGCGACTGGCTTTTGGAGGCGAGGTTTGAAATGTGGCTTTCCGCAGGAAAGGTTAGCCAGATAGTGAGAACCCAGAAGCTTGAAAGAAAGGGACTTCTTCCAAAGGATTGTTGAGAAGTGGGATGGGGGGGATTTTTTCTAAAACGGTCCCTTTCGGAGAGAACATACGTGAGAGTGTAAACGATTTGTCCGGATTTGAAGACATGTTTCCACGTGTTGGATGCAGTTTTGTGATTTATCCAGATCTGCAGTGGAGCGAAGAATGCTGCCCTGCTTGCCGGTCTGCCGGGATGACCGATGGAACGTCAGAGGGTGTAGTCATCAGCAAAGAGATATAGAGGATTCCAGAGAGTCCGGAGAGATCATTGATGAAAACCAGAAAAAAGAACAGGCCCAGAACGCACTTGAGGAAACTCCAGCTGGACAGGAAGAGTGGATGAAAGAACTCCCTTTAGGGCCACACGTTGACTGGACAGGCGAGGAAGTCTGTGAGCCATGAGTGGAGATGGCCTTGATACCATAGGAAAGAGGAGTTTGGTGAGCAAGGGCAAGGGTGCCAGCTGTGTCAAAAGCAACGTAAATATTGTTGTGGGCCGGGGTTCCGGTGGAGATAACGAACACCAAGTTGGAGAGTGGAGTCGTGTCCCACCGAATAACCCCGGAATTTGGTCGTGACTCTTCGGATCAAGTCCGAGAGTTCACGGGTCCCTTAGCGGACCGTGTCGCCAATATTTTGACGGCGTGGGGTAGGGTTAATTGCCGAATTTCAATATACCAGAAATAACCCACGTCGTCCACTACCGGGGAAACCACACCCTCGCGGACTTTGTCCGTCGGAGTCGCCATCACGCCGACTCGGATCGGCCGTAACCGAGCGGAAGTTATCAAAAAGCCGCGCCGGATCCAAATTAACAATTTACGGCACGAATGGCTTTACTATTTCTCATAACGCACCTTGGGCTAGGCGCCAATGAAGGAAAGGCACAGAAAATGAGCTGGTTAAATTCAGGGGTTTTTATTATAACAGTAATCCGGGGAGGGGAAGCACAGAGCAGAGTTATCACGAATATGCAGCGACTTTACAATTGTACAAGGAAAAGCACTTAACAATTCTAACTTATCAGATGGGCCCACGGACACACACACGACAACCACACACACAGCCACACAGCACACAATCACACACACACACAGCACAGCCACACACACACGACGAAACTGGACTCCGTGGGTCTTTAGTCGGTAGAGCCGGGCTGGGGTACCTGTCCCGCCTCGTGCGGTCAACGACTCCAAATCTCACACCACGGTGGGACTCGACCCACGACCGAAGTCCACGGCCCACGACTGGCTGCTCGAGCACCACCACACTGTTCGGTCCCCACTACCGACGGTGAGGCCACTGCAAAGGACCCGCAGTCCCGCTCGAAACCATGACCACCGATCGCATAATCGAGACCAAGACTGCAGACCACTATCGCAACGATCCTGCAGAACACACTCGTCTGATCTCACACCCCTCTTCTTGAGGTGGGGGTTTCTTTTCCTTGCCACTCGCCTCCTGATTGGAGGTCGGTTGTCAGGCGACTCGTGGTCAGCCCTTCATTGGTGGGGCCGAACACTCCATCTGGCTAAGGCGGAGCCAGCCTGAGGTGACCGAAACTCCGTCCACATCGTGGTCTCCGAACACGTGCGTAATGCGACCGGGTGAGTGGCGGGACGGTGGCGGTTGTTTTTTGTTGCAGAGGATGTAGTTGTTGTTGTTCGATGATGTAATAACCTGACTATAAATACTCGTTAGCGCAAAAAAATTTGGTAATTCCCATTAAGACATGGGGAATGGATTCTAACTATAAAACACATACTTATCGAAAATATCTGAACTACGGGGACTGCTGACTGTGCTGTGTGCAGATGGCTTCAAATCGTAACAATATGTCGCAGCGGATACGGCTCGGTTTTTCCCTGCTGGCATTGAGGACCTGCCAATCCATTTTGTCAGAAGAGAAGCAGCATTCAGGGTCGCGTGACTGGTCTGAAACCCTAATTGATGATCGGAAATCAAGCCATTGGAGAAGAGGTAGGAATTTTAATGTCTGAGCGATTGATGGATTCCATAACCTTGGCTGGTGATTGGGAGAAGGCTGATTGGTCTGTAGTTGGCAGGGATTGTTTTGCACCTTTTTATGGGCAGGGCAGTAATGTTTGCTGATTTCAAGCAGATGGCAGATGACCTTGGAGCAAATGAAGAGGGTAATAGACAGAAGAAGGTGAGCCAGAGCAGAAGAGCAGTTTTTTAGGACACGTGGGGTGATCGCAGTCCTCACAGTATGCAGAATCTGAAGTCGAGGTTTGACAGCAAGCTCTCCACCTTGTCAGGAAAAAGGACACAGAGTCCAGGGACAGTTGAGTGCAACTGGGTAAGGTGGGTACGAGAAAGTGATGGGGTTTTTGAGACACAAGATTTAGCTTGCAACACCGAGTTTAGGCATTCAGCCTTTTCACGTGCGGTATCAGCAGTGGCCATTTGAGGTAAGGGAAGGGGATGGAGGGGAATATACATCAGAAACAGATTTTATTAGACGCCACCAGGATTTTGAAGGAGGGGAGAAGAGGTTTGAGAGTTCAGACTTGAGATTAGAAAAAGTTGTTTTCTGGCTGCTCCTGGGGTAGATAACACTTGTTCCGAGCCTTTATGGAAGGAACTGAGATTGGCTTTAAATAGGGTTTGCTTCGCATGAGGAAAAAGGCAAGTTGTTTCAGGACAACTGCCTCGCCACAGCTTCAGTGAATGTCTTCCGTCAAGTTTCTTTTCCAGGGCGGGAAGAAGGGAAAGGACACTGAAGACGAGAAGCGGATACATCTGTGCATGAAGGGAGAGCAGGTTTTCTTTGAAAGAATTCCAGAGAGTTGAATGTTGAGAAAGTATCGATAGGAGACTAGTTCTATAAGTTTGAATAGCTGCTTGGAGCCCTGCCAGTTCAGCTTGAGGAAATGCCCAGACTCGACGGCGGTGAGGTGGTTCTCTGATAATAGCCAGAGATGTCCACTTTGGACAAGGACGTGGTCAGAAGAACCGATTGGAGCGAGGAAGAGCAGCATGATATTGTCAGGGAAATTTGTCAAAATCAGATCCAGAAGAGAATGGAGTTTTAATTGTTGAGATTCTGGGTCGGGAAGTTGGCCGATTGAGTCTGGTCCCAATGAGCTCCCGCAGCAAGCTTTTGCTGAAATGCCATGACAGTGAAGAGAGGTACCCACACCCTAGCCAACTGGCAATGAAATGACAATTGAAGTCACCAACACTATGAGGAAGAGAAGAGAGTTTGGATGAGAAGATAGAAGTTAGTCCAACAATGTTTTCCGGATAGTGTGGTGTAAATGGAGTCATCACTGGTTAGGTGGACGGTACAGTACACATATAAACAATGAGGTGGGAGTGGAGGGGAAGCCATAGCCAGAGGTATCCTGGGGGTGTGGGGGAGTAGAGGGGCAATGCCATGGAGAGTGAAGAATAGAGTCTTTGATGAAGAGAGCAACTCCTCCACAGATGAGGCGCAGGCTGTCATACGCAGAGGAGGGAGTTAGGGAGAGGTACTTGGCGAGTCAAACCACGTCGTGGGGGAGGAAGTTTCTGGTTCGGCAGATTAATGTCTGGTTGGTCAGTGGCAAACCTGTATGGAAAAGATTGAAAGGTTTGAGCGAAGGCCCCGGATATTTGAGGTCCACATGTTAATGAATGAGGGAGGGGAGGAAAGGCTTTTGGTGCCGGGGGTGGGGTTGGGAGGGGAGGGGAGGACGAGGGGGGAGGTAAGGAGGGTTTGTTGAAAGAGTGTGGGGGATTGCAGAATAGCTAGGGAAGGGGCTGGATGAGGAGGAGAAAAAGGCTCTGTGGGCTGGGGGAGGAGGGGGGAAAGAGAGGGGGAAGAAGGCAGTTGAAGGATTTGAGGAGGTGGAGTGAAGAGATGGAGGTGAGAGGGCAGTGGACGGAGAACAGCTTTGTGGATGAGAGAAGGGGGGCAACTTTTTGCAGAAGGATGAGTGAGGGGGATGAATTGTGGGAGAAAGGTGAGGGGGGAGTTTTTGAGAGAGGTGAGAGGGAGGCTTTGGAGGAGAAGAGTAGGATGGTTTGCTTGAGAGTGAGGGGGTGAGTTGGCACTGAAGTTGGAAAACAAGAATGGTTGATGGGAAAGCGACATTCATAGAACTGGGGTTTTTTTAAGTTTTGGTCAGAGATGCGATTTAACACATTTCTTTGATGGATGCAATATAAGGCGAATTCAAAAGAATGGGAGATGAAATGCTTGTACAGTTGATTTTTTTAGGCAAGGTATGAAGGAAAGGCAAATTGAGAGCAGGTCTGTTTAAATAGTAGAAAGAGTAGTGCTTATGAATACAGTAAACGAGTACACACGTGTGAAAGAGGAAGATGAAGCATGATAAAGAGATTCGTTTTTATTATTATTATTGTTATTGTTTGAGAAGAGTTTTCAACAGATTAGGTCATGGAAGTGTGTAGAAAAATTGTGAGGTGAATGGTGAATTTGGATCGGTAACGCAGGGGGTGTAAACGATCACGTGGTTCATGATTACAGGGTAAGACACAAGATTATTATTTTGGATGTATTTTTTGACCGAACAGGTAAGATTCGGGAATGGAGATTGTAGAATCGGAAGAAATCGTTTGAAGGTAATGGCGAGAGAGGGTCAGCTCAGTTGACAAATGGGTGTGCCAGCGCGAGGGAAGAAGAAGAAGGGGAGGAAGAATAAGAAGAAGGATCGAGATTCGTGAAGTGTGCAAGGAGAAGCTAGTGGTTTTATTTTTTATTATTTAAAGACAAGAAATAGAGTGATTCCTTGGGAGGGAATGGGGGACGTTAGAAAAGTGGGGAGATAGAAAATTGAAGTAATGGAGAAAAAACAAATAAAACACGCATCGTACACCGAGGGGAACAAAGGGAAGGCCTCAAGCACCCGGTAAGACAAGGTCGACGAACATTCACAAATAGCACGATTTTTGAAAACAAAACTGAACTAGGAAACACAGTAAATGTAGGTGAGAAATAAACAGTTAAAAACGGGACAGATAATGAGACGCGGAAACTTAACGTCGAGATCGAACAGCAGAGAGCCTGAAAGGAGAGCGACGCTCCAAACCCAGAAGGGTTCCTTAAGCTTAGTAGAAAAAACATTTTTACACATAAACATACAAAACAAGACGTAATAAAAAGGTAAGTACACCAGCTAAAATGAAATGATAAGATCATTGTGGTCTACTTTACACAAGTATTTCCTGTGAACACCATTTCCTGCTTAAAACATTTCATGATTATGAATATTTTGGTGAAAATAAAATTCTGCACATAATCTGGCCCAGCAAGGGCCTTAAAAAGTTAAAACATTGTAAATCAGCATCAGGGTTTACAAGAAGTTAGCTTTCCTTGTTTTATGGATTGGCTATTTCCCTTCAGCTATTATAAAATTGCGAGAAGCAGATTCAACATGACTTTTGGGAATTTAACCGGCATTCCAAAAATAAAGAAGTAAAGAAAACACATTTTCATATGACAGCAAATTGTTGATAAAGAGGTAAAAAGTGGGGTCCGTCTTACACATCAGAACATGGCATGATATAAATCTTCATTGCCATGCAAAGGGGCCACAAAGAGAATTTAAAACATTAAATGATGTAATAAACATTCTTGAGTAAAATCATCTATCTATAATTCCACGCAATCTCTGTGTGTGTCTGTCTGTCTGTTCTGTCTGTCTGTCTGTCTTGTCTGCGAACCGCTGTTTCTGACGACCGCCGGTCCGATCTGATGAACTGCCAGGAATATTGCCGGGCCCGCGGATGTGCCTTTTCAAGGTTTGAATATTAATCGGATGAGCGGTTCGCAAAGTTTACGACAATTTTATCTGTCAAACCATGACAGGACAAGCGGTGCGATGACGTCACAAATGACGTCACAATTAATGTTTGTTATTTATTTAATTTTAAATTTATTTAATTATTATTATCCAAAGGTTTTGAATTTTTCCCAAGGGAAACAGCTGTTTCCCCAAGGGTTTTGAAAGCTGTTTTTTCCAAGGTTTGATTTGATTGTTGTGCTTGGTAGACATTTTGTGAATACATTTTACAGAGGAAGGAGCGAGAGAGGGGGGGAGAGAGGGGGCAAGAGAGGGGGTGAGAAGAGGGGGGGTGAGAGAGAGGGGGGCGTCACAATTGAAGTGAGGGGAGAGAGGGGGGGACGGGAGAGGGGGGCGAGAAGAGGGGTGAGAAGAGAGGGGTGAGAGAGAGGGGCGGAGGAGGGGTGAGGAGAGAGGGGTGAGAGAGAGGGGCGAGAAGGAGGGGGGAGAGGAGGGGCGGGACTAGGGGAGAGAGGGGGGCGAGAGAGAGGGGGGCAAGAGAGAGGGGCGTCAACAATTCTTCTTTCTGTCTTCCGGTTTGATATGAGTCACAATTGACGCTGGGACCTGAGTATGTTTACCCCGCAGGTTTTTCCCAAAGTTTAATGGCCACTTTATGATAAACGGTTGGTCCGATCTATTGAAAAAATGCCCATCAAGTCGTCATTTACAAGAGCGAGGAACGAAGCTGCACATACTGCACGCACCTACGGAACGCACCTACGGGCCCACACCACGCCCGCACTAAGTATGTACATTCTCCACGCGATATTGTTACGGGGGCCGGGAACGTCGACGGGAGCACGACCGCTAGAATGGAGCCGCGGCCGGCTCGACCCGATCGCCGGATGTAAAGGTCGTCGCCCGGATACTCTGGAACTGACGGGTCTTTATTAGACCGAGTTCGCCAATGGATAGACGACGTGGGTAGGGTCGATTGCCAATTTTCAATTACCTAAGTAACCCACGTGGTCCGACTACGGGGAAGTTCACCCTTGGCCGACTTTGTCCGATCGAGTCGCTAATCGCCCGACTGGATCCGGCGTTAACCGAAGCTGAATTACCAAGTCGGGCTGGACCAAAGAAACAAGTTACCAACACATCTCAAACACGCGTCATGTCGAGCATGCAAGAAACCACAAACGAGCTGATACATTCAACAATTGGGGTTTATTTAATACATAATAATGGGGAACTGGGACACAAAGAGCAGAAAACTATAACGGAATACAATAAATGCAAGTATATACAGTAACCAAGATTCTTAACAGTTTTCTACTTGTTAGGAACGGGCCACGGCACACATCACGCACACACAACACACACACACACACACACACACACACACACACCCATAAATGGTGGCTGATGCCTTTATGCGGACTGCCAGCTCGAGGGACAGATGAAGCTGAAGCCAGGGTCTGCTCTCGGACATTTCCACGACTGTGTGGTCTTCAAGCTGTTTCGGACCGGGCAGCCAGCGTAGGCGAGCTGGGATCAATCACCACGAGCCGCGATCCTTTTCCGAGCATCCGGGGATCCCTCGCGCCTCCGGACCACGTTTCTGGTGAGACGAGGCCGCCGATCCTTCCCGACCGATGCGTCGCTTCCCCGAAGAACCACGCGACCAAGATTGAGGCCAATATCACACCAAACTGGAAACAAGGCGAGACCGCGAAGAGCCCCACGCACCAAGAAAGAGCAGCCGAGCCAAGATAGGCCACCGGAGCAAGAACAACAGCCACCAGAAGAACCAACTACTCCAGCCCGAGTCTGAACCAGCACCAGAACAACAACCATCAAGCCCAAGCAAGAGGGGGTCCCCTCCTTATCCTCTCAGCCCGCCTCGCTACCGGCGTGACCTCATTCGGCTCGTTGCGCCGCCCGCAACCGCGGGTGGTGGCTGTTTACCTCGCTTTCTGCCGGACCCGGCCGCCCAACCGTCATTTCCTGTTTACGCCGTGAAAATACGGGACGGGAGGGTTTTTCTTTCTTCTTCTAGTTGTGGAGGAGGGTTTCTTCTCATTGGACCTAACTATTAAAAATGGAATCACAGCGCATTTACATAGATTTACCCATTAAACAATGGAAGGCGAGTATCTATAGAACATTACTTACCTGAGATAACTGAGTCTAAAGGACCTGAATGATGAGTGCGATAATGGCTTCCAGATTCGGCACAATATCACCAGTCCGTTTTACAATCGGGTGGCTACATCGGCAGCCATTGTGGGCACAGGAGGACCCCGAGGCACATCCCTTCATCGGGATCCAAACTATCTTTGCACACCATTAGGATGCCGTATGGTGACAACAAAGGTGTACAGGGCACTTTTAGGCATCAACTAGGAAGTGGGAGAGGAAGTCAGGATCACAGTTTCTGTTATGGCAGTGATGTTATAACGCACCTGTGGAATAGAAGGGGGCATGGAATTGCAGGACAGCGTTGGTGGTATCAAAAGGGAGTCCAAACTTCTGGAGGTACGCAGAACCTCCTGGAGAGCTGGGAAACAGTTCCTTAAAGAAACGCATTCCAACGGTTCGTCGCATATGGCCCGACTGAGAGCCATGTTTTGTTCTCGTTTCGCAGATCTCGTATGAGACGTATACGCGGAGTTTATAAGCAATTGTATCTAAGCACATGATCGAGGTATGTTCGAAAAAGTGCATTGTAAGAAAGATAGCTCGTCGAGAAAAGTTGTTGATGTTGTAGTGTAGCCGATCGTATATATCGATATATACACGATGTATATATCGGTGCAGCGACAAGACGGCTGCCAGGCTTGCAACAGGTCATGGAAAAACAAAGCAATGGAGAGATGTCCACATGTTTGCAAGTCCATGACAAAAAGGTTTCCATGATTGAAGTCCGAGCATGCCAGCCATTTTCAGCAAATGGTTAGCAGTGGGCGCCTGGCAGTGATGCGAAAAAAAGAAAGCGGAGGACAGTGGCGCTTCCAAAGCCATCAGTCGGCTGAGAATGTCAATAAGACCATGGCCACCATCCTCCAATGGAAGGTAAAGGGAACTTCAGGCTTGACCCAATGTTTGCACGGCCAGAAATAAATAATCAAGCAGATGTTTCTGGAATTGTCCAGCAGCAATGCTTCAGGGGTGTGCAGGGCAATAATTTTGTGGCCACAAGGAAGCCAAATAAGGTTATTTATCACGAGGGCACGACCTTCTGCACGAACAAGGTAAGTAAATATTCCTCTCCCTTCATCTAATCTATGATCAATTTTTGTTAACTGTAATTTAACCAGTTCTTAGCCATAAAGGCTGGGGTGCATGTACACACCTTAGATGGTGATGCCTTCCTTCTCCACTGAGCAATTTCTGGAAGATGAAGCAACCAACAGCTGGGGTATTGCCATCCATAGAGCTTTAACATTTGCTCCAATTTATTGTAGTTGTGCAAGCCGAAGATAAACTTTTTTCCAAGTGATTTAATAACATGGGACATCATCAAACTAATTACGCACCACGACACACACATCATCAGCATATGCTGAGATCAATTGGCCTTTCAGTTTGCATCACAGAAAGCCTGGTGAACTATCACGAAGGCGAATTAGGAGGGTTCATACAGAGGGATAGAGAATGCCCGATAACGGACACTTGACGGACCCTCTTCCAACCATCAATGGTGCACACAGGCTATTTATTAACTTAATGATGCTAAAACATGATTACAAAACAACAATGAGAACATGGGATATAAAAGTTGCCCCACCAAACTGGTTTAAGTATAAATACATATTCATGTGGCGAATAGAAATCGAAAGCTTTCGGGGCAACTTTTATATCCCATGTCTCATTGTTGTATAATCATGTTTTTAGCATCATTAAAGTTAATAATACCCTGTGTGCACCATTGATGGTTGGAAGAGGAGTCCGTCAAGGATGTCCATTATCGGGCATTCTCGACTCTCTCTGTATTGAACCCCTCCTAAT
>CM068960.1:29472280-29487243 GCA_035128595.1 Eptatretus atami
TCCCAGAAATTTGCAGTGGGAGAAGGAAGGCATCCGCTATCTAGGTGTGTACATTGGCACCCCAACTTTTATGGCTAAGAACTGGTTAAATACAGTTATCAAAATTGATAATAGACTAGAGAAGTGGAGAGGAATATTGTTCACGAATTTGGAAGCTTACTGCATCTTACATTCACGTCCTTATAGAACAGTGATATCGGTAAGTGTGTTGTTTATTTAGGGTCCCTACCTGTGTCTAACGGGAATTACGATGCTGTGCGCTGCGGAGTTCGCTTACAACAAATCTCCTTCACCTCACTTCACATCACCGACGCCATTGCCCACGTGCGTTCGGCCACGTACGTGGCGGATATTCCATTCGCCTCAGGACGGGACTCCGCCAGGAAGGCAGGCGTGCCCCATGGTCCACATTCATTCCACGAGAGGCGACGTTTCCCATGACACGCCGGCCAATGAGGGTTGAGATGCCACAGAGAGCGACTTCCCCATGGCACCCCGGCCATGGGTTGAGATTGACCACAGAGTGAAGCGACGTTCCCACGGCATCCCGCAATGGGGTTGAGAATGCACAGAGAGCGACTTCACGCCACCCCGTACAATGAGGTGCGAGAGGCACCTCAGATGGGCGATTTTCTCACCCCGGAGGAAAAGAATAAAAAGGAACGCCAGCTGGGAGCGTCTGGTGGTAAAAGGTCTGTCTTGGTCGTGGTTGTCGTTCTATCGCGTCTTGGGGGTCGCGGTCTTTGGCTGCCGGCTGGTTGCGTCTGTCCTGGTCATCGTCGCCTCTGATCTTCTCTTGGTCCTGGTTGATTGGTGCATGGCCGAGATGGAGGAGCGCGGTACCTGGTGCTTGGACGGCATCATGTTGTGACGTTCGAGTTCCACCGAGGCCGGATCGTCGAAGACCACCGAGGCAGTGTTGGACAAGTCCAGCACAGGTCTGGTCTCCAGCTCTCCTTTTCCTCAAGCTTGGATTCCTCAATAAAGACCGACGGTCCAGTTCTGTGTGTGGATTTCTGCGTGTGTTGGGCCCGTCGTTAAGTAGCAAGCTGTATAAGGTGCTTTGTGTATAAATTTGCATTCTTATTAGTGCGTGTAGCTCTGCTCTATTTGTTTGTGTTCCCTTCCCCCCCTATGGTAAAATAAATACCCCTAATTGTTGAATGTTCAGCTCGTTTCTGTGTTTACTATTCATTGCGTTTGCGCCGCTGCGAACGGGAACTAGGAGGCTTCATTGTTCCCGAATCGTGACAATCGGCCGCGGCAGGATTCTCGGTACTCTACGCTCGGGCATCGCGCAATCCTGCCGAGGGTGAATTTAACCCGGTAGTTGGACACGTGGGTAAGTGTAGGTAAATTGAAATGGCATGCCAATGCCCACGTGGAATCGACCTATTGGCGTATTTCGGGTCTGTACAAAGGGACCCGTCGCGCTCCGGAGTTATCCGTGGGGTGACGACCTATAAATTCCGGGTGTTCGGTGGAGCCGACTCTACTGCTCCAATCTAGATTCTAGCGGTTCAGTGCTCGCCACGCAACTCAACCCAGAGGGAGCCCAAAATATTACTTTCCTTGGTCTATAGAGGTCGTGCCCTCGTGATCAATAACCTGTTGGCTTCCTTGTGCACAAATGATTGCCCTGCACCTCCTGAAGCATGCTGCTGACAATCCAGAAACATCTGCTTGATTTTTTCTGGGTGCAAACATTGGGTCAAGCCTGAAGTCCTTTACCTTCCATTGGCAGATGGTGGCATGGTCTTTTTGACATTCTCAAGCGGACCTGAGTGGCATCTTGAGTCGCCACTGTCCACCGCTTTCTTTTTTCTGCATCACTGCCATGGCGCCCTACTGCTAACCATTTGCTGAAAATGGATGGCATGCTCGACTTCAATCAGGAACTTTTTCTCATGGACTTGCAACATGTGGACATCTCTCCATTGCCTTTGTTTTACCAAGACCTGTTGCAAGCCTGGCAGCCTCTTGTAGTGCACCGAGATATGGCTCACTACATCAACAACTTTCTCGACGAGCCTATCTTCTACAATGCACTTTTTCCGAACATACCTCGATCACCTGCTTACATACAATGCTTTACAAGCTCCGGTATATGTCTCAAACGAGATCTGCGGAACGAGAACAAAACATGGCACTCAGTCGGGCATATTGCGACTACCGTTGGAATGCGCTCTTTAAGAACTGTTTTCCAACTGATCCAGGAGGTTCTACTTACCTCCAGAAGTTTGGGACTCCATTTTGATGCCACCAACGCTGTCCCTGCAATCCATGCCCCCTTCTTTCCGCAGTTGCGTATAACATCAGTGGCATTAACAGAAACTGTGGTCCTGTCTTCCTCTCCACTTCCTAGTGTTGCTAAAAAGTGCCTGTACCACCTTTGTGTCACCATATGGTATCCTAATGTGTGCAAATATAGTTTTGGATCCCGATGGAAGGGGAGGTTGCCTATGGGGTCCTCCCTGTGCCCACAATGGGCTGCCATGTATGTCCCACCGATTGTAAAATGGACTGGTGAAATCGCTTGGAGAATTGTACATATGATATTACCGACAAATGTTTTATTACATCATTTTTATGTTTTAAATTCTGTTTTGTGCCCCTTTTGTATGGCCTCTGAAGATTTATACCATGCCTATGTTGACTGTGCAAGACTGACCCCCCTTTTTACTTTTTTATCACAATTGTGCTGTCATATGAAAATTGTATTTTCTTTACGTACTTTTATTTTGGATTTCCGTTAAATTCCAAAAGTCATGTTGAATCTGCTCTCGCCAATTTTATAATAGCTGAAGGGAAATTAGCAATCTATAAAACAAGGAAAGCTAAACTTCTTGCAAACCCTGATGCTGATTACAATGTTTTAACTGTTTTTAAGACCCTTGCCGTGGCCAGATTACGTGCAGAATTTTATTTTCACCAAAATATTAATAATCTTGAAATGTTTAAGCAGAAATGGGGTCACAGGAATGCTTTGTGTAAAGTAGACCACAATGATCTTATCATTTCAGTTTAGCTGTGTACTTGACCTTTTTATTATGTCTTGGTTTGTATGTTTATGTGTAACTGTTTTTTTTCTAAGCTTGTATAAATAAAGGTATACAAAAGTCAAAGTCTCTCTCTCTCTAAGTCTCTGTCTCTGTCTCTGTCTCTGTCTCTCCAACCCCAGCCCTCTCTCTCTCTTTCTCCCAACCCTATCCCTCTCTCTGACCTCTCTCCCTCTCCACCTGCCCTCCCTCCTCTATCCTTCTCCTCCATGCGCTACCTCTTTCTCACCACCCGCCCCCTTTAACAACCCCATCAGCAAAGTGACGGGTTGTGTATTTGCCAGTATAACTAAATATATATATATACATATACATATTTATATATACTATAGATATAAATATATAAATATATATAAATGCATATATATAAATGTATAGATATAAATATATATAAATGTATATATATATATTATATATATATATAAAATATATATAATTCCAGCAATCTCTGTGTGTCTGTCTGTCTGTGACCGCTGTTTCTCGACAACCACTGTCCGATCTAATTGAAACTTGCCAGATATATGCTGGGACCTGAGTATGTGCCTTTTCAAGGTTTGATATTAATCGGACAAGTGGTTCCCAAGTTATGGCCATTTATTTACCAAACCAATGACAGGACACGGTGCTATGACATCACGATTGACGTCACAATTCTACTTCTTTTTTTTCTTTTCTTTTTTTTTTTGAACGTATGGCCACACACGTACGGGCACACTAGTATATATAAATGTATATATATATATATATATAAATGTATATATATATAAATGTATATAAATATATAATATATGTATATATATATATATATATATATATAAATGTATATTAAAAAATGTATATATAAATGATGTTCGCGGATGATATCATGATATGTAGGAGAGTAGGGAACAGGCTGAGGCGAGCCTCGAGAGGTGGAGGTACGCACTGGAGAGAAGGGGAATGATAGTCAGTAGGAGTAAGATGGAGTACATGTGCGTAAATGAGAGGGAGGGTGGTGGTATGATGCGGTTGCAAGGAGTTGAGGTGGGGAAGGTGGATGTGTTTAAATACTTGGATCAACTGTCCAAAGTAACGGAGAGTGTGGTAGAGAAGTGAAAAAGAGAGTGCAGGCAGGATGGAGTGGGTGGAGAAGAGTTGCAGGAGTGATTTGTGACAGAAGGGTAGCTGCAAGAGTGAAGGGGAAAGTATATAAGATGGTAGTGAGACCAGCTATGTTGTATGGTTTGGAGGCGGTGGCCTGACAAAAAGACAGGAAGCGGAGCTGGAGGTGGCAGAGTTAAAGATGCTGCGATTCTCGTTGGAGTGATGAGGATGGACAGGATAAGGAATGAGTATATTAGAGGGACAGCGCAGGTAGGACGTTTGGAGACAAAGTGAGAGAGGCGAGATTGAGATGGTTTGGACATGTGCACAGGAGGGAAGCGGAGTATATCGGGAGAAGGATGCTGAGGATGGAGCCGCCAGGTAGGAGGAGAAGAGGAAGGCCAAAGAAGAGGTTCATGGATGCGCGTGAGGGCAGACATGCAGGTGGTTGGAGTGTCAATGGAAGATGTGGAGGATAGAGCGAAATGGAGACGGATGATCCGCTGTGGCGACCCCTAACGGGAGCAGCCAAAAGAAGGAAATATATATATATAAATGTATTATATATATATAAATGTATAGATTATATACATATATATTTATTTCTATGTATGTATATTTATATTTATAAATATATATTTATATATATAAAACATGCTTATATGGACATGCTTATAAAAGCACATGTGATCATTGTTTCTGGTTTATCTGTGTCTCACCTTGAGAAGTACAACACGAAAAGCTTCTGACACGAATGGTAAGTGATCTCGGGAAACTCTGCTCCAGCCAGTCGGAGCCAAGATAGCGGTGACGGAATCAACCAAAGGGCGTTCGGAATCTGATTGACGTCATGGCCGCAGAACCAATCGGTGTCGCTTTTACTTGGATATATATATATTATATATATATTATATTATATATATTATATATATATATATATATAATTATATATATAATATACAGTATATATTATATATATATATATAATGTGGGACAGTTGTTCGGTGTGACGTCAAGGAGAGAAGCGAGGAGCTTGTTGGTTTTGGTTGGACAAGTTCGGAGTGAGGGATGCACGCGGTCGAGAGAGAACATAGCTCGGAGATGGCCTGTAAGAACAGGGCATTACGCCTGGCTTTCCTTTGATGCATGAAGTAGACGGCACGATTCTCGAATTCATGCTGAGGCGAATTGGCTCGCGTACTGAGCAAGACGTTGGCCATTGGCTCTTGGTTGGGTCATTAGAGATGGTCCCCAGAGGCACATGTATGTCAAACAGCGGGACAGTGAGGACGATCGACGCATGAAGCAGCTGTAGGGCATCTCTGAGCCTTGGTGTTGAATACCACTCACAAATTGCACGACGTACGTTTTCCCTTTCCCCACTGTGAGAGAGCGGCTTGGTGCGATATCTTTGGGCACTTCGACACATGCAGGACGAAGCTCCTCGATTCCAAGTTCCACAAAGACCATCCCTGGACCAAGCTAAGTGCCAGAATAAAAGGAGGATTTTCTTTTATTTCGTTACCCCCTCGCCTGTATTTAAGTCTCTATGTTGAGGCGCCTCGGTTTACACTTTCGTTTAGCTCACGTATTATTGCACTTTGCTTTATTCCCTTGTAAATATTTCTATCGTCAGTAAATTCCCGCATTTATTTAAAGTTGATGTGTCCGTGTATTCGTCGTGGGGTTTGAGTATAAACCCCCCTCTGCTGTGCTTCCCCGTGCCTCCGCCAGTGACGTGCCCTGCCCCTCCTGCATGCATTATAATCTCCGAGGATCAACGTGTCCACCTCCTAAGGAAAAACGCTCGGCTATCCAGGCTGGCGGTGTTGACCACCCGGCTATCCAGGCTGGCGGTATTAACTGCCTATCACCACAATTTGTGTCGGGGGATTAACCTTAACTGTGCAGACCCACGACAATATTACATATACACTACATGGCCAAAAGTATGCGGACACCCCTTCTAATTAGTGGATTCGGCTATTTCAGCCACACCCATTGCTGACAGATGTATAAAATCATGCACACAGCCATGCAATCTCCACAGCCAAACATTGGTAGTAGAATGGGCCATAACGAAGAGCTCAGTGACTTTCAACATGGCACCGTAAGTAATAGGATGCCACCTTTCCAACAAGTCAGTTTGTCAAATTTCTGCCCTGCTGGAGCTGCCCTGTTAAACTGTAAGTGCTGTTATTGTGAAGTGGAAATGTCTCGGAGCAACAACAGCTCAGCTGCAATGTGGTAGGCCACACAAGTTCACAGAACGGGACCGCCGAGTGCTGAAGTGTGAAGTGCAGAAAAATCGTCTGTCGTCGATTGCAACACTCACTCTGGAATGGAATTGACTCTATTCCAAATTGACTCTGGAAGAAATGTCAGCACAAGCACTGCTTGTAGAGACTTCATGAAATGGGTTTCCATGACCGAGCAGCCGCGCACAAGCCAAAGATCACCATGTGCAATGCCAAGCGTCGGCTGGAGTGGTGTAAAGCTCACCGCCATTGGACTCTGGAGCAGTGGAAACATGTTCTCTGGAGTGATGAATCACGATTCACCATCTGGCAGTCTGATGGACGCATCTGGGTTTTTCAGATGCCAGGAGAATGCCACTGCCCCAATGCATAGTGCCAATTGTATAGTTTGGTTCAGGTGGAATAATGGTCTGGGGATGTTTTTCATGGTTCGGGCTAGGCCCCTTAGTTCCAGGGAAGGGAAATCTTTATGCTACGGCATACAATGACATTCTAGACAATTATGTGCTTCCAACTTTGTGGCAACAGTTTGGGGAGGGCCCTCTCCTGTTTCAGCATGACAATGCCCCCGTGCACAAAGTGAGGTCCATGCAGCAATGGTTTGTTGAGATTGGTGTGGAAGAACTTGATGGTTTGTTGAGATCGGTGTGGAAGAACTTTATTGAGCCTGCACAGAGCACTGACCTCAACCCCATCAAACACATTTGGGATGACTTGGAACGCTGACTGCGAGCCAGACCTAATTGCCCAACATCAGAGCCCGACCTCACGAATGCTCTTGTGGCTGAATGGCAGCAAATCTCCGCAGCAATGTCCCAACATCTAGTGGAAAGCCTTCCCAGAAGAGTGGTGGCTGTTATAGCAGCAAAGAGTGGACCAACTCCATATTAATGCCCATGACTTTTGGAATGAGATGATGGACGAGCAGGTGTCCATGCAGTGTTAGTACAGGCATTTTAGCAGAAATATTTGGTCAACCTCACACAAATTGCAATAAAAGCAAACAACAGATTTTGGTTCCTGAATATGTCCTCAGTGACAGAAAAAAAAGTCCTAAGGAATCCTCTGGGGGGAAAGTCCTGAATCATGGAAATCCAATATGGCCCCACTGGCTTGGCCGAAAATGTGAAAATTGTAAATGATTGATATTTTAATATGTAAATATATGTTTTTCTGCATTCTAATTGTTTCTAGTTATGGTCAGTATATTGATATACAAGAATAATTATAAAAAGTGAAATGTATTGAGGGTAAAAATAAAATTATAGCTTTTTTGTCCAAAAATGTCAATATTTTTTCCCTAAAAAATATTTTGACGAGAAGTTTGTTCATATAAGAACATATGTATCCCAGGCATACATACTATATATTTCCAGATACAGGGACATTAGTACTATCCTCTGGTGAAAGAATTAACACACATATTAATTTTTATTGAATTTATTTCCATTTGCCTACCCTACCCCTTAATTTTGAAATATGTGCACTTTGTGCGTATTCGGTCCAAACAAAGGATAAAGCCTGGCTATAGCTAATACATTAATAGGATTAAGACAAATTCTGATTTTAAATACCATAGCTATGTTTATTTGTTAATATAACATAGTCAGTTCAAACTTTAAAACAATTGTACTAATTCTGGATTTTTATTTCAGGCATGGAGGACCTGAACGGTGTGCCATCTGCAAACAGGATGGAGGAGGCCATCAGCTTCAACTCTAACAGAAAAGGGGTGTTCAGCCATCAACCAGCCAGCAGCACAAGGAAAGACAGCATTCACACTGTACCTGGGGAAAGGGTGCACAAAGACTGCCGGCATATATACTGCAACCCACATCAGATAGCCAAGGATACCAGGAAAGAGAGTCAAAGGCAGTACAAGCAGTGATAGACATGTACTTAGGTCATCTGAGGAGGGGTTTTCTTTCAACACTGATTGCCTTTTTGTGGTAGACCAGCCAAGTTTGGGGAAGCGGAAGACGCAGGATGTGCTTCAAGTAAAGACAATTGAATTGAAGGACACGCTCTGGCAATATGCCGCGAACGAGCCGATGTTGGTCAGATGCTGTGAAGGCATCACCACAGTTTAAACCACAGTGCTATGAATGTTGCTTTCCATCAACCATTCTTTTTCCAACTTCAGTGCAACTCACCCCCCTCACCCTCACTGCTCACTCTCAAAGCAACCATCCACTCTTCTCCTCCAAGCCTCCCCTCACCTCTCTCAAAATTCCCCCTCACCTTTCTCCCAACTCCATCCCCTCACTCATCCCTTCTCAAAGTTGCCCCCCCCTCTCATCCACCAAGCTGCCTCCCTCCACTGCCCTCTCACCTCCATCTCTTCACTCCACCTCCTCAATCCTCAACTGCCTTCTTCCCCCCTTCTTGTCCCCCTCTCCCCAGCACCACAGAGCCTTTTCTCCTCCTCATCGGCCCCTCCCTAGCTATTCTGCAATCCCCAACTCTTTCAACAACCCTCCTTACCTCCCCCCTCGTCCCTTGTCCTACTCCCCCTCCCCCCCACCCCTGCACCCAAACCTCCTCCCTACCTTCATTAAAGGTGTGGACCTCAAATATCCGGGGCCTTCGCTCAAACCTTCAGATCTTTCCATAAGGCTGCCACTGACAAACCAGACATAATCTGCCTAACAGAAACTTTCCTCTCCCAAGACGTGTCTGACTCCCAGTATCTCTCCCCGGTTACTCCTCTCGGTATGACAGACCTGAGCTCGTCCTGGTGGAGGTGTTGCTCTCTTCATCAAGACTCTATTCCTCACTCTCCATGCACTGCTCTCACTCCCCCACCCCCAGGATACCTCTGGCTACGGCTTCCCCTCCACTCCACCTCATGTATATATGTGTACTGTACCATCCATCTAACAGTGATGACTCCAACTACACCTCACTATCCGAAAACATGGACCATCTTCTATCTCTCATCCAAACTCTCTCTTTCCTCTTATGTGTGACTTCAATTGTCATCATGCCAGTTGCTAGGTGTGGGTACCTCTCTCACCTGTCATGGCACCTCAGCAAAAGCTTTCTGCGACTCATTGGGACTGACTCAATCGGTCAATTTCCCGACCCGGATCTCAACCAATGGTACTCATCTTTCTGGATCTGATTTTGACAAATTTCCCTGACAATATCTGCTGCTCTTCTTCCGCTCCATCGTTTCTTTGACCACGTCCTTGTCAAAGTGGACATCTCTTGGCTATTAATCAGAGAACCATCTCACCGCCGTCGAGTCTGGCATTTCACTCAAGCCGACTGGCAGGGTCTCCTAGCAGCCATCAAACTTACAGACTGGTCTCCTATCACTACTTTCTCAAACATCAACTCATCCTGGGATTCTTTCAAAGAAACTTGCTCTCCTCATGCACAGATTTATCCCCTCTCGTGTTCAGTTGTCCTACCCTTCTCCCGCCCTTGGTTTACTGAAGCTTGTGGCGAGGCAGTTGTCCTGAAACAACTCGCCTTTGCCTCATGGAAAGCAAACCCAACTGAGGGCAATCTCAGTTCCTCCACAAGCTCGGAACAAGTGTGTATCTACCCTCAGGAGAGCCAGAAACATCTTTCTCATGTCAGTCTGAACTCTCAACTTCTCTCCCTCCTCAAAATCCTGGTGGCGTTTAACAAATCTGTTTCTGGTGTATGTTCCCCTCCATCCCTCCCTTACCTCAAATGGCCGCACTGCTGATACCGCACGTGAAAAAGCTGAATGCCTAAACTCGGTGTTGCAGCTAAATCTTGTGTCCTAACCACATCCTTTCTCTACCACCTTACCCAGTCGCACCAACTGTCTCCTGGACTCTGTGTCCTTTTCTCCTAGCAAGGTGGAGAGCTTGCTTTCAAACCTCGACTCAGATTCTGCAACCGGTCCAGACGGCATCAGCCCACGTGTCCTCAAAGCCTGCTCTTCTGCTCTTGCTCACCCTCTCCTCTTTCTTATTCACCCTCTATTTGCTCAAGGTCATCTGCCATCTGCTTGAAATGTGCTACATCACTGCCCTGCATAAAAGGTGCAAAAACAGATCCCTGCAACTACAGACCAATCATCCTTCTCCAATCATCAGCAAGGTTATGGAATCCACATCGCTTCAAGACATGAAATCCTTCCTCTTCTCCAATGGCTTGATTTTCCGACCATCAATTTGGTTCAGACCAGGTCACTCTACCCTGGATATGCTGCTTCTGCTTTCCCATCAATGGATGGAGGTCCTCAATGCCAGACAGGAAATCTGAGCCGTATCCTGGACATATCACGTGCTTTTGACACAGTCTGGCACCCTGCCCTGCTCACCAAACTCTCTTCCCATGGTATCAAAGGCCATCGTCCACTCATGGCTCGCAGACTTCTCTCCTGTCGCAGTCAACGTGTGGCCCTAAATGAGTTCTTCATCCCTCTTCTGTCCAGGCTGGAGTTCCTCAAGGTAGCGTTCTGGGCCCTGTTCTTTTTCTGGTTTCATCAATGATCTCTCCGACTCTCTGGAAAATCCTCTATATCTCTTTGCTGATGATCCACCTTTGCCGTACCATCTGTCATCCCTCAGACGCGGCAAGCAGCAGCTTCTTTGCTCACTGCAATCTGATAAAATCACAAACTGGTCCAACACGTGAACATATCTTTCAATCCAGACAAATCTCTCACTCTCACTATGTCTCTTCGAAAGGACCGTTTAGAACCCCCCCCCCATCCCCTCTTCTCAACATCCCTGGAAGAAGTCTTTTCTTTCAAGCTTCTGGTCTCACTATCTGCCATGACCTTTCAGGGAAAGTCACATTTCAACCTCGCCTCAAAGCCAGTCGCCGACTGGGAATCCTCCGTCGTGCAAAGTCTCTCCTCGGCATCTTGAGCTCCTGACCACTTACAAAGCTGTTGTCCGTAGCCTGATGGAGTACTGCTCTCCCTCTGGCTGGTGCTCCTGCCTCCACCTTTCTCGGCTTCACGCTGTCAAAACCGAGGCATTTAGGATCATCGGCATCTCCCGCAATGAAGCTGAGGTCTTTGGCCTCTCACTCAATCACCGCAGTTGGTCGTGGTCTTTCTCTGTTCTACCGTCTCCTCTCCCAGCCTGCCCCCCTGCTCTCTCTGCGATCTGTCCCCACCACATTTCCACAGGGCGCATCAAGGTCCGCCAACAACTCCCTTCTGGTAAAACTACCAAATCACGAATCACTGCTCACCTTCACTCTTTCATCCTCTTTTTTCCCGCCTTTGGAATAAACTCCCTCACTCTATTCTTTCCCATTCTTCCCTCCAGGCTTTCAAAACAGCTGTTCACACACCACCCTTATCATCCCCATCCAAATCCTCGATCTTTTCTACCCCCGATAATCCAACCAAGCCCACCTCCTTCAATTCCCCTGCTTCCTTCCTGAAAGTCCCTGTAATTGTCCATCTTCTCTCCCCATGTTCCCTCCCCATCCCATCCCTCTCCCTTCCACAGATCTCCTAATGTGTCTGTTCCCCACTGTTTTGTCCCTCCCACTCCCTCCCCTCTTGTCTTTCTGCCCCCTTGCTGTGCGTTGTGGTAGCTCTCATACGAGCCTCGACAAGGTATACAAAAAAACAAAAACAAAAAAAACGGATTCTGCATGTGCATGACTTGCACGCAGCAATGCAGTTTACCACCAGACATGCAGTGTTAACTTTCGCCACAATAAACAGAGACAATAGCTCAGATTCGGACACCGAAGAATCCAGAGACAAAGCTAGACGGCCTCGAGGCGATGAGAAGACAGCAGCTTCTTGCATGTGGCAAGATATCTTGAGGAAAATGATGATGAGCAGAATCACCATCAATGATCTCATTGACCTCATGACACAGAAACTGGCAGGTCACTAAACCGAAGCATACAGCTACACCCACATGAAGCAAGGCTGTGGAACACTTTGGACAGGATAATCGAACTGCAATCAACGGCAAGCTGAACGTGGTCACCTTCAGGACAACAGTCAGGGCAGTGCTTCAGGATATTACAACAACCAGCAGCAGGAAAAAGACACTACTGAAGAGAAAATCAAGCTTGTACAGGCCGCTGCCAAACTCATCAAGAGACATTAAACCATTGAAACATCCCATGAAGTCTACCCATGTGGTGAGACCTGCAATCGCGAAGAGGCTGGCATAAATACTTACCAGAATACTCTGCTGGTACTGCTGAAGGACTGTTGTGTGGTAAGAAAGATGGTGTTAAAGTGGCTTCAATTGGCAAGCATAGTGCAGTACTAGACCCAGAAGTTCCTACTGGCACCACTGCAGGTTGGTTGGTGTGCAGCTATACACCACTTCGCATCACGATTTCTCATTGACTCCCTTCATCTCACGGGTTCTGCTGTTCATATGAATGAGGTGATACAAAGTTTGAACGAAATGTGCTCAGTCCACAGGACAGACATCCCTAATCTGAACAACAGTTGTGCATATGCATGACAATTGACCTAACATTCGCACACTGGAATGGCCATGCACATTCCATGGCAATGGGATGATTGCCGCTCACCCTGCGAACCAATCAGGCCGGTCCCAATACCAGGGCTAAGGTGACGTCCTCGTGATGTCACATGTTGGAAGGTGCAGATTACGGGTACCACAAGGAAGAAAGTCACGGGATGACAGCAGTACGTACCAGAAACTTGTCAACCTAAAGCCCAGAACTGCTCTTGAAAATCTTGATGTTCTTGTGGAAAATCCATCTTGTTTGGGTCCCCCAGACCTGCATGGTCAGGAATGATGCAATTCAATACACAAGGGTGACCACACTCCTGACAAGTCGGCTATTCATGTTTCTGCCATGTAGACATGAACTCGTGACACGCACATGCATTATACTCGACCCTGAATTGTTTGTCAGTGACATGCCGACGCACGGTTGTCACTCCAGTAATACTTTGATAAGCCCCTCTGGTGGATAGGCCCTCATGTCATCAATCGGAGCCTATGGAGTAAGTCTGAAAGGGATTGTTCCTACGCTTGTGGGCGGCTTCCACTGCAGAAGTGAGTTTCCTCGATGTATTGGACACCTGAATGCTGTGTCATCCGGGCTTCAGAACTGATCGGTTGAATATGCCCCAATGCAGTGACATAATGTTAGTGCACAGGCCATTGCCCGCAGTTTCGCGCACACTAATTGTGATGCCAGCCGCTCATGCATTGCTGTTGTGACAAATGCTGCTCATGCCGCCTTACTACCATGGCCAACCTGAAACAGACGCAATGGGGAATGAAGATCCGGAAGTGTACGCGAAAGGCACTGCAAGCCTGCTACATGCCAGCATACAGATCAAGCAATATCCATGACGTTCAAACGAAAGCTTTACCCTCTATGAGAAGCTATGGCTGGGACACTCTGTGAGAAGTATGCAAGTGCCGACGTCTTGAAATACAAATCAAAACCACCTTAAGAAAGCATGCAGAGTTCTGCAAAGGATATCTCTAGACTTCAGCGCTCCTGGTTCAGTTATGGACATTGCTAGACCATTCTAACGCAAAATACATCCGGAGAGCCATCACTGGGAAACTGAGCACTACATCTACAGACCATCCAAGGAATATGCTTGCCTTACCTGGCAGCCTCAGGCCACACCTGTATGATCAAATCTGTGGACGGGTGTATCTGCAGCAGAATGTCCAACCTCAAACTCAACATCGCTCAATGTCCCAACAAGTTTTTATTGAGCGGGTCCTATGTGGTTCGACGAAGTGATCGCCTGTGGCGTCTTTCATCTGACTTGATCATCGAACAAGTTCTGAAGAGAATTGAAGACAGCAGGGGGCTCACACGAGGGCGAGAATTGACAGACAACACGGCTGGATGGGTACTATCAATGCCTGCCTGTGCAGAATAAACAGGCAATGCAGGGCTCACTAGGTGTGAACACAACATGGAGAGCAGAAGAGACAGACCAAGGCAGCAATCTCGTGACTGGAATGGAACACTATCAGCTCTCAGTAGTATTTACAGGGAACTGAATCCGTTCAGACTATGATCCACATGAGAAATGCCACTGGAGTCATGCACAGCCCACCGTCTCAATTGTCGATACAGCCAATGCCTGTTAGTGAAGCCAAATATTGAATCTATGATGGGAAAACACCTGCGAGTACACATTATAAGAGAAAGACCCAAGTTTGGTACCTTTGGCATGAAGTCATCTGTCAGTATGATGGGAGCAGTCCAGGTTGACCACAACTCTCTTACCAGATATGATCACTGTTGCACAGAACAGCAGAAAGACTGGATGTCGGCTTCAAGATATTAACTGGCAGCATCACACAGCTCTCTTGATTCCTCTCTTCAGCTCCGAGAACACACAAGCCATTTCTTTGCTGATCCAATCTTGGGATCTTCTTGGATCCGATCTGTCCCACCGATATCCCCCCAATTGATGAGGCAACAGTGGTTTTGGAATGGCGGGGCACTGTTCAACGCATTCCATTGTTCTCGTGGATCTACATGACAGAGACATATGCCACCAGTACCAATCTGATTGTAACGAAGAGAGATGGAGTGCCATAGTCGTGTTTATGGTTATGGAGTACCAACATAAGGAATAACA
>CM068960.1:29491933-29536124 GCA_035128595.1 Eptatretus atami
ATATGTCTGGTACGGGTGACAGGTTTTTTCTGCAAAATGCCCTGAACAACTCTGGTTTATCGTTCAACACTTTCAATACTTGACCTTGTGCATAACTTAAAGTCACAAACATTTGTGGCATTAAATCAAGAAGATACACGTGTAGTAGGCTTATTAGCGATTTTCTCGAAGAAGGTCGAAACACCAGTGCTCGATTCGCCCACTGTTGAAATTGACCTTGTGGCCTTTTAAGGTCAAAGGTCAGGTTGACTTTGGTTTGTTGCAAAACTTCTTCTGAACTTCCAGAACAATATAGACCGGTCATAAATCGCTATATGGCATTTCGCTACTTCCTCGATTACTCCATAATTTTGATGAAAAGTCCAGCATTAAAACAATTGAAGGGGGCGCACACTGGGCACGAGGGTGTTCGAGATAGAGCAAATGTTTTTCAGAGACTTAGTAGGTGGGGTAATCGAGCCTCAAGATCATGCAAAAAAATGATTGCATCCTAGCTCTCAAAGTTTGGGCGGTGTTATGATATTTTATGTCAAAATTCGCATTTTTCTAAGTTTTGACCTTGCGGATCGAAAATGAAAAACATCAGTACAACAACAAGTTTAGATAATTCATTTTGCTATTCAATACCAAAGAACCATTCCATTTATCAATCCCTTACGTAAGAAAGTATTAGATTTTTAATCTGACTACCCCTAAAATCGCATAATTTTTGGGCCGTTGGCTCCCCACAATGGGAGCAGGTAGCAGCAGCGCCGCTCGATACCGCATGGGAAAAGACACGCTAGACATTGATATCGATACACATAACAAGTTTCATCAAGATGCGCAGGAATCAGAGTCATACAGGAGTTATGTCTGGACAGAGCAGACACACATCAGCAGACAAGCTGGTAGGCGGACCAGATGGGTAGTCGGTCTGTTGCTAGGCACGGCGGAGGAGGTCGGTCCATAGCAAGCGGTTCTTTCTCAACATACTATGAACATACGCTATGAGAGCGATGACCTACAGTTTCATGTATATAGTCTGACTCGTTAGTCTCTGCGATATAACGACTCGTTTAGTCTATTGGCAAAACGAAGTTTTGCAAGATGATGTGTAGCTCAGCTTGTATGTTTTATTTTTATTATTTTTTTAATTTTTTTGTTTGTCTTAAATCACAGGTAAAAAAATTACTGCCAAGAGCTACAGTTTCATTGTAAATTTTTGTAATTCTGCATGATCGAGGCCTACTAGAGGTGTCCCCTTCTCAGCGCACAGATATTCGTTGATAAACGGTGCAAGGGTCCGTAAGGTCAAGGTCACTCTGTCCGCAAATCAGGTGGAGTCGACGAAACCTATTTTTTGAAGTAACTTTTAGATGGATCGTCTTTTTTTTTCAAAACTCATGGGCAATATTAAGTTTCTATGGACGGTTTGGCCGCGTACAGCTGACTGGACGTATAATTGTCTGCATCGGGTGCCGGTGATGTGGCCCTGACCACTTCATATGTTTTATTTATTTTGTTGATCTGTAATCACTCAGGTCATAATCACTCTGCAAGACGCTCACTCCATCATGGAGAATTGTTGTAACTTCGCATATCACGAGGCCTATAGAGGTCCTCTATTCAGCGCACTAAAATATTTTTGAAGGATCATAGAAGCCTAAGTTGTCAACTTTGTCGCAATCACGCGGGTGTCGTACGAAACCCCTTATTTTTCCGAGTAATTTGATGGAGTCCGTCTGTCAAACGTTCAGGGGAGATGAAGTGCTGTCATGGCTTTGGCGCGGGCCCTTCCCACCCTACGCCAGTGACTGGAATTAACTATCTGGTCGCTGTGTCGATTGGACTTGACCTTCATGGTTAGTGCCTAAAGCGTTAACTCAGTACCTTGACCCACCAGTTCAAATTTTTCAAGGTTTTCTACGGAACCATATCGTTGTAGTATACTCAAATTGAACACTCGTCGAGTTGCATTCTAGATATGTAGGCTTGAGACATTATGAGCGTGATATATGCAGTGACGTTAGACGAGGCAAACGCATATTTATCTTGCCAAAACGAAGAGTTTTTGCAAGATATGTTAGTCCAGCTTGTATGTTTTTTATTTTTTTTTTATCTTTTTTGTTTAGTTGTCTTAATCACGTCTAAAAATTCTGCAGAAGCACAGTTATCATTGGATGAAATTTTTGTAACTTCGCATATCAGGAGGCCTATAGAGGTTCCTTTCAGCGCCGACAAAATTTTTAGAAGGTTCCAAGTACTTTGCTCGCAAATATAGGACGAGGCAGAACCCTTATTTTGTGAGTAATTTTTGATCGGATGTCTTCAAACTTCATTGGATAATATGTTCATGGTGGCCGCTAGCTGCATAACTTTGGTTGTGGGCGATTGCACCTTGAACCTTCTCAATGTTTTTTTTTTGTCTGTAATCACGTAATAAATCACTCTGAGCAAGGCCACAGTTATCATTTGTAAAATTTTGTTGTAACTTCATGCATATGCGCAGGAGCTTATAGAGGTCGTTCAGCGCATCAAAATTTTGCAACGTCATCCGGTCAAAAGGTCAAGGTGCAGCCTTGTCCCAAAGATCAGGGATCGACGAAACCCTTTTTTTCTTGAGTAATTTAAAATCGAATCGTCTCCAACATTATTGCGGAATGTAGTATATGGTCTGGCGCCTGCAGCTGATTAGTTTTTGTGGGCGATTGGCCTTGATCTTGCATGTAGCACCTTAGAGCGCTTGCAAACCACATCCAGTGCCCCAAGGCAAATTTCAAGTTTTAGGAACATATCTTGGTAGCTGAGGATACATCAAGTTGGAGACACCTCGATGAGTGCTTTCTAGATATGTTCAAGCTTGCAGACTCCCTATGTATTGACCTCATTTGAGGTGACGTTATGCAGGAGCACCATTTTTCCCGCTGGTTACTGATCTGCTTCCTTAGAGAGTAATTGCTGCGATCGAATCTCTCGATAGCGCGATATTCCTCAAGGATCCGCCTCTGTTGCCTGGCGATTAGCAGCTACTGTTCACCCTCTAGCTGTGACCTTAAAGAAGTCATTCGCGTGGTCACTGCTTTGGCAAGATACGGGTCACCCTGCGGGTGACATTGGTTTATTTTATTGTTTTCAGACCAAGGGTTCATCTCCAAGTCTCATCCTTCTCAGACAGTTTTCATATGGATCGGCTGGAAATTTTTACAATATGGCTGATATAGTACTGCCACAGTCGCATCGTGGCTGAATTTTTGATTTTCCGAAAAAATTAATTTTATGATTTTTCAAAAAATTTAAAATTCCTAGTTGCTAGGCACTAGTCGGCTGTCCATAGCAAGGTTTTTCATTTGCACACAAGTCAGGGTCATGGTATGAACCTACACAACCAAGTTTCATCGATATCGCCATTGTATTAACGGAGCACTGGAGCCGTAAACTAGCGCAACACAGACACAGACAAAAACATCGACGGAAACTATATATAATTAGGTCAGACCATATTATTAAAAAAAATTAAAAAACAAAATTTTTTTTTCGACTGACTGATCGACACCTCAGCAGACAGAACAGACAAACATTATTGACGGAAATACTGATAATAAGGGTAGATATAAAAATAAACTGTTTTTTTTTATTTCGAGTGGATCGACTACCAGCATGCCAGACCGACAACACGACAAACAGAGCCGGTTAGGCGACAGGGTAGTCGCAGCTACCCAGTAGCAACTGAACGCGATTGGGCCCGTTGAGATGGGAATGACCTGAGGATTAAGCAACAGAAAAATTCATGATTCTAGCTTCAAGGTTTAATACTGCGAGATTGTTTTTTCGTTTAACATACACTACATTTAGAGTTTTTCGGCCGTTGCTTAGGCAACAGGAGGGGTCTGGCGAAGGATTTTCTCACACATAACTAGACATACATGAATCCTACCATAACAGTTTCATGTTATACAGACTCAATAGTTCTGAGATATAACGAACTTCTTATTTTTATTGTCGTTCGACCCAGGGTTCATGTCCAGAGTCTGTTCCTCCGACAGTTTTTCATAGGGATCCGGCTGGAGATTGTTTGACAATATCCGCTGAAATGTCCTGCCCGCAGCTCGCTCAGTTGGCCCGATTTTTTTGATTTTCGAAAAAATATCTAGTTAATGATTTTTCAAACAATTTCAGGCCCTACTAGGCAACCGGTGGTCTCTAACAACGGTTCTATTGCACCAACTAGGTCATCGGTCTGAACCTACACCAGTTTATACGAAAAACGCCTATTGTATAGGAGCATGGACGAACAGACAGGACATACGACAAACATATCGAGGGAACAAATGAAAAGGGTAGAAATAAAAAAAATTTTTTTTTTCTGACTTATTCGACTCACCCAACATATCGATCGGAAATCTTGATAAGTAAGGTAGCTCAAAAAAATATTTTTTATTTTCTTCCGACTGGATCGACCTACCCAACAGACAGACAGAACACAGACATAAGAATATACGTGGCACTTCTGGCTGGGCACTCTGACATAGTTACTAAACAACGATTTCTTATCAATGTTTCATTTTCTCTCTTCACACGGGTGTGGTCTTCTTTAACTGTTAATCATAAATTAACTACTCTTCTTCAGTTGTCAACAGACTGTCTCAATTTCGACCTTTGTCATTCTACATGCCTAAAAAACTCTCAACTGTTACACAGCGTTTCTTCCTCTATTCTCATGTACTTCGCCTTTATTGCTATCCATAAGAATTTATCGGCATATCTGATGGCAAAATAAAAAAAACGCAGTTGCGTATGACGTGTTGTTTCCATCAAGCCATTTCTTTTATTTTTCCAACTTCAGTGCCGAACTCATCCCTCTCACCTCACCTCTCAAAGCAATAACCCATACTATCTTCTCCCTTGCAAGCCTCTCTCTAACTGTCTCAAAGATCTCCTCAATTTCTTCCTCATCTCTCCCCTCACTTCTCCCACATGTCCACGCCCCATCGTCACCTTATCTCGGCCCCCCACAGGGGGCTCCCCACTCACGCTTCGTCGCAGCATGGAGCCCCTCATCACTCTTCTCAAGTGCCCATCCCTCATCCACAGCTGCTCTTCCCCTGCCCCTCAAACTCATCTCAAATCACGTCCATCAATATCTCAACTGCTTCTGCTCCCTCTCCTGCCCTCAGTCCCCCACACAGAGCTTTATCCTCCTCATCGACACCCTCCCCCTATTCTGCATCCCCCACTTTCTTTTCACAATCTCCTTAACTCCCCCCTCTCCCTTGCTACCTGCCCCCCTCATACCCTGCACCCAAGTATCCCTCCCCCCTCTTCATTAACCAGTGTCGATTAAATCAAATACTTCGGGTCCTTCCGCTCAAACCTTAAGCAGATTTTCCATACAGGTTTCCAACTGACAACAGACATGAGTGATGCCAACAGCCATCATGTTGATCATTTTTATAACTTGGTCAAAAATTATCACATTGTCTCATCCTTGGACTTCTGAAACAATCTACATCGTCAAATACCGCTCGTGAGCCATTGTCGTCTTCAGACTTGTTATTATTATTTTTATTTTTTTGAGAGTTTTCATCAGATTAGGTAATAGAAAGGTTGTCAAAAAAAATCGTGAGGTGAATGGTGAATTTGGAAAATTCACCTTTTGAAGAGAATTAAACTTTTGAAAATAATTAAAATAATTAACAGAAAAACTTTGGAAGATAATTAACGGCATTATTTAATTGTATTAACGCATTATTTAAGATCATCAGGTGATCCTCGGCCACCTCGCTGTCTGGGGTCTTAAGGCGTTTCTTGGGTTACCTCGCTGGGGTCTGAAGGCGCCATGTTTTTTGGCCTGATCAACCATGCTTTAAATGGGAACAGGCCGAAACAATTTCTTAACGATAAAGTTTTTTTTTTCCACTTTCTACACTCATATAATTATCGAATGCCTGTTCATCATAGCTATGAGTCACTGGGTATATTGCAATGCTTATAAACGCCTGGAGATGCCAGCGTTCATGGCTTTATTTCATTTGTGCATGTGAATACCTGAGAGAAACTCTTAAACTAACCAGAATTACAAAATGTAAGCTCCAGATTTGAAAGTATCAGCAGTCCCAACTCCCCCAAAAGTGTTGATTTGTTCAATGCGGACATTGTACGGGCGTTTCCAGGTGCATAGTTATATCGATGGCAAATGGTAATCGCTTGCCAAGCCAGGCGTTCCGTTGGAGTGCTTGAGTGATTAAGCCACTTACCGAGCTGTACAGTACAGTTCGTGTCCTGATCGCGATGTACAGTTGACAGTTACTCCAAGGTAGAGGTACGTATACAGCACACACGGGCGTGGTACATATGGGTCGATTTGGATCTGTGCGGACTCTCTCAGTGTGTGGACATGCCGTGCCTGTTATGGGTGCCGTGGTGGCAAAGTTTCATCCGTATCTCAAGGCCCTGTCACACTTGACGTTTTAGCCAGCGTATGGCAAGGTATCAAGATGTATGTAAAACGCTGGCGTACGCTGAACTATTGATGTTTTTTCCAGTTTTGGACGTATTCATAACGAGTTGGACGTATGCATAACGTATTAGTAACGTACACAGAACGTTTCGATAACATATAGATAACTTATATCAACGAATGCTGAGCGTGTTGTCGGCGTTCACAACCTATGCCAACGATAGTCTAACTTATGCATAGTGCGGCAGCGTATCGCCGACGATCACGTGGCGTAGCCTATTAAAAGGCTGCGGCTCGACGATTCAAATCATAACCGCACTAGACATCGAAGTGTCAAGCCGCTGTCAAAACTTGACGTTTTAGCCAGTGTATGCCGACGTATGAAAAATTTGCCGAATACGCTGGCACACGTCGAATACGTTATGGGTAAGTTTTGTATACGTTAAGAGCACGCTGAAACACGCTGAAGCACCTGGCATACGTCGTAGTACGCCGAGTACGTCGACAAATTCAGCATGTTGAAAATTTTCGAACGTATGCAGCATATGACACACGTTCCGCATACGCTGGCCATAAGTTGTAGGCACGTTACGCGATCGTTGACACACGTCGACACACGTTACTTGTAACTTACTCATAAGTCGAAACACGTCGAGGTAATGTTTAGCGTCAATGTTCCAGACTCCCTGGTTTTTTGTTTTTTTTTCTTCGGTATGACGGTGATGTTGACTTCGATTTCTAGTGCGGTTATGATTTAAATCGTTGAGCGGCAGCCTATTAATTATATTATATTATAACCGCACTAGAAATCGAAGTGTCCACATCACCGTCATACCGAAGAAAAAACAAACAAACAAAAAAAAAACATGGAGTCTGGAACATGACGCTAACCATTACCTCGACGTGTTTCGACTTATGAGCAACTTACAAGTAAGGTGTGTCGACGTGTGTCAACGATCGCTAACGTGCCTACAACACGTTACTCAATGGTTAGAAATAAGTTTCGGGTATGCTAAACATTACCTCGACATGTTTTTACTTATGAGTAACTTACAAATAACGTGTGTCGACGTTGTCAATGATCGCGTAACGTGCCTACAACTTATGGCCAGCGTATGCGGACGTGTGAGTCATACGCTGGCATACGTCGAAAATTTCAAGCATGTTAAAATTTGTCGACGAGCTCGGCGTACTACGACGTATGCCAGCGTGCTCTTAGTATACAAAACTTACCCATAACGTATTCGACGTGTCGATGTTTTAGACAAATTTTTCATAACGTCCAGCATACGCTGGCTAAATCGTCAAAGTGTGACAGGGCCTTCATGGAGGTTCTTTCAGGTTTTCCTTTGTCCTCGCGTCTGTTTCTAAAGCATTTCGTTATTGGATTTGCATATTTCTCTTTGTGAGTTCCAAAGTAAAATATATTTGATAACTCCCGATTTCTGAGCTGTTTGCCATATTAACGTATTTTCTAAATTACCGAGCCAAATTATTTTCCACCCGTTACACGCAGCTGTTTATAAAGATTAATGTTTGTGAACATCTCCCTGAAACGTCCATATAAATGTAACATTGTTTTTCGGTTAAAGCTGTTCAAGGTCTGTTGACAATACGTCGGGGGAGTCGAGGTTGTATACAGTATGTACTGTATTCGGTAATCAAACTGACTCCAACCTGCTGAATCCCGAAAAATTGCCGATATCGGCCATGCGTGCGTGCGTGCGTGTCGCATACTTTTTGTCTTAATTACGTACATCTTTTAATTAATTATGTACGATTGAAATGTACCTTTTGACCCTTTAGAGTGCTGAGATCCGTTCGAACTTTGAAGAGCCTCTAAGACCCCCTAAGACCCTGAAGACCCCGAGGACCCAAAAGACCCCGAGGACCTAAAAAATCCCCAATGACCCAAAACTCCCAATAGTTCCCGAGGATTCAAAACTCCCATAACTTACCGAAGACCCAAAGGTCCCAAAAGGTCCCCGAGGACTCAAAAGTTCCAAAGGCCCCACAGACCCCTGTAGATCCTGTCGACCCTTTAAGACTCGACTATAGTAAAAAAATCCATTAGAATTCCCATGTTATAAACGCACACCGTGTTGGGAAATATGAAAAGCAGCTTAATACCTCCTTCCATGGCATGGTATTCTAATTACAAAATATGTAACAAAAACAATGATAACCTTGCAACAAAGCATGTATTAATTAACACTCATAATATTTACAACAATAATAAGAATAATAGTATAATTTGGCAATAATAACAAACATATAATCCCCGCGCTGACCCAAAACACATCTGGGCTTCGTGAAAGACAAGCTAATGCTCAAGCATTAAAGCAGGCAACATGGGATGCAACAACAACATTGGTATGCAACAAGGCTATGAAGATCAATGAATATTTGGTCCATCGGACCAACAGGCCCACTAGTAGTTGTAAAAAACCCAATGTTGAACACGTCCTCAACCATTTCTCGGACATGCATTTACCGATGTTGTTCAAACTTAGCACACAGATAAGGAATGATGGCTTACATCAGCACATCATTTTTTTTGGAAATCAGATCCAAGATGGCTGACTAGCGACCATTCTAGTTGTAAAAAACCCGATGTTAAACACGTCCTCAACCATTTCTCAGACCTGCATTTGCTGATGTTATTCAAACTTGACAAGCAGATAAAGAATGATGGCTTACATGTGCACGTCATTTCTTTTCAAGCTCAAATCTAATATGGCTGACTGGCACACAATTTTTTGTTACTTAAATGTGTCCCCAACCATTCTCAGACATGCATGGTCTGATTTTGTTCAAACTTGGCACACGCACAGTACATGATGGCATGCTCGTGCATTCCACTGTATTTTGCGATCTGATCAAAGATGGCCGACTGGGAGACTGGCTACCATTTAGTTGTACATAAATATGGGCTCACCCTTTAACTCCAGAGCAAAATATAATAAAACAAAATTACCCCGTGCGGGAGTGACGGTCATCTCTGCGAAAAATAATACCCAAGTTCTCAATGTTCAGTTATGACCGAAGACTACTGCGCAGTTCTACTGCGCACTCCACTGCGCAGCTCGAATGCGCAGTTTGGTTAAAGATGACTCGGCATTTTGGCGTGCGTGCACGAAATTATATTTTGAAAATAAATGCCGACGTATACATATCGGTTTTGAAACTTTTGCACTTTCGGCGTAAAAATGTATAAATATATATACAAGGTCAGCTGCTATGCAATGACACCATTCACTAACTTTTACCCATGCCCAGTAGAGAATATATAGCCTCCTGAAGGTAGGGCAGTTTTTGCAAACTTTGAAGTCACGTGACGCGAAAACGAAAGCGAAATTCGAAAATCCGGCCTGAACAAATTTATATATTGTCCATAGATTCATATGCCACAATCAAATTCAAGATTGCTTGAGAAATGTAGGAGGAGATAGATTTTGAAAATCATCATTTTCGCATTTTTTGCCAACTTTGAAGTACGTGACACGAAAACAAAAGCGAATATCGAAAATCCGGCCCGACCAAATTTAGATATTGTCCCATAGATTCATATGCCACAATCAAATCCAAGATTGCTTGAGAAATGTAGGAGGAGATAGATTTTGAAAATCGTCATTTCGCATGAAAATCGTCATTTTCGCATTTTTTGCCAATTTGAAGTCACGTGACACGAAAACGAAAGCGAATATCGAAAATCCGGCCCGATCAAAATTTAGATATGTTCCATAGATTCATTTGCTACAATCAATTCAAGATCGCTTGAGAAATGGCGGAGGAGATAGAATTTGAAAATCGTCATTTTCGCAACTTCAAAGGCCTCGTGACCTTGACCTTGACCTTCGTGGACCTTGAAATCATACCATCGTGTACGTCTCATCGACCTCTATCAGGATCACTAATGAACAGATCTCCCGCTTCAACTTCATTGTGAACGGACGGACGGACGGACGGATCGAAGGACATCGACACCCATATTATTAGGTCATGCTCGAAGAGATGACCTAAAAAGGTACTCTGACATTTTATGTCTTTCTTTCTTTACCTGTTGTGCCATATATTTTGTTGAATGCCAGCAAAAGTCATACACCTGTGTGTGTGTATATATATATATATATATATATAAATATATATATATATATTATATATATATATTTTTTTTTGTTGCGAATTCGCGCCCGCCGGCGTGCGAACGACCACGTAACTCGAATCGCGGCACGTCGCCCACCGGACGGACAATCAGTCGTGACCCTCTCGGACTAACGCCGGGATCTAGTCACGGTGGACCTTTCGGCCTCACCACAACCCAGTCCGCATTCTACCCGCGCGGAATAGGTGAATCGCCGAAAGTCGATATACCTAAATACCCGCACGGGTAACCTACCGAGGGGTTGTACCTCGCCACAGGCCGACTCCGGACACGAACCGCAAGCAGTCCGTTCCGTGCTACAGAGATAACCGAGCGGTGTTATCGTCGGCCTTGACGGTTCCAATTAATTCTCGGGCATCCCGCGCCCACTCAAACCCTTTACGTGAAACAAGATGAAGACCCAACAAAGGAAAGGACGCAGCGAAACGGGGGAACAATTCAACAAGTAAGCATTTATTTACACACACACACACCACACAGATAGCACACATAAAGCATGTATTTACAGTCAGAAATGCACAAAAAGCAAAGAAAGAGTTAAAACCGAATATGCGTACACACGGCCACACTTACACAGTTCTACTTGACGGGACTCGGCCCACAACACACACACGTTCACACAAAACCAAAAGAAAATGGAAGTCGTGACTTCCCTGGTGTGTTGAGTCCTTGGCGACCGTCCGCGACGTGGTCCCGTCTGCCGTGACCCCCGCTCGAGCGTGGTCGGCGAGGCCTCTCGGCGTGCCTCGTGCCTGCTCGTGTTGGTCCCCGACGCCACGGACCGAGCACCGGCCGATTCCACCGAACCAAGAGCACCCGAACAGGACAAGAAGAACAAGCGAGAACCAAGAGAGAGAGCCCAGACCAACTCCGAAAACAAGACCAAGGACGAGAAGAAGCAGGACGAGAAGAAGCCACCAGTCACGAAGAACAGGATCCTCCTGCGCCACCGTCTCTTATACTGCCGGTGCCACGCCTGTTTCTCCCGCCCGCCTTTGGCTCCACCCCCTTCGAGGCGCTTCTGGAAAAGACTCGAAACGGGGCGTTCCCTCTCGTTCCTCCTCCCTGCGCCATGCGGGGGGCAGGAAAATCAGGCCTGGCGCCTTGCCAGGGAAGAATGGCGGGAAGGAAACAGGCGGGAACCTTGCGCATCCTCCACCAGCTCTGCGGAGATCGTCACCGCACGGAGCCTGTGAACGGCGAGGGGCGAAGAGGTGGGGTGGCGTGGTTGTAGAAAAGCGGCATTGTGGTTGGTGGTTGTCGTGTGATGGCGGTGATGGCGTTGTTGAAGTGGTGCGTGGTTGGGGTTGAAATGTGGTTGGTTCGAAAAAATAACGAAAGAACAGAAAAAACGGCTATCTGAAGGATCGCAGCCCGAATGATCACATTAATTCCTCTAAACCACGGGTTTGGGGCTAACTATACATGTACTAAAAAATATCTCACCTACGGGACCTGAATGGTGATTGCGAATTTCCACAGCCGTAACAATATATATATATATTATATATATATATTATATATATATATATATATCATATTGTTACGGCTCTGGAAATTCGCAAACACCATAAAGGTCCCGTAGGTGAGAAATAGTTCTTAAGTACATGTGTAGTTAGCCCAAACCCATTGTCTAGAGGGAATTAATGTGATTCATTCGGGCTGCGATCCTTTGAGTTAGGCGTTTTTCTGTTCTACTTTGTTTTGAGCCACCCACGCCAACAACAACAACAACGCCAGCAGCAAAAAACCTACCTTCACCACTCGCTACCGCAAACCTCACATCACCGCCATTCCAAACAGCGCCATGGCCATCGGACACCGCCGAAAACCCTCCACCACCTTCTCCTACGGCCATTCCCGCACCACCTGTGGACGCGAGCGTCGAGCTGTCTTCAGCGAGACACGCGAGACGCGAGTGCAGATGGCGGGTTCCTAGAGAGAATTCGGATCAGGAATGATACACGCCCACATCTGATCCACCCAATCAGGAAGCGCGGGCGGCTTGGCCCCGCCTCCAGACGCGCCTGACGAAAATCGGCATATGCAAATTTGAGGATCAGGAATGATAACGCCCCTTTTTCTCCGTCCAATCGGCGAGCGTGGCTCCGCCCCTGAGGTCGTTTGGATCCGATAATTTGCATATGGTGGACTCCCGAACCGATAAAAAGGCGAGCTCGTGAGGAGCTGGAGCAGATCGGTGGAGCAGTGTCGTGGGGCGAAGTGAGTTGAGCAGCATCGAGCAGTATCGTGGGGCGAAGTCAGTATCGAGCAGGGGTCGTTGGAGACGGAGCTCGAGGAGATCGGTGAGGCGAGATCGGTGGGCAGACGGCTGCGGAGGCGAACGGCTGAGGTGGACCTGGAGGCTCGCGTCGCGGGATCCAAGCAAGCCAGCCATACTCCCTCCCCAGAGCATCAACAATCCCCCTTTTTCCCCGCGCTGAGAGAGTGCGACAAGGGGCCCCGTTCCCATTACACCAGCAGGTGCCCCCGGAACCGCCGTGCAGCGACATTCTGCGGTCGCCACGAGGGCGCGGGTAGGACCCTTGTCTCGTGGGCCTGGCCGCTCATCCAGGTTCACGCGCATTAGGCCCACGGGCCCCAGTCTGACTCCCTTGCTGTGAGGGGTCTTTTCTTTGCTTCGGTGTGACCGTGTTGTGGCGCCGTGTCTTGTAAGGTAGTAACTGTATAAGTGGTCCGTGTGTCGTGTAGTCGGTTTTAACTCCTTTTATATGTGCATTCTTTTGTTCTATGTGATATATGTGCAATCGTAATTGTGACTGTAAATACGTGCTATAGGTGTGCTCCGCGTGCCGCGGAATAAATGTGCATTGTGTGAACTGTTTTCCCGTTTCGCTTCGTCATTTCTTCATTGACCCTCCATCCTGCTTCACGTAAAGGGTTCGTAGTGGGTGCAAAACGCCGGTAAATAATCTGACCGTCGAGGTCGACGATAACACCGCTCGTTATCCCGATAGTACGGAACGGGCCGCCCAAGCGGCTCGTGTCCGGAGTCGACCTGCGGCGAGGTACGATCGCCCGGTTTACCATCCGCGTGGTACTTAGGTAGGTCGAATTTGGCGAACAACCCTATCCTACGCGGGTGGCCGATTGGCACGATTGTGGTGAGGTCGAAAGGCCCACCCGTGACTGATCCCGGCGTTAGCCGGGAGGGTCATGACTGAATTGTCCGTCCGGTGGGCGAGGCGGTCGCGGTTCGAGTCGCGTGGCCGATCGCACGCCGACGGGCGCGAATTCGCAACACTGGTGTACAGGAGTGTGATTCAAATCCCTCCCGTTCCAAGCTAAATTCATAGGGATCGGTTCAGGAGGAGCGACCCCCGATTCCTCCAAATTACGAGCGATTAAATTAACCCCTTACGTGGAAAAGATGGCGTCTCAAGGCGAGCGGTGCCGGGGGTAGAAATGTAATATGTGTAGTGATGTAGAATCCATGGTCCAGGATGTCGACGCCGAGCAGAGACATTGGTGTGCAGGAACAGTTTCCCCCCCAACTGAACCCAGGGCCCGAATGGGCGCGGCAGCGGCAGAGGCCGCGGCGTATGACACCCCCCTCCCCACCTCCATCAAATCCCCTCCCCAGCTCCAGCGAAACCGGGACGATGGGGCGGATCGGCCCTGCTTTCGCCATTAGTCATTGCACAAATGATGGAGATGATCACACAAGCAATGAGGGGGGGGATGCAACAGATGAACGGCAAAATGGATGGAATGAACGAAAAAATGGATGGAAACGCACTCAAAATGGAAGGAATGAATAACGAATTGAACGAAAAAATGGATGGAACGCACTCAAAATGGAAACAAACAAAACGAATGAAGGAGAGAATGAAGGAAGTGCGGGGTGAAACGCAGCAAATGGGCGGAGCCTGCAGGCGGGCATGAAGGCAACAACAGCGAAGTGCGTAATGGCGACGCCACGTGTGGGAGCGACGAGCTGGGAGGGGGTGCAAATGGTTGTCAGGCCCGCGGTGAAAAGCCGGTGAGAAAAAAATAATTCGGGAGACGTGTTGGGCGAGAATATGGAGTGACGGAAAAAGTGACTGTAACCGAGAGGGAAAAATTAATTGGGGTGACGAAGTCGTGACACGAAGGAAATAAAAATAGTGAGTGTGAGAAAGACTTCAAGACATGACGAAGAGAGTTGATAAGCTGGGACGGGAGGTAAAAACGGAGACAGAGGAACTGGAAGACGGATAGACAACACAAGGGGAAGCGGAAGGACAGTTAGAAGCCAAAGTAAAGTTGGGATGTGCGAGAATGAGAAAGAAATTGGAAGAAAACTGAGTTACAGAAACACCAAAGAACGAAGAGACGGAATTGCAAAACGAGTTGAGGATGTTGAAGAAGAGAAAAACGAGAATGGAGAAATGAAAGTTAAGGAACCACACTGAGCAGATTGAACAATTAGACCAAAGCAAAGTTGAGAGTGTGCGGAGATGAGAAAGAATTGGAAAAGAAAGCTCTGAGTTACAAACGAGCTGCGATGTTGAGAGAGGAAGAACAGAACGAGAATGAAACGTTAAGAACCACACTGACAAATCGAACAGCTGGAAGCGAAGGCCAGATTAAAGAATGAGATGCAAGAAAGAGTAATGATGAAGAAACGAATGAGACAGAAGAAGGAAATCGATCAATGGAAGGAAACCACGAGATTGCAGAATGAGGAACAAGAAAGAGTACTGGAAGAACAAGGAATGAGACAGGAGAAAGAAATCTGTCAGTTGAAGAAATAATGAGATTGCAGAACGAGAACAAGAAAGACAGTGGAATAAAAACTGAAAGAGTATAATTTGAAACTGAACGACAAAAGGAAAAAAATAGGTTGGAATACGAGAAGTGAAGGAGCAACGAATGAAGCAGGAAGGAGAAATCAGGAGATTGAAGGACACAACGAGATTGGAGAGGGAAGAACGAGAGGAACAATGGAATAGAAAACAAAAGAACATGAAGCCGAGGTTGACCAATTGAAAGAAAAGGCAAGGCTGGAGTGCGAGGGTAGACAAAGAACAGCGAATGAAACACAAAAGGAATAACCACAATGAAAACCATGAAACTGCAGAAGGAAAGACAGGAGAAGAAACAAGGAAGAGTAATGAGACAACAGCGAATGAAACACAAAAGGAAATTAACCACATGAAGAAAACATGAAACTGCAGAAGAAGGGCAGGAGAAACAAGGAAGATATGGACAGCAGCAAATGAACAAGAAGAGATTACAAAGAAGCAACAGAAACTGGAGAAGAGGACAGGAGAGGAAGCAAGGAAGGGTAATGAGAGAACAGCGAATGAAACACAGGAAGGAAATGAGGCCAATTGAAAGAAACGATGAGATTGGAAAATGAGGAGCAGAGAGAAAGTGGGAAGAAACAAAAACTATACGAGTTTGAAATTAATGAACTGAAGGAGAGAGTAAAATTGAAAGTCCAGAGAGATGGAAAAACTCCAGAAAGAAACAGAAACAATAAATGTATAGAGACCGGGAGAGAGAAAATAGAGGAGAGACTGCAGATAAGACGGGGTTAAAGGAACAGAACACACACACACAGAGGTAGTGGAGGATAATGGGGTGAGCTCGCGGATAGGGTGGACCCGGTGGAGCAGCGGATGGCGCCTCCAGGAACGAGGGGAGGGAGTATGCCCCTTGAGGCGAATCAGAACCAGGTGGGTTCGGTTCGTGCCAAGCGGAGTTGAAGGGCGAGTGCTGTGGATAGGTGCACGTGAGCTTGGGGGGTATAGAGGCCCCGGGAACCCTTGTGGGGACACGAATCCCCAGTGTGGTTGTGCAGGGGTGTGTTTGTTTGCGTAGTGTGCGGAGATGCGTGCTTTTCCAGCAACGCATGGTGTGAGTGAGCCCCTGTGCAAGTGGAAGGTTGGGTGTGAGTGAGAGGGTCCGTGTGAGGGAGACCGTGTGCGTAAGGTCTGTATGAGAGGAGATGTCGGTCGGCATGCGTGAGCATGCAGCCGCGTCTCCCGGTGTGAATGTGAGTGTGTGGAGTGGAGTCTGTGCGTCGTACACGCAGGTGTGGCGTGGGTGGAACGGAGACGACGGCGACAGAGGGCAAAAGCCGGGTAGCGGCGTAGTTGCTTTTGGGGACCGTGCCGGGTTCACCCAGCGCGAGCGCGAGGTCGTGCGTGCACGCACGAGCCCCCACGTGCTCGCTTGCGGGAGTGAAGCCCGGTCAGGAAACGCCAGCGGTGGATTTGCCGATCCCGCGGACGGACAAAGTTTAGGCAGGATTCTGATTTGGACCGGAGGGTTCTCCACGCGAGCTGTGTTAGCTCCAACGGGCAGAGCACATGTGTTCGCGTGGGGAGCCCCTCGGAGTGCGAGGTTGTTTTTGGGGGTGCGCAGGGTGACGTCATGGCTGCATGGGGTTGGATCGGCAGGAGAGGTGAATCCCTGCCGGTGGTACCGTCCAAGAGGGACGAGGTACACGTGCAGCTGCATGACGTCACGGGAAAGGTGCAAGAGCGCAGGCTGGAGTTGCCGCGCTGGTGCTGCGCAAATTTGGAAAAAAAAATATAAAAAAGCAAGCCTCGCTTTCGGGTGAACAGGATTCCCGGGTAAGGGGTGGAAGACCCCTTCCTGGGCACAGGATGGAACTAGTAGGGGGAAGGGTTAGTTTAGTTAGACGAGCTTCATGGGGCAGGGGTAAGTCCTCATGGGCCCGTGGAATGGATTAGTTAGAGGGATTGTAGTGAGCTTTAGGTGGGAAAATGATTTTGATGATTTGGGGACAGTGACGACTGTGAGTGTGTAGGGGGACGTAGTTAGCTACGTAGTGTTAAGGAACGTGCTGTAGTGTAAGGGACGACGTGGGAGCACGAGTAGTTAGGGAGGTAGTTAGAAGGATGGCAGAGTTCAGCGTGTGTGTGTTGGAAAGTTGTGAGGAGAGTACATGTGAGTGGTGGAGGCCAGCGGGTCTGTTGTATGGAGGAATGTGGAATGCATGGTGCGATGAGTGATTGGGGGGAGGAGTGATTCCCCCAAGGGACCCCGGGGTCAGTTAGAGTGAGTTAGCTGGGTTAGTTCAAATTGATAAATGGAGGTCGTTTTGCTGTTGGTGGGAGTGTAGGCTCGAAACCATTGGAGGGGTGCAGGAGCCCTGTTGACGGGCTGGGAGCGTGGCTGCGAACGGTGAGTATCGCTGAGTGGGTACCCGGGCACCGGGCTAGTCGGCGTGGTAGGCCAAGGGCCCATGGGGGGCCGGGTTAGCGTAGTGGGCACGGGTGCGCCCGCTTGGTGCGGGGCCGGGGCGCCGTTAGCCACGTGGGCAGTGTCGTGGGCACGGGTGACCCTCGGAAAGGGGCCCGGGGCGCCAGCCTGCCACGTGTGCGTTTCAGGGGAGTTGCCATGGGGGCACTCCCGGTGTTTAGGGAGCTGGTAGGCTCGGAGGCAGTGTAGTGCCCGGGGTGCCATAGTAGGGGATCGGCAGAGGGTCGTGCCTGCCAAAGGGAGCCCGCGTCCCAGCCACGAAGCCGTGTGAGGGCACGGAGGAAAATTCGAGGGCGAGGCCCGAAATTGTAAGGACACCAACACAGGCGACGGGAATCTGGGTTGTTAGAACCATAGTTAAGCGAGAGGCGCTTGTTGAAAGCCCCGGGGTAGTTTAATAGTTAAATGGTTAGGGTAGATAGGAAGTGTACCCCTCCGCACCATCCATCCCTTCGCTTTCGTTGTGGGCCGCTGGACCCACTTTGGGTTAGATCGCTGAGATCTGGGGAGGCCATCTTGAGGCTTCGTTGGGCCTCGACACAGGACGCTAGCTTCCTTATTCCTCCGGGAAGGAACGTAGGGGTTGGGAGTAGGCTAGGAGACGAGATAGGTTAGCCGAACAGAGACAGTAAAGGGGTTAGGGGACGATTTATAGTGGGGAAGGGATGAAAATAAAAAAAAAAAAATTAGTTGGGGCTAAATTGTTTTTTTACAAATTAAGGGAGTGGGTAGTACAGTGACAGGCAAAGGCGATAGGTGGGAGGGAGACAGGTAGGGTAGGTCCGAGCCCCTTCTGTGTGGCCAGCACCACCGCACTCCCTCCACCAACCTCACTGCAAGGCAAAGAGCTGGCCAACTTCATGTCTGCGGCTGTGTGCTGCGGGGCCTGTGCCGGCCACTTCCATCGGCTGGTTTGTTTTCCTGCAAGGCCTGTGCCGGCCAGTTCGTCTGCCGGCTGTGTTGTCCTGCAACGCGCCTTTTCTGCAGGCTATGTTGCCTTTACCTTTGCATGTTCATGCCACTGCCCCTGTTCACCAGCCCCGTTCAATTTTGCTTTGCCCCCCTTGTTCATTCCATGCGCGCCAGGATCGAAGCAACAGTTTGCAAGCTGCAGGAACTGTCCTGTTGGCAGCTGCAACACGGGCCTGCAGTGGCGGCCCGTGCACGCGTTTCTTCTTTGACTCTCCTTTTTCCTGCAGAGTCCATTGATCCTGGGCCATGGTTTAGTGTAAATTATAGGTTAAGGTTTAAGTTGTATTGTAAATATAGAGCGCCCCCGGCAGTATGTGTTAGCGCCGGCAATTTTATTTAAGTCGTCTGTATGAGTGAGTTTGTTTAGTTAGTTACTCAGCCCTCAGGTTATTATTTTGGGGACACGAATACCATGAATGTCGCACTCAGGGATCCGTAGGTAAACGTACTAGGGAGAACTACACATGATGGCACACGATAATTTGACGACTCGGGACGAGTCTGTAAAAAGGGGAGGGGGTAGTGTTACGGCTCTGGAATTCGCAACACCATAAAGGTCCCGTAGGTGAGAAATAGTTCTTAAGTAATGTGTAGTTAGCCCAAACCATTGTCTAGAGGGAATTAATGTGATCATTCGGGCTGCGATCCTTTGAGTTAGGCGTTTTTCTGTTCTACCTTGTTTTGAGCCACCCACGCCAACACAACAACAACGCCAGCAGCAAAAAACTTACCTTCCCACTCACTCGCTACCGCCAACCTCACATCACCGCCATTCCAAACAGCGCCATGGCCATCGGACACCGCCGAAAACCCTCCACCACCTTCTCCTACGGCCATTCCCGCACCACCTGTGGACGCCGAGCGTCGAGCTGTCTTCAGCGAGACACGCGAGACGCGAGTGCAGATGGCGGGGTTTCCTGAGGAAGATTCGGATCAGGAATGATACACGCCCACATCTGATCCACCAATCAGGAAGCGGCGGGGCGGTTTGGCCCCGCCTCCAGACGCGCCTGACGAAAATCGGCATATGCAAATTTGAGGATCAGGAATGATACACGCCCCCCTTTTTCTCCGTCCAATCGGCGAGCGTGGCTCCGCCCCTGAGGTCGTTTGGATCCGATAATTTGCATATGGTGGACTCCCAAGCCGATAAAAGCGAGCTCAGTGAGGAGCTGGAGCAGATGGTGGAGCAGTGTCGTGGGGCGAAGTGAGTTGAGCAGCACGAGCAGTATCGTGGGGCGAAGTCATATCGAGCAGGGGTCGTTGGAGACGGAGCTCGAGGAGATCGGTGAGGCGAGATCGGTGGGGCAGACGGCTGCGGAGGCGAACGGCTGAGGTGGACGGAGGCTCGCGTCGGGGATCCAGCAGCCAGATACTCCCTCCCCAGAGCAACCAATCCCCTTTTTCCCCCGGCCTGAGAGAGTGACAAGGGCCCCGTTCCCACTTACACCAGCAGTGCCCCGGAACCGCCCGTGCAGCGACATTCTGCGGCTCGCCACGAGGGCGGGGTAGGACCCTTCGGTCTGTGGGCCTGGCCGCTCATCCGGTTCCACGCGCATTAGCCCACGGGCCCAGTCTGACTCCCTTGCCTGTGAGGAGGGTCTTTTCTTTGCTTCGTGTGAATGCGTGTTGTGGCGCCGTGTCTTGTAAGGAGTAACTGTATAAGTGGTCCGTGTGTCGTGTAGTCGGTTTTAACTCTTTTATATGTGCATTTTCTTTTGTTCTATGTGATATATGTGCAATCGTTAATTGTGACTGTAAATACGTGTGCTATAGGTGTGCTCCGCGTGCCGCGGAATAAATGTGCATTGTGTGAACTGTTTTCCCCCCGTTTTCCGCTTCGTCATTTCTTCATTGACTCCTCCCTCTCACGTAAGGGTTCGAGTGGGGGTGCAAACGCCGTAAATAATTCTGAACACCGTCGAGGTCGACGATAGAACACCCCTTCGGTTATCCGATAGTACGGAAACGGGCCCACCGCCAAACGCGGCTCGTGTCCGGAAAAGTCGACCTGCGCGAGGGTTATACGAATCGCCACACGGCCCGGTTACCAATCCCGCATCGCGGGTAACTTAGGTAGGTTCCGAATTTGGCGAAACCCTATCCTACGCGGTAGGGCCGTTGCCAGATTGTGGTGAGGTCCCGAAAGGCCCCACCCGTGAACCTGGATTCCGCGGCCGTTAGCCGGGGAGGGGTCCAAATGAACTGAATTGTCCGTCCGGTGGGGGCGAGGCCGGTCCCGGCCGGTTCGAGCGCGTGGCCCGATCGCACGCCGACGGGGGGCGAAAGACCCGCGAGAAAAATTCCGCAACATGTATACATTTTTATATGAATGCACGCGCACACACACACACTCAGTGGAGAGAGATGAGGGTAAAGAAGCTTTGAAACCTGCAATTAAATGGAGAGTGGTAAGAAGGGAGGAGTGTGGTTGATGGAGAGAGAAAAGGTTCACAGGTAAGGATGGACAGTGATCAGATGTGTTGGTGCACTGCGAACATGAGGTCGGTGAAGGTTAAGAGGGTTCAAACATACTAAGAAAGGAGATTCTACAAGTGGGAGAAAGGTGGAGGAAAGAAGTGCATGTGAGCATCAATTGAACATTTTCAGCATTTCACAAGAAGGGGAATGATGGAAAAAAAAAAAAAAACACATGCAACTGGCAGGGACTGGTGAATGATGGAGGGATGAAAACCTTCTTATTTTGTAAGCAGAACATAGCTATGGGTTGCATATAACCGGCCATGCACTGACATGTATGACAGTGCGATAACTCTTTGAAGCAATAAGCAAGAATGAATGAAGAAGAAAAAAAAGGAGAGAAAATGGGAGAAAACTGCAACCAAAAAGTAAGAGTGTGGGGTTAATTGGGGTAATAAAGATTGTTAGTAAGGATTTGAGATGACATGGGATAATGGTGCGGATAGTGGTGCGCCATCTGCTTGAAGTTCTGGGGGTTCGACTGGGATAGCAGTCGGGAGGGTGGTTCCACATATGGGAGAAGCAAGAAACAAAATAGTTGAAGGATGGAGTCAGCCTGGATTTTGGAAGTTTAACCAGGATGTGGTTACTGGATGAACCTATACATCCTGGAGTTGGTGGGGAAGGTCAGAAGGCTGAGAAAGCAGAGGGAGTTCAATCATAAGATAAATCACTAACCTGTATGTGATGTGAGAGCAACAGACCTTTTGCTTCAGCCTCATTCTGAGAGATTTTAAGAATCTTTAGAGCTTCAGTTTACACAGCATCCAGGAAGACAGATGTGATTCTCGGATGTCATGTTTTAGTTAATAGCAGTACTCCATTGAGCTATAGACAAAAGCCTTATAGACTGTGAGGAGTTCTAGTTATTCAAGAAAAGAGTTTTAATGACAAAGGATGCCCAGTCTGGGGTTGGCTTTGGAGACCAACTTTGCTATGTGGTTGGGCCAGAAGAGATCATGGCTGATGGTGAGGCCTATAAGTTTAAGAGATTGAACCTGGATGACCATGGAAATACATATATATATATATATACTGTATATATATATATATATTATATATATATTATATATATACATATATACTGAGTTAGTTTGACAAGCCTCCTAGAGCTAAAGAGGTAGGCTGTGAAATTTTTCAGGATTGAAGGACATGTCCCATTAATAAGACCAGCCTCTCATCATTTGCAGGTCAGGATAGAGTGACGCAGCTGCTTTCTGTCTATGAATGGGACTGGTTGTGAATGACATAGTGTGGAGTTATCTGCAAAAAGGAAGAGAGAGTTTTTCATCGTGTCAGAGAGGTTGTTTCTACAGATGAAGGAAAAGACTGGGCCCAACACACTGCCTCCGGGAGCGGCAGCCTCCACTGGTAAAGGGAAAGAGAGGGTTCCATTTGGAGCAACATGTTGACAGCATAGGTGGAGGAAGTCAAAAAGACAAGTATGAAGGTGGTCTTGTGTGCTACAGCTGAACTTGGCAAGCAGAGCAGGATGCCCAAATGTGTTGAATGCCCGACATACTGTATATCCAGGGAGACGGTCCTGATATCTTGATTGAGATTTAGGGCCTCAAACCATTATTGAGACAGGAGCAACAGTATGCTCAGAGTTGAATAATCGAGGTGAAATCCCAAATGATGGTCAGAGATCATGGTATTTGAAAACAGGAAAAGACGACTTCAATAGTTTTAATGGATTCCATGACTTGCTCATAATTGTAAGTAAACTCATTGGACTGTAGTTGGGAGAATCGGTTTTTGCACCCTTCCTGTGGATAGAAATGATGTTTTGCTGACTTACTGGCAGACAGCAGGCAGCCAATTAAAGGAAAAGGGCAGACTGAATAGAGCAAAGAGAAGAAAAAACAGCAGAGCAGGGTTTGAGAACATGAGCTATGCAGCAAAGCTGTGACTTTGTGTGTCTGATCAAATGTATAAACTTTCCAACTGAGTTCTCTGCAAATAAAGTATTCTGGTACCCTCCTGGACCTGGTAATGACTAACTTTCCATTTATCCTCTCATGCTCCTTCTCTACCACTCATGGCTCCTCTTACCATGTTCTTTTCAAAGCCAATATATATACATATATATATATATATCTGGCTATTGTTAGAAAATATTGTCAATGCTGAGGAATCTGGCTAATTACATAGGCCAATTGGCAGGGACCCTCATATGCCCACTCAAACAAATTGGGTTTCTCTCCGCACAACCCTTGATATTGATTCCATCTGGGAATTCTTTCACGAAAGCCTATGAAAAGTTTATCCTATCCTGTAACAAGATGATATGTGTGCCACAAATTCACTCCTCCGATATGTTAACCTTCACCGGTCTCTATCTCACTATTGTTCTCTGACAAAGGATTACATCCTGAAACATCAGCTCATCTTTGCTTCCCACGGCAGTTGGCATATTTTGATCAATGTTCTGTTGATGCCATCCATTTGCTTGATAGTTTGAAGTGCATGTTGTGAAAAATGGGTTTAAAGGTAATGTTGAAAGCACAGATGCTATTAATACACACAATGGGCCTTACCCAAACCAACATTGCTGTTCTCCAATAAGTAGCTGAGGTGCTCAAACATGGCCTTCTGGTTCTGACGACTGATGCGACAGAAATAGCAGAGAAAGCGGCAGCAGTTGGCCACCATTTTGGGAAAAGTGATCTGCACAAACAACACTGCATTAATGTTTTCCCAGCTATTCAGCAAGATATTGTTGAACAGTAGTTTATAGTGATATATATATATATATATGAACACATATGCAAATATGCAAAGGAACACATATACAAAGAGAAATTCAGACCCTACAAAGTGTACAGAATGCAAATCTGACATCTCAGAGGAAAGAAAATTGCAATTTATGTCCCAAAAATAGGAAAACAGAGAAGAAAATGTAGTTTGCTTCTCACTTGGAGAGCAAAACCACGACAGCCATGCTTTGGTTTATTTATATACTAGCAGATTTACCCAGCGTTGCGTGGGAAGAGAAACATGAATAAATAACACTTTGTAGACAATCACGACTGATTAAATGATTGGCGGATTAGAGCTCTGTTTCAATTTCTGCTTGCGTCCATCCTTGAATACATCTGAAGAAGAAGTCGTCTGAATGCAAACGGCTTGCATTTTGAATGCGGACGGACTTTCCAAATTCGCATTTTTATTTTGATCTCCTTCTTAGTGTGTTGTACATCATTCACAATTCTGCATCTGAAAAGGCTGTGATGAATATCCCATTAACAATGTCCCCCTCCTCACTCCTTACACCACCGAATTATATTTTTCCCCAAGGCGGATGCGGACGGGCTTTGGAGGGATGGGATGGGTAGGCTCTTTCAATTTTAATATAAACCCAAACCAGCATCACCTTCAACTCACCTCTTTTAAACCATTCACCACACCCTCCCACCTCCCCCCACCCACCACACCGCTCTCCTGCCCTTTCTCAGTTAATGGAGCTGTCCTGCCCACCACCCCCCACGGCCTCTCCTGCCCCCCCCCCCATCACGGAGCTCTTCTACCCTCACGCCCCAGACAGGCGAAACTATATGCTGTCTTGGTAAGTAACAGGTGGGGATTAATTTATCGATGCCATGGTGTTTGAACATAATAGAGAATATTTATTGAGGGCTTGCCATTGGGCGGGGGGTGGAGGGGGGAGAAGGAAGGAGAACAAATTTACTTGTGCAAAGAGTGCTTTTTAACCTCAGCATTGCCCAGGTAAACAAGCTCAAATGAGCTAAGAGCCTCATCCTCTTAATGATGTCATAAAACAATATGACGTATTGTGATGTATCAGTTTGCGATAAATTATTTATCTGTGCTAATACCGGCTTGATTCCGCAAACAAAATTCAAACAGCTTGCCTAGTTTCGAGATAATGGTATAGGCATTGCCATTAGCGGCGATATTATGACGTCAACTTTTTTTCTAGGAAGAATTTCAAAATGGAGATGGTTACTGTCTGCGCGTGGGCTTCTGCATATACATGGCAGTTTCAGGAAGTCGATAAAATCTGGGTTGTGAAACAAAAAATGTCAAAAAATAGAATGGACGTCATAAAAATTGATATGACGTTTCATAGTGATGTATCATATGTGCGGTAATTCATCTCTGCTAATGCCCTGTTCGATTCCGCAAACAGAATTCAAAAGCTTGCCTGTTTCGGAGATAATTTTTTAGGCGATTCCATTAGCGAGATATTTGACGTCATACTTTTTTTCTAGGAGGATTTTCAAATTGGAAGATGGTTACTGTCTGCGCAGGGTATTTTTACACATACTGTATAGGCCAAGTTTCAGGAGTTTCGATGAAAACTGTAGGCTGTGAACAAATGAAACAAAAAAACAAAAATGTCAAAAAATAGGAATGACGTCATAAAAAATGATTGAATCATAAAAATTGATATGACGTCATAGTGTATATTCATATGTGCAGTAATTCATCTCTGCTAATGCCCTGTTCGATTCCCGCAAACAGAATCAAAAAGCTTGCCTAGTTTCGGAGATAATTTTTTAGGCGATTTCCATTAGCGGAGATATTTTGACGTCATAACTTTTTTTCTAGGAGGAATTTCAAAATCGGAAATCGTTACTGTCTGCGCAGGGTATTTTTACATGTATACGCCAAGTTTCAGGAAGTCTCGTGAAACTGTAGGCTGTGAAACAAAAAATCCACAAGAACAACAGTGAGTAAGACTTAGAGATCCTCCCGAGGATCTAAAAAAAATTATGGATATTTTTGATTTTTAAAATCTTATTTTATGATTTAAACACACAAATATAGAAATAACCATGAGATGTAGTATAATCAAATCCTATCATTTTCCTTCATGTGATCCTTCATAGTTTACAAGCCTGGTTTGATCCTGAGTGTCCATAACAATAACTGGGGTAAGTAGCTCAGTAAAAATGCACTTTCACTTAAAAATTGATAATGAATCTCCCAATCATCTTTACCTTGGATTCTCCTCCACTCAGCACATTGACCATGACCTCCATGACTGTCTCGTGCATGCCGAGAGCTCGCATCAGGTTTGGGTGTTGATAGAACACCTTGTTATTCATCACCTCACTGTGTATTAAGGCCAGGGAGGCAATAAATGCAGAATGTAAGATGAGTTCCGTGCAGAGCACATGAACATGCTGATGTTATTACATCAAAACACTCACCATTGCATTGAAATATCACTCCAATTACATTCACCTAATTACAACAAATGGTCGAAGAAACAACTTTATTTAAGCCATCATTCCTCATGAAGGAAAATCCACCCTTGAAATTACAAAAGAATGAACACTGCACAAAAACATATCAACATCTATTCAGTCCTGATCATGCACCTTTCTCTCTACAAACACAATGGAAATGTTTGTGTGAAATAGGTGATTATTCAAACCATGACCCTAACTATGTACGGTACCTTTTGTACTCTTTATGTAATAAAATGTTATATTAAAAGACCATCTCTATTTGTGTTTTCATTCACACAAAACTTCTTAGGTTACAATTTTCTTAACATAGTGACTCACCCTAAGCCATGGATCATCAGGCTCTCCTCTTCATGGCCCATCCGCACACTAAGCAGTGAACGAATTTGTGTGAGAGCAGCCAGCAGGGTAATGGTGTCCTCCACAGAAACTGCACTAATGGTGTATGTGCGAGCAAGTGCACGCACAAGCTCGCCCACACCATCGTACTGCCGATGTAGCAGGGAAAACATGGCGGTCACCAGTTCAGGGTCTTGAACATGTGACTCTTGTGCCCAGTGGACCAATGTGTGCGATATCAGCTGTTGTAGGCATGCTATTGAAGAATGGAAGAGCAATTTGGGGGATGGGGACAACATATTCAGGGTGGATAACATAAGAGATGATACAAATTACAAGAATCTAAAACAGTTTGGTCATGATAGCGATGTTATATAATTGCTTTCCCTGACCCCCCTAAAATAGGTATTGCTCTCTTCTCCGAAATTACACACACGATTTCAATGAAACTTGACCACAAGCTTCATCATCCTTGATGTACCAAAGTTTGTTCATAGCATTAAAAAAATCAGTCTAAGGGGGTATGCAGGCGGGTGGGAGGGGGTGTTGAGTGACTGTTGATCCTGATCCAGGTGAGCTTCAGGACAGGCAGTCCTATTTTTTGGTGGTCACTAGACTACCTTATTCTCAGTTTTTCCGTCTGTCTGTTGGGTGGTCGCTAGAGTACCCTTATTTTCACTTTTTCCGTCTGTTGGGATTCGCTAGATATCCGTTATTGTCGGGTTTTCCGTCTGTGTGTGTGTGTGTGTGTGGTGTGTGTGTGTGTTGTGTGTGTGTGTGTGTGTGTGTGTGTGTGTGTGTGTGTGTGTGTGTGTCTGCAACGCGAGGCTCCACAGCACAAACCAGCAAACCGATTTCGATGAAACTTGGCGAACAGGTGCCATATGGGCTGGAGTGTGCGCGTTTGAGTTTCGTTGCTAAGCAACCACCCGTTGCTATGCAGCGCCGAAAAACTGCGTTTTAAGAACCCAAACGTGCTCGTCGGTGATTTGCTACGTCACGTGATTGACCGTGGCGAATCGACCACCGAGAAACCGTGACTCACAAGGTTCATGATCACGTGGTTTGTTTCTCTTGGAACGTCTCGTCGTCAACAACGTCAACAACACCAAGGGTGTCCGGTCCTTCGGCACACTGAACCTTACAGTGGCGGATGGTGCACGACGACCCGATATCGCTCAGGCGAAGACCACACACGGCAAACACCCCGCAGGATCCACGAGCAGCTCGAATGGAGGAAACGTGCTCGTCTCTGGGGTTCGTCCTCAGACGCAGGTTCCGTGGTCCGTCCAGGAGGTCTCCCTCGGACGGGTCCATGGTCGGTTCACCCGAGGATGAAGATTCCGGACCCGGTTCGTGACGTTCACTCCGTCCCGACATGTTGTGCTTCCTGACACTCGTTTTAATGATTGTTTGTGTTTTGAAAGGGAAGATCGAGTCCGAGTTCATCGATCATTCGTTCCCTCCGTATGAAGGTTTGAACCACAAACTCATTGGATTCGCTAGATATCCGTTATTGTCGGGTTTTCCGTCTGTCTGTTGGGATTCGCTAGATATCCGTTATTGTCGGGTTTTCCGTGTGTGTGTGTGTGTGTGTGTGTGGTGTGTGTGTGTGTGTATGTATGTGTGTGTGTGCAATCGAGGCTCCACAGCACAAACCAGCAAACCGATTTCGATGAAACTTGGCGACAGGTGCCATATGGGCTAGGAGTGTGCGCGTTTGAGTTTCGTTGCTAAGCAACCACCGTTGCTATGCAGCGACCGAAAAACCGCGTTTTAAGAACCCAAACGGTAACTGACGTAGCGCAGCTTCTATGATAGGTAGAGCGACCGGACCAACTCCTGCCTATTCCTTGCATCCCCATCTAGTTATCGCGACAGCATAACGTTCCTCTATCTCTCATAGTTTCCGAATGGCAGCCCTCGAATGCGGAAAGGTGGTGAACCAGGGAATATGTTAAGTGCCTTGACTCGAAACCGTCGATGGCGGAACGTTCAAATTCGGTGTATGGATAGAGTTTAATAACTACTACAAAATTGAACCGCAGCATTTTTCCAGATTCGATCACCAAGGGTGTCGGGGCTGAAATACGCAAAATTCGAAAAAATACTTTTTCTCGACCTACGTTCAATACTTTCAATACTTGTCCTACAGTTTTGAATGTGGAGAAACGAGACTTCGGAATTAAACACTTCGAGATATTTAGAAAATTTTACTCGAGCCGATTTTTTATTTAGGTTTTATTTTTCAAATGTAGTCCTGTGAGGAGTCAGTTGGCAAAATACGCAATAGGAAAAATCTTGCCAGGCAGAGAACAATTGTATGTGAACCAATACGTCTTGCAATGAATCTTCGGCGGTGGATCGGTCAGAATGAAAAGCATCGTATCCAGTGCTTCGATCCTAGCAGATCCCTCGTCGCCTACCGGCTTGTCTGTATGTTTGTATGTAATGGACAGCTCTGGAGGCCAGAGAGTCAACCAATTTTGATGAAACTTGACAGGTAGGTTCATACCAGGATCTAGTTCTATGCTTTTGAGCACCGTTGCTATGGACACCACAGTTGCCTAGCAACGGGACTGAAATTTTTGAAAAATCCTAAAAAATTAATTTTTTCGAAAATCAAAAATCGGCTTCCAGGCTTATTGCGCACTATAATCACCCTCTTTGTCAAAAATTTTCAGCCCGATCCGTCAAAAACTGTTGTACTATATGCAATTATGTAGCGACCACCCATGTCGCCTACCGGCTTGTATGTTTGTTTGTATGTAATGGACAGCTCTGGAGGCCAGAGGAGTCAACCGATTTTGATGAAACTTGACAGGTAGTTCATACCAGGATCTATTGTATGCTTTTGAGCACCGTTGCTATGGACGCCACCGTTGCCTAGCAACGGGACTTTGAATTTTTGAAAAATCTCAAAAAATTAATTTTTTCGAAAATCAAAAATGGGCTTCCACGCTTTTATGCGCACTATAATCACCTCTTTGTCAAAAAATTTCAGCCCGATCCGTCAAAACTGTATGACTAGTATGCAATTATGTAGCGACCACCCATGTGCCTACAAGCTTGTTATAGTTATACCCATATTGTGTAGGTATACCACATTTGTATGTTAATATACCCACATTTTTGTATTAATACCATGTACTGTGGATTTTTATATTAATAATCATGTACTGTATATTTTTATATTAATACCATGCATGTACTGTATATTTTTTTTATCAATTCCATGTACTGTATATTTTTATATTATGACCCATATCATGTATATTTTCATATTAATACCATGTAGTGTATATTTTTATAAACTACCATGTACAGTTTAATTTTATATTAATACCATGTACTGTATATTTTTTATAGTAATACCATTTATTGGATATTTTTATATTAATAATAATGTACTGTATATTTTTATATCAATACCCATATAGTGTACATTTTTATGTTAATACTATGTACTGTAGAATGACAATTTAAATAACGAGAACACCTCTTCCTTACGAGAGTGGCATGGAGGGCCATTTTATTATCCTCTTTGAGATGTATAGATTACAGTAGATCTAGGCTTTGGTCCGTTATTCTGTGATTGACGTGTAAGCATAGAATGCCTCAAGGATGTCAGGATTCTTCCAAATTTCTTTCAGTTTAGTGTTTAAACAGCAGTAGCGAATGTATTAAAAGGTAATAATATGTGCATGTGGTTTATAACATTTTTTTCTTCTGATAGGCTTGTCCCACAAAATGCCACAATAAGCTATTTATACATGTTAACATGCGATTTGTCCAAGGAGGAATTAGCCCTTAGGGACAGCGAATATTATTACCATTAATATTGTTGCGATTCTGTAAAACCAAGGCAATGGCACACAACATACAGCGATCCAAAGGCAGTTATTTCAATAGTATGTGTATTAGTTAGTCCTTTCCATATGTCTAGTGGAAAAAGGGGAAAGATGCCTTGCATGGGACTCCTTCAGTTAGGGTTCTTTAACCCTCAATCTTTACGTTCTTCCCCCCCATTCTCTCACAAGAAACATGCAAGCAAGCCAGCATGCAAATCACTAAAGACTAATAGTAACCAAGCAAGCGCGAAGTGAGTGCCTCATTTGCATTTGCGCGCCAATTTTCCATTCAAAACTGCACGCCAATTCTCAACTGCCATTTCACCTCAGACCCTCATTTTGCTCACCAAATTATAGCCCGCTCACCACAACCACTTCATACGACTACTAAAAATCCCCGCAACAACCCACGCTTACATTTTCCATTACAAACACAACCATTATTCACAATCTCGTTACAAGGAACTTCCACCTCTTCCCCACAATGCCACAACGCACTGATACTTCACTACAAACGCCACAATGTGCTCCTGCTACTCTCTCTTCAACCACCTCAACTTCTACATACTCAGCTAACACTGAACACAACCTCGAAGGACGTGGAGGAGATAAAGGTCAGGTTATATTGGGGCATAACTCGAAGCGCAAATGTGCGCTGGAGCTCGTTTAAGGATCTACGGGTAGCACAGGGATTTCCCCAAAACCCTATGATTGAATGAAGGCCAGCGCACATTCAGGTCCAGAGATCACCTCCAAAAACCATGGCCCCATGTACAGGTCAGAGCTATTACGCGTGGCCCTGTTAGCGAGTGACTGAGCCGTTTTTCGCCTTCAGGGCCTGACGGGGCATGGCTACAACTGCTATGGACCAACAGGGGAGCTCAATTTCATTAGAGCCTCTTTTGATCCAATGTTTGGCTCCTCCCCTTGCCCAGGGCTCATAAAAGGGATGAACGTAGCTCATTTCTGAGCAGAGTATCACCGAGGACAGAGCTGGAGAGATCACCAAGAACATCGCAGGAGAGAATATCACCAGACATCGGACCTCACCGGGGAGACAGACAGTGTAAGGACAAGCATCAAGTCAGCGTGACCAGGTGTGGGGTCATGCATTGCTGCTGCGAGCCGGGACTGCTTCCATTTCAATGGCACTCATTTAGGTTACATCCTGCAGCGATACTTACACGTACAGACTCTTACACGATTTACGATAGGATTTTTTCTCTCATGCATCTTTCTTCTACCATCTATCTCTCGTCCACAGTGAACGCAAAACAGCAATCAATGCGAACAAACCCGACCAACTGTCCTTTTCACAGCAAAACCCAAGAGCGAACTCAAGAGTGAACCGAACTGACCTGCACCTCACATTCTTCTTCTTGCACTACGCCACACCCAATGTCACATTACACTTGTATAAGAATTTTTGGAATAACTCTGCACTGTGTCTTCTTTTGTAAATATTGTTTGCCTTTTGCTGCACCCCACAAATTCCTTGCTTTCCCTGCCATTCATTTGCAATAAATCCCATTACTGTGCCGCATAACTTTCCTCACTCCTGGTTTAAATAAATGTGTTTGTTACAAATGCTCCCATCTTGTTTTTGTCTTTTCCTCTATTAGTCTAGCATGGCCCACACCCTAGCTTAGCCGGGACGTTATTCTCCAAGAATATGTTCAATAGGTTGTATGTACTTGGCTGCTCTGCTTGGCTGCACCTGATCCGGTAGGTAATCTAAATAACGCAAGTATGTACCGAGGGCATGATTCCCCAATAAGGAGGTCATGTGTCCTTAAGTAAACGGTTGTTAGATGGAGGATCCTAAGTCACGTGGTCAAGTTATTGGCATTCGCGGTCGATTAGCGACCTGCCACGACACAAGGTTGTTTGTGTGCAACGACCTGCGATTCCTGGTGAGTCTGGAGAGGAACCCGAGACAGCCCCTCCCTCGTGGTTCCCCCGCGACGCCGGGTCCGCAACAGATTGGTGTCAGGAGTGTGATCACTTCCCGCAACAATATTATGCTATTATCATTAGTGTTGTCATGACTTTTTACCCCTCAGCCCGAATTGGGCTAAGGGGTATTGTCGTCATAGGCGTTGTCCGGGCGTCCGGGCGGGCGTCTGTCAACTTTTGGTTTCCGTCAATTTCGAGGAGAACGCCTTGTCGATTAAATCCATTTTTGCAGGGTATGTTGGGGTTGAGTAGAGGAAGGTTCCTTTCGAAAATGGGCGCGCTGCGATTTTCAATGTGGCCTCCATGGCAGCCATCTTGAAATTGGTTTCCGTCGATTTCGAGGAGAACACCTTGTCCGATTATATCCATTTTTGCAGGGTGTGTTGGAGTTGAGTAGAGGAAGGTTCCTTTCGAAAATGGGCGCGCTGCGATTTTACCCCTCAGCCCGAATTGGGCTAAGGGTATTGTCGTCACAGGCGTTGTCCGGCGCGTCTGTCAACTTTTGGTTTCCGTCAATTTCGAGGAGAACGCCTTGTCCGATTAAATCCATTTTTGCAGGGTATGTTGGGGTTGAGTAGAGGAAGGTTCCTTTCGAAAATGGGCACGCTGCGATTTTCAATGTGGCCTCCATGGCAGCCATCTTGAAATTGGTTTCCGTCGATTTCGAGGAGAACGCCTTGTACGATTAAAAGCATTTTGCAGGGTGTGTTGGGGTTGAGTAGAGGAAGGTTCCTTTCGAAAATGGGACGCTGCAGGAGTTTCAATGTGGCCTCCATGGCAGCCATCTTGAAATTGGTTTCCGTCATTTCGAGGAGAAACCGCTTGTCGATTAAACATTTTTGCAGGGTGTGTTGGGGTTGAGTAGAGGAAGGTTCCTTTCGAAAATGGGCACGCTACGATTTCATGTGGCTCATGGCAGCCATCTTGAAATTGGTTTCCGTCAATTTCGAGGAGAACGCTTGTCCGATTAAATCTTTTGCAGGGTGTGTTGAGTTGAGTAGAGAAGGTTCTTTCGAAAATGGGCGCGCTGCGATTTTTACCCTCAGCCCGAATTGGGCTAAGGGTATTGTCGTCACAGGCGTTGTCCGGGCGTCTGTCAACTTTTGGTTTCTGTCAATTTTGAGGAGAAAGCCTTGTCTGATTAAATCCATTTTTGCAGGGTATGTTGGGGTTGAGTAGAGGAAGGTTCCTTTCGAAAATGGGCGGCTGCCGATTTTCAATGTGGCCTCCATGGCAGCCATCTTGAAATTGGTTTCCGTCGATTTCGAGGAGAACGCCTTGTCCGATTAAATCCATTTTTGCAGGGTGTGTTGGGGTTGAGTAGAGGAAGGTTCCTTTCGAAAATGGGCGCGCTGCGATTTTCAATGTGGCCTCCATGGCAGCCATTTTGAAATTGGTTTCCGTCGATTTCGAGGAGAACACCTTGTCCGATTAAATCCATTTTTGCAGGGTATGTTGGGGTTCTGTAGAAGAAGGATCCTTTCAAAATGGGCGCGCTGCAATTTTCAATGTGGCCTCCATGGCAGCCATCTTGAAATTGGTTTCCGTAGATTTTGAGGAGAACGCCTTGTCCGATTAAATCCATTTTTGCAGGGTGTGTTGGGGTTGAGTAGAGGAAGGTTCCTTTCGAAAATGGGCCGCTGCGATTTTCAATGTGGCCTCCATGGCAGCCATCTTGAAATTGGTTTCCGTCGATTTCGAGAGACGCTTGTCCGATAAAATCCATTTTTGCAGTGTGTGTTGGGGCTGGGTGAGGAAGGTTCCTTTCGATAATGAGCACAATTTGATTCTCGGCTAGGCCACCAGGGGGCCAAAACTGAAAACCTAGAAATGGCTATTCTCCTGAACGAATGGCTGGATCATCGCCAAATTTTTATCACAGGTATATCTGATGAGGATACATGATATATAACCCGGGTTTTTGATTTGACCTACTTTTCAAGGTCACAGAGGTCAAAGTTCATACTTCGGTGTTCGGGCGTCCGTCAACTTTTGGTTTCCGTCAATTTCGAGGAGAACGCCTTGTCCAATTAATCCATTTTTGCAGGGTGTGTTGGGGTTGACTAGAGGAAGGTTCCTTTCGAAAATGGGCGCCTGCGATTTTCAGTGTGGCCGCCACGGCAGTCGTCTTGAAATTGGTTTTCGTCAATTTCGAGAACGGCTTGGCTTGTCCGATTAAATGCATTTTTGCAGTGTGCGTGTTGGAGTTGAGTAGAGGAAGGTCCTTTTGAAAATGGCGGCTGCGATTTTCACTAGCCGCCACGGTAGCTATCTTGAAGTCTGATTGATTTTCGATATGACGTCCAACGTGCTCTAACTGACTGCATCATCGTGATATCAATGTTCTTTTACAATGCATGGGCTGAGGGGTTACGCCCGCTTTGCGGAGCTATTTTTTATTTATTAGAAAAGGCCTTGGAAAAATGCCATGATTTGCTATCTTAACATACATATACACCTTAACACAGATTTCACCGAGGCAGAAAACCCCCTTGGATGGGGGGAAGGGGGGCGAATGAAGTCGCTACAACCTCCATTGTGTGACCCATAGTCCTCCTGTCAGGTTTGGTTGAGACTGGATAAATAATGACCGAATGTATCACACACAAAAAAATCTATCAGACAAACAGATAGACAGACACCAAATTGTGTATTTTAGTATGAGGGCTGTCAATTAATACATGCTCATGTTTTCCCAGCTTCTTGTGCTTACATCATACATCTATATTAGGTCCTCCATGGGCATTTTGCAAGTAAGTGGAGAATACTTTGGATAAATGTATTCATGAGCAGAACTGAGTCACCTTCAAAAATAAACTGAATCCTACGAATTTTAAAAGAGGAAATGAGACATGCAAATTTTCAAACAAAATATGTGAATTTGATGAGTTCAAAAGGATTAATCAATTTACTATTTTTATGACTTACTTGGCCTTGAAACATCCTCATCAGTGGGCGCAATGTCTTTGTCTTTCTTGAAACTTCTCACTCTCTTGATGAGGGTCATTAGTTTGCTCCGCACAGAGCTGTCCTTCTCCTCATCCTCATAGTCATCCTCCTCCAGCTGTACACCTGTGGAAACATAAAGCAACCATACAAAAGACAACAGGCCAACCACTAACAAACAATGTCGTGGCAAGCAACATTTCCTGTGCTGTTAACATAACATTAACATTAATACTAATTCATTCTGCCAATATGAAAGACCTTGTGGAGAATATTTCATTCACTCATGCCTCCAACTGTTCTGTGGAATATCTTTTTCTCAGAAATAGAAACAAGACGGGGGTCAATATCTCACAAGCATCTTTCCCTTTCTGTTTAGAAAGCCAATCTGACCAATATGAAACTACACGGACTCTGCAACACCTGAAAAATGATACATGTCCATCTTTATAGTATCAACAAAAAAACACAAGACATGTCATGACAGAGATCAGATGTTTCTGTATTTCTCCATACTCCAAATAATGTTGGCATCTGGGCAATACCCTCACAAAAATGAGCTCTTCTGTGACTCCACCAGTAATTAATCGAGGCAATTACACAGAATGCAGCTCGTGATAAGGCAATCTTTTTCATGTAGAAGGCATATGAAGAGGATTACTTGTAATGCAATGACATGGAAGAGACATCAGTGTACTTTATGAATCACAACATTTGGAGAGTTTAAAAATCAATACAGTAAATGGAATTTGAACTCAAGATCCCAACCTAATGATTTAAATGCTTGCATGGGAACACTAAATAGTCCAATGCATGAATGGTGTCTCAACTGAAGAAGCTCAAGTTCCCAATTTATCCCTCCTTGTGCCCTCGTTCACCACTCCCTCATGACCTGCTCCCTGGAACAAATGAACATCTGAGCCACAAAGATGTAGAAGTACTGGCCAAATGTGACACCTCATCTGCATGTACTGTATCTGTAACTGCGCATGATGGCTTAACTGCTCTCATCCTCAAAACTGAATTATTCCTTGCTTTTTTCAGATCATTTTCAGAAGAGTCACCTTCCTTGATCATAGGAGGAGGCAACCATCATCTCAATATAAATAGAAACAATCACTGGCCTGTGGCTTGGTTGCTATTTGTGTGAGTGCTTGAAATCATCAACTGTGATGATTTCAACCACATGAGCAAAACAATGTCCTGCAAAAAGTGTTCAATGTTGAATACAAAAGTGTTTTGAAACACACCTACAGTGGAAGCCATTTACCCCTCTGGAGTTGTCAAATTCAGTGGCCATTACAGAGATATATGCTCATTGTGAATCGAGGAGCTCTCACCACACAGATAAGAATGAAAATTGTAATGCACTTCTGATAATTTTGTGTGCAGCATGTGGCTGGGGGCTTTGCATCATTGCTGGGAGCATAGCTGTGCCACAGATGTAATGTAGCTCTTATCAGGCACGACAGAAAAATTTAGATAACCCTCATGCATCCTCAGAGAATCTGTTTTCAAAAACTTGATATGTTCCTTTCATCTAATAAATCCAATTTCTCATTTTATACAGCAGTCAGAGTGGTGCTGAGAGCACACACAGAGAATCATTCAAAAGATTCTGAAATATGAAAGAATGTGCTCACCACAGTGCCTAAGTAAGTCAGTATGGAAGTCCAGCAGCATCTCTCGAGCCTCTTCAGGACAAGGACAGTCTTCCTCACTTTCTGGATTCTTAAAGTTCAGGAGCATATTAATCTAGGTTTGAAGAACGGAAGAGTTACAATGAGTTATATTTATGAGCAAACAGGGAAGCAAAACTTAAAAAAAAAAAAATAAAAACATTATCATCAACAACATTAGGTAAAAGTCTTCATTATTACTGCAACATAAGATTTCACAGAAAAAAAAATATATTTTGCAATGAACACAATCTTGAATCACAAGGTTTGACATCTCTTGTTCTAAAGTGAAGCCAAAAATAAATATTCTTACTTGCTCTTGAGGTGGTGAACGAAACTCCTTGGTCTTACGCGCAGTTAAAGCAGCAGACATATTGAGGGCCTGCATCACTTCATTGTAACGAAACATTTGGTTTTCCTGTATCTTGTCAACAAGGCCATCAGAAAATGCCACAAGAGCCTCAACTCTCCGACGCAGTTGACAGTCACAAAAAAACTGCAGAAGGTGACACATCTGCAAAGGATATAGATAATACGAGAAACGAAATCTAAAAGGCCACACAAGATTGAGTTTTAGATTCGCAGGGACATTTGGAATAAAAGAGGTGACCAGATAACCATGTTGTTAATTCTTTCCATTGTGATGGGTGATGGGGAGTTAGAGAAGGGAGGTTCAGCAAAACAATTAAAATACTTTCAGTGAAACAAAACCCATGAATTTTAGATGGACAAAACAAACTTGAATGGAATTTTACTCATCCGATTCCCTCCTTTCGTCGCTCTTCAAATTACTCAACAACAGAAATTTCCACAAACTTTACATACTGTAGTCAATACAATTTGCACAAACCTCGACCAAATTAAAACTTTACAGAGTAAATAAAACAAATGGGAATATGACACCCATTAATGGCTAAGGACGAATTTGCAAGGATCATTCATAACGACCACCATGTGAGCAAGATGTGAGCTATCACATTGAAGTGACACCACCAAGAACGGATGCTCCAATCATTATGCCACTGAGTCGGGTTAAATCCAATAAAACTTAATATCACATACACAAGACTATCCTATTGCTAAATGGCAGTTCAAGGGTGATCATTGCCTAGCCTGAGCTCATTGCCTAGATCATTGCCTCTCCGCTGCCTAGCCTGAGCTCAAATCCCGACCCCGCTATAAACTGTCATCCTGGAGTTTCACAAGCAGGGTGAGGAATCGAGGTCATCGCCACACCCGGAACAAATTACAAATTCCTATTCTAACCTACAGGGGTAACAGCATCAGTGGCACAGTCATGATGCAAACCAGCAGACGTGCTGAACACAAAGTTTTCAGCCTTCGTCTATTGGAATGATCACCCTTGAACTGCCATTTAGCAATAGGATAGTCTTGTGTATGTGATATTAAGTTTTATTGGATTTAACCTGACTCAGTGGCATAATGATTGGAGCATCCGTTCTTGGTGTAGGAAGTCGGTAGTTCGAACCCCGGCTGAGTAATATATCAAAGACTTTAAAAATAATACGTCCTGCTTCCTTGCTTGACACAGCATTTAAAAAGGACAGAACAAGGACAAACAGACATATATTGGCATCCATTGCACAGGGTTGATGGACCTAATGGCCTCCTCTTCCATTAAACTTCCCTGTAAGGGAACTCATAAAATTGTCTCAGCAAAGAAAAAAAAAATTTCATTTCATGAATGGCCAAAGGAAGATCACTAACATATTACATGATCAACGATCTCTGCAAGAGAAATAGACAAGTTCATCAATTACATCTATAATTAAAACAAAATTCGAAAACTGTGCAGCCATGAGACGACGAGGTCAGAAAAACAAAAACAAAACACATTAAAGGAAAATAAATTAGTTCTAAAAGTGTTTCAATTCCAAATTCAAGAAAATATGAGAACAATTAAATCTTGTGATAAACGTTCTTATGAGAAATATGAAATCTTAATCAATTGTTCAAAAGCATTTATATTAGATAGAGGTTTTCTTGATACCTGCAGCTTCACAGCTTCTTCCAATTTCATGTTAAGGAGCCCCTCACGTGAGGGTTTCAACTCGTGGGCTCCAGCTTCATCCAACATCTCTTTATGATCCGTGTGGCTTTCAACAGCAACATCTCCCAAGTAGCCAGATGCCTCCTTCCCAAAGACAGTGGGCTCAACAAGCAAAAGGATAGATTCAATGTCATCATCCTCAAAAACAGCCATGGTGAGTAATGTGTGCATCAGCTTGATGAGTGGAACAAACAAATGCTGGCTACTGCCACCCACGAGATCTCGTGCAAACGAGCCACCATCTCTCACTGCCTCAGTGAGCATTGAAATGACTTTGGCCTTCAGCAGTCCAAGTGGAAATTCGGGGCTAAGTAAGGCTGATTTTGGACCCACCAAATATTTGGATGAAGAGACTAAGCCAACAGGGGAGAAATGAGTACGTGGCCGAAGGCTAGTAGAGGGCCCAACACCAGTCAAACCATGCCGCTTGCAAGTACCAGGAAATAATGTGATGTTGCGAGTCTCAGCTGTCATTGGAACAATGAATTCTTGGTTGGTGGCGAGTCGAGCAGTACAAGCAGCTCGCAGGTGTAGACTGATGAGTATGTCGTAGAAACCGCTGCGTAGAAGTCCGGGCAGATATTTGTTCTCAATGGCTGAAAGTAACTGGGCCTGATCGACATGACTGCATAAAGCATGGGCAACACGGCAATTACCCATGGCACACATGGCAGAGTACAGCATAAGTGTGTGAGAATGGAACTGCAGCAGGTTCTTCAGCTCAGCTAACTCCAGGATGTCCACACATCTGCATGGTGCAAATATAATAAGGAAATCATAAAAAAAATACTCAACACATCAATGTTCTCGTGGTGACTTAGTCCTGATAATTATATGGTGAAATGTTTCTAAAATTAGCATTCAAAGACAAAATTATTGCTTCTGTATTATCACTGACTTCTATGTAATCACGAAAACTATATCAGCATGAAAAATCCTACATTGACAACCACAAGTTGAATGTTCTGATGTGCAATGAATGGACCATATTTTCACGCAAACAAACCCACCCCCAGGTATACCCCGCAACTGGGGAAAAAGTGCTCTCGGAAAATTTCAGGCACACCTAACCCGCACATGGGTATACCCTGCAAACCAGTTTTCCTCTCCACATGACCGGGAGATACGCAATCTCCATATTCCCAGCACCGGCACGGCTTTGTCGTCAACAGACAACGAATGGCTCTTTTCAAATACAACTGCAGTAAATAACCAATTCACATTAAAATTAATATCTTGAGAAAGGGTTGTTGTCATAATTAAAGTTTACTGTACCGATGTGTTAAAAACCAGTGTGGTTTCCGGTACTGATGCAACTGGAAACCACGCTGCTCATCCATTCGAAATGTATAAATACCCTGCAGGCTAATGAATTTTACATCATTCCATGAAATCGTTCATACCATTACAAGTCCCGCCATACAATGTCTGCTGTCAGTACAAGTAAGAGAAAACGTAAAAAGTTTCACAGCCAAATTCAAACTGAAAGTTTGTCAGTTTGCATTAGAGCACAGCAACAGAGAGGGTGGTCGTGTGTTTTATTTATGGAAGACGATTTACCGATGTCTTAAATAACTTTGGATTTATATATACATATATATATATATATACACTGATGAACCGAAACATGAAGACCACTGATAGGTGAAGTGAATAACATTGATTATCTTGTTACAATGGCACTTGTCAAGGGGTGGGATATATTAGGCAGCAAGTGAACAGTCAGTTCTTCAAGTTGATGTGTTGGATGCAGGATAAATGGGCAGGTGCAAAGACCTGAGTGACTTTGACAAGGGCCAAATTGTTATGGCCAGATGACTGGGTCAGAGCGTCTCTGAAATGGCAAGGCTTGTGGGGTACTCCCGGTCAGCAGTGGTGAGTACCTCCCGACAGTGGTCCGAGGAGGGACAAACCACAAACCGGCGACAGGGTGTTGGGCGCCCAAGGCTCATCGATGCGCGAGGGAAACGAAGGCTACCCCATCTGGTCCGAACCGACAGAAGGTCTACTGTGGCACAAGTCACAGAAATATTTAATGGTGGTCACGGGAAGAATGTATCACAATCTACAGTGCATCCCACCCTGCTGCGTATGGGGCTGCGTAGCCGCAGACCGGTCAGAGTGACTATGATGACCCCTGTCTACCGTCGAAAGCGCCTACAATAGGCACGCGAGCGTCGGAACTGGACCTTGGAGTAGTGGAAGAAGGTCGCCTGGTCCGATGTGTCCCATTTTCTTTTGGATCACGTGGATGGCCGTGTACGTTTGCGCCGTTTACCTGGAGAAGTGATGGCACCAGGATGCACTGTGGGAAGCCGACAAGCTGGTGGAGGGAGTGTGATGCTCTGGGCAATTTCTGCTGGAAAACCTGGGTCGGCCAATTCATTGTGGACGTCAAATTTGACACGTCACCTACCTAAAACATACCAGGTACACCCCTTCATGGCAATGGTATTCCCTGATGGCAGTGGCCTCTTGCAGCAGGATAATGCGCCCTGCCACACTGCACCCATTGTTCGGGAATGGATTGAGGAACATGATGAAGTGTTCACGGTGTTGCCCTGGCCTCCAATTTCTCCAGATCTCAATCCGATTGAGCACCTATGGGATGTGCTGGACAACAAGCCCGATCCATGGCGGCTCCACCTCACAACTTACAGGACTTGAAGGATCTGCTGCTAATGTTTTGGTGCCAGTGTGAGTCATGCCTCGGCGGTCGGTGCTGTTTTGTCGGCACCAGAGAGGAACAACAGTCAATATTAGGGCGTGGTCATAATGTTCTTGCTCAACAGTGTTATTGTCAGTAAAATGTGAAATAACTGCAATTAAAGATACTAGTGCATGCCCGTAGGTGCGTGCCCGTACGTGCGTGGCCGTATGTGCAAACAAACAAACAAAAAAACTTTCAAACCGCGTGCCAGAAACAACAACCACACAGGCCGTTCCTATCGCTCTCAACGTGCCCGTACTGCGTGCCCGTACCGTGCTTGGCCGTACGTGGCAAAAAAAAACGCGAGCCAGAAACGACAACCACACAGGCCGTTCCTTCGCTCTCGCGTTCTCGCGACAACCACACTCCAACACAGTTAATTAAAATCCAATTAAAATCAAGTTTACCTCCCTGTCTTTGCTTGCCATGACATTCGCTGCATGTAACCGGCACGGCCCGTGACGTCATCGTCGGCCGGCCGCGCACCAGCCTACGCAGCTACGCCTACGCAGCAACGTGTCATGTCATTGGTTGGTAAATAATGGCGCAGCAATGTGTCATGTCATTGGTTGGTAAATAAATGGCCATAACTTGGGAAGCACTTGTCAATTATATCAAACTTGAAAAGGCACATCCTCAGGTCCCGCAATATAGCTGGCAAGTTTCATGAGATCGGACCAGTGGTTGTCGAGAAAGAGGTCACAGAACACACACAGACACACACACAGACACACCACACACAGAGATTGCTGGAATTATAGATAGATTACAATTTAACTTGCGATCTTGGATCTCTGATAATTATTTAACTTCGCCCCCTGTGGTTATGTCACGTGCAATACAGTAAAATACCGTATATCCCACACATGAGTATACCCCGCAGTTTGAATTTTTGAAACGAATTTAATGTTATTTAAATTCGTTATTTGCGTGTTACTTGCGTGAAAATACGATAAACTTGGGTAGCCATCATGACATTCTACATGAGGTCAGGTAATAGGCTCTGTGATAGACTCTAAATAACCTCAAGGTTGTACTTTTGCTTTTTGAATAAAATATGGCATCACTTCTCGAGATGCTTCATAAATGTATATCTCAAAAACTGTTTATATATGTCGGCCAGTGCTTTCTGTCTTGTAAAAGTTAATTTTAAAAATGTCATGTGGTGCCAGAGGTGGATCACAGAGACCTGTTCTCCTCAGGAATCTGCAGAGCCATAAATGATACAGGCTCAGAGCATTGAACAATCCAACCATGCCTTTCCCCAACACGGCCAACCAGGACTTGAGGAAATCGATTTGGCAAGCGACTCCACACGACAGGAGTCAGGATTTGCACTTCAACACGGGGTGGGCACTGGGGCACCAAATTTCTTCGCTCACTTTTAAAAAGACCAGATGACAGCGGCATCACTCCCTACCACACAAGCAAAGGGAAGATCAAAAATTAGAGAAAAGCAAGTTCTTACAAACATTAAAACAACAGGGAATACAACTGTGAGGGCAAATTAAAAAGATGCAATTGCTAATTACAGCACAAAATAGTAGTCTGCACTGGCAACACAAGAATGTACAAACAGAAGAATAAAATGGTTGGTTATCTGTTATAAAGAAACAACAAGGTGCTGACATTTCAGGCTACACTCTTCATCAGAGCGAGGGGGGGGAAGAGAGAGAGAGAGAGAGAGAGAGAGAGAGAGAGAGAGAGAGAGAGAGAGAGAGAGAGAGAGAAGAGAGAGAGAGAGAAGAGAGAGAGACAGAGACAGAGACCCAGAGACAGAGACAGAGACAGAGACAGAGACAGAGACAGAGAGAACAGAGACAGAGACAGAAGACAGAGACAGAGAACAGAGACAGAGACAGAACAGAGACAGAGACAGACGACAGGAGAGAGAGAGAGAGAGAGAGAGAGAGAGAGAGTTTGACTTTTGACTCCTTTTATTATAAAAATACAAAAAACCAAAGGAGTAAACCAAAAACAGGTTTCAAAGAGAAATCAACAGTCATAGAAACACCAAAAAAAGCAATTCAAACGAAGAAAATTTCAAAGACACAAGGAAAGAAAAACTACGCCTAAATTTCTAATACATTTTCATTTACGTTGCACATCTTGCCAACACACCAA
>CM068960.1:29539836-29552943 GCA_035128595.1 Eptatretus atami
AAGTTTCCTGTCATTTTGAGCTTTAGCTAAGTCTTCCTCTAACTGCAAAATTTAAGTTTCCAAGAGTGAAACAGCAATTTTATTCTTAATCGTGGAAAAGGACTTATAACGTTGATAGAAAACGCAAATTTGAGCTTTCGCGTTGTCCCACCATAACTGGATAGAAGAATAAGAAGGTTTACTTTGGATAGGTTTTTCCCAAAAACTACGAAAAGCATCAGTAAAAAAAACAATCCTCTAACAGGCTGGTATTGAAGGTCCAATACACACTTTTATGAGTTAACTGAGAAGAGGATAAACCAAGCACTTCCAGGTGATGATCAGAAAAAGTAGAAGGAAAGATGTTACAAGACACGAGTACGTTTCTAAAAGTGTAGTTAATATACCATCTATCCAGCCTTGCAAGTGTTAGCCCGTTAGCACACCGGCACCATGTATACTGAGATGCTGTCCGGTGCTGCATACGCCAAGCATCGAGTAGACCAAGTGATGAAAAAACAACAAGATATGTCTTTATGAGATTCAGGATGTGGTTCTGGTGTGTTTCTATCCAAATTAGGTTCAAACGTGCAATTGAAATCTCCTCCGATACAAATACAATGATCAAATACTAAAGCATGAAGGTAATTAGCCAGATGTGTGAAAACCTCTTTACGAGCCCCGCTCTCACTAGGAGCATAGACATTAAGTAAGGTGAGGTGAAAACCTTGATACACCAACTGTAATGATGCTAAGTGTCCTTTAACTATTTCAAGAAAACTATATGATTCAGGAACAAAACCTGGACGAAGCAAAAAAGCAACACCCACCGAGACAGAAGACAGATTGCTAAAGAAACAAAGCCCCTTGTTAAGGTAGAGCCAGTCAGATGGTGAAGTCTCTGTTATGTGTTTCTTGCAACAAACAGACATCCACATGTTTCTGAAGCAACAAGTTTTTAACTTGGATCCGACGCAAATGGTTTGCACCACCCCCATTCATGTTTAAGGGGCCAAAAAGCACTTCCTTCCTTTTCATCCCGTATCAGGGGGGTTTGGCAGCTGCTAAGAACATTCTAACCCTGCTTTTGTAATAAATTTCCTGTCTGTGAATTTGTGGTTTTGTTATTTCAAAATCTTTAGAATTCCTAATTATGGGTCATTCCATGGTCAAAATCATAATATCTGCCGTCATCTCTCAATTTTGTCAAAAACTTTGGGAACCAATTGGGACCCAATGAAAAACGGCAAAAAAACTCAAATATTTTTTGCTAACAGCCTCCTTACATTAGTGAGATACAGACTAACGCTTTGGACTAATTAGCACGTAACGTCGCGAATCAAAATGGCCATCATCTCTAAAAAGTATACACCTAGAGAGTTGGTTTTGTCTCATTTTAAAAAGTATTTTCCAATGCCCTACGAATTTGTCTGGGCACATGCTCCTACCTCCAACCAACAAAAAAGTTATCACAAAATATAAAACTTCATCGTTCAATCCCCAAAAAAAATGTTTCCTTCAATTTCTCAAATTCAGCCCAGAGGTACCCTTATGATGTCAAAAGCTTCCACATAATTTTGTGATGGGTGCACTCCAAAGTATTCTGAAATATGAGCAATAACTTGTACATGTACGTATGGGCATTATAGGTATCGAAAACTTCAGCATTTGTAGTAATTATACAAATCAATAAGATGATTCAAGTACACAGTGTTTCACATAACCCTGACTTAGGCTTTCAATTTCCTCTTCAATGCAGCAATACAGCACACCTTGATTCTCTTCCCCAGGCCCATTTGAAAATGAAGTAATATTATACTCAAAAGCAATTGAAATTGGTCGTTCCCTGTGTTCCTTCATGGCTAGGTGAAATGATTGTATAATACACTTACAAATGCTGATTTCGAACCTATATGCCAAAACGCAATGTACATTATTTGCTCATATCTCAGAACGTTGGAGTGCCCATCCACAACTTATGTGACAGCTTCTTCTTCTTGACATCAAAAGGACCTCTGGGAGAATTGAGGAAATTTGAAGGCATACATTTTTTGGGGATTCACGATTGAAGTTTATACTTTGTGATTGATTTTTTTGTGGTTGGAGGTAGGATAAATGTTGCCCCAGACAAATTCCATGAGGGCATGAAAATACCTTTAAAATGACACCAAAACCAGCTCTCTAGGTGTTATACTCTTTTAGAGATATGGCCATTTGAATTCGCGACATCGTGCTAAATTATCCAAAGTTCGTTAGTCTATCTCACTAATTAAGAGGGTTAGCAAAAATATTTTGAGTTCTTGCCGTTTTCATTGGGTCCCAATTGGTTCCAAGTTTACCAAAAATCTGAGAGATGACGGAAGATTCTTGAATGATTTACATAAGAATGACCTATACACTTTGCAGTCTGCAATGAAGGAAAGCAAGCCAGGAAAGTGTTGAGTGATGACATTCTGCTGGCCTAAACGTCTCATCAGCAAAAGGATACAAAACCTGCGGAGATTATTGTACCTGATCCATGATGACTTGTGGACAGATCAGCTCCACCTTTCCATCGTCATCATCATCTGAGGCAGACGCCAGATAACCTTCCACTAGGTTCTGTAAAGCTGGTATCAAGCCTGGAGCCTCTTACAAACACGTCTAAGAGGGGTACCGAGTGATGTACGGTGGTACTTTGAGAGTCCTGTTTAACACTTTCATCAACATGAGATGGGGCCTCGAGTCCATTATCTTGTACAACTACATCGGGCACCTCTACCGGGGCCTCACAAACTGTATTTTGATCATTTGTTGGGGTAGAAACATCGAATGGAGCCTCAACACTATTTTGGTCCATCTCATGAAAAACTATCGCTAATACCTTCCTACATTCTACACCCCTTCAGCAACACCAAGAGACACTTTACCGCTATCTGAAGGGCCCGGACCACACTGTTAGTCAGGTCAATATACAGTTTAACCCGACCCCCAAAAATTGCTACAAAAGGTTTCTCAACGATTCTGGTAGGTTTAGTGTACTTTATAAACATACTAAAAGTTTACAAAGTATCACCCGGAAAAGTGTTTTTTTTACAAGATGGCCGTCCAAGATGGCTGCCGAAACCTTTTAATGATCATAACTCTGTAACTATCAACTCAATTTGATGATCTTGGTGTCTATCCCCAGGTTTTTGGGGGCAAAGAACACATTAAGATAATAAAAATGATGTTTGGCCTATTATGTAACACAAAAAATCCAACCTTTTGTCCATAGAATAGTTTCAGAGCGTTCAGTTTTGTGTCATCCTCCTCCTCAGTATCGACTCTTGAGTGTTGTTTGATTGTCACAGTTTCCAGTTTGGCAAGGCCACATGCAGCAGTGCAGGGGAGTCCATAGCGTCTGCAGCTGCATCGAGAGGATTTGCACCCCTCGAACAGTTGCAATGATAATTTTCAAGAGTTAGTGAGGCGCAGCATTGTTTGGGTCATAATTGGAATTACTGATCATTTTCCTGTTTCCATCCCCATTCAGTTGGGTTCATTTTAATTTGCCATCCCATCCATACTATAATTTGAAAGTACACACGTTGGCTATGGAATCTTGTTGCAGGTGATGTTGGTGAAGCCGTTCAGGAGTGACAAATGCTTGAGCAGTTGCCACTTTCTTGGTGAAAATGATATGGCGCAGTGATGATAGCGTATCATTAGACTTGCCACCAAAGATATCAACCATCAGGTCTTTTCCAAGATCTGATATGTCCTCTTGAGATTTGTTTTGAAGGATGAATGCACTAGGCTTCATGACAGGATCAGATTTCATAATTTTCGGAAGGCTGACTTTTTTCCGATGCCAAAAATCCTTGAAGTTGAATCACAGTCCTGTGTAGGCATGTACAAAGAGCAACTCATTGCACACATCGTCTCCTAAAGTGTTTTTCAACAGGTTAATGTATACACTTTGTGTTCATTTGACTGCATGTTTGCGTCAGAACGGAAGTAGATGAATCTCTATGTCTGTTCTAGGAGTAATGAAGGAGCAGAGTAGCAAATCTGTATCCTCACTGACCAACGTTGTGGTGCAATGACGGGATCGTTCAACAGTTGCCTTAACGATATCAACGTCGGCATCCCTGGTGACTGATGACATGGCATCCCTTTTAGTTGGTGCTGTGCTGATGAGAGCAATCATGTCTGCCTTGTTTTGTCACGAGACAAAAGTCCTCCTTTTTGCCTGAAACTCTGTTTCTGCAGTGAAACTAACAAAAGGGTGCAGGTTTTGTCCTCGTCTCTGATGTGTGTTGTCTTTTATGGAGGGACCTTCACCATAGCCATCGAACACCACGTCGCTAGTCCGTAATGTCACAGTGAAGTCTGCATAAGACTCAGCTATTGCATTATATGAGTCGCCTTCTTCTCACGGTAAACGATGGAGCAAAGAGCACCATCGAGCACGTAACAATCTGTTTTAGGAATAGAGTTCATCACAGCCTCACTTGATAAGTCCGCAGCATGGTCTCGAATTGCCTGAGCAAGCTGAGGTTTGTCTGCTTTTCGAAGATTGTTCTGCCTCAAAGAGGGCTGGGGGTAGGGGCTTAGTTCATACGTCAAAACATCTTCAAGGGAAAGATATCCTGACTTGACACCACAAGGAAACGCTGGAACAGAAGGGCGGATCAATGGTACGATCAGGACGAATCTTCACAGCAGAGATATTCCCAAGGGTTTGGGCTCTGTCTTTCCGTTGAATTTGTAGTAAATGCCGACTTTCCGATTATATCTTCAATGATCTTGTTCCCAACCGATTCAAAGGCATGTACATTCACATCTGGCCCAGCCACTATCCCGTTGACAATGTTTCTCAGAGTAGAATCAGATGTGAAGCGTGAGCAGGCTGCAAGCTTTATCCGAATTTTCTCGAAATCAGGATGCATCTCTTTTGATGCGCGCCTCAGTTGAGTCTTTGTGTTGCGGACTTGTAGTATAGGTCAGGTCTGTGAAATCCCGCATCGCACTGTTGTACTCGGATGTTACAGGTGCAGATAAGGTCCAAAGTTTCGCATGTCCTCGGTCATCCCACTGCCGCGAGTTAGACCACCAGTGCTCTTTAGAGACCTCATCACGTTGTTCAATGACAAGATCACTACTAAGCCCTGCCCAGCACTGATTGCTCCTACGAACAACGTGAAAACCATCAAGAGAACTTTCGATAAACGTCTGGGTGCTTTTCCTCCAGGTTGCTCATTTGCTGCAGGTAGTAATGAAGCAGATCGCAGGTAATTGAAGTGCCCAGCTGCAGCAAAGACAGTTAGGCAATTGGACATGCTGCTGCAAATGCATAACCAAGACCCAGTACGATCCGCCTTGATCAACATTCTTGCCATGCAACCATACGCTGATAATTATGGCACAACTGGCTGGTCTTTGAGGTCTGAGCAAGTTCAGATTTCTTCTTCTCCGTTACGTCGTCGAGTTGGATCAAACCCTCGAACAAGCAGCATCTCCTAGCGTCGTCTCTCCCGCTAAGAAGGGAGGAGTACAATTCCTCGGCTGATCCAGCAGTGTCTGAATCTCGGGATTGTCTTTGCGCCATTTCCGTTATAACTGGCTATGCAGGACTTGTCAACAAGAAGATGGCCCTCAACCCAAAAATTGGTATAAAAGGTTTCTCAACTGATGGCAGCACTGAAAATATGGAAAGCCACTGCAGCAAAAAATCTTAACTTACACTAGTGATATAAAAATGGTTACAATGTGTTCATTTTGATGCCATATTTGATTTTGATGTTACATAGTAGGCCAACATCATTTTTATGATCTCAATGTGTTCTTTGCCCCCAAAACCTAGGGATAGACACAAAGGTCATCAAATTTGAGTTGATAGTTACAGAGTTATGATCATTAAAAGGTTTTGACAGCCATCTTGGACGCCATCTTAAAAAAACACTTTTCCGGGGTCATACTTTGGTAACTTTTAGTATGTATAAGTAAACCTAAAACTACCAGAATCTGTTGAGAAACCTTTTGTAGCAATTTTTGGGGGTTGAGGGGGTATTTTCCATATATTGACCTGACTATGTACACTTTGAAGTACATTTCGTTATCGGAAAACCATTTCATCCATTTTTCATTCCCATGAGGTTCTTCAGTTACCGGAACAACCGTATCCAGTACGACCACTGGGAGCACAAGTGGGGTGACGAGGAGCAGACGCTCTACGTTTTTTTGACAATTAACAAAATCATCCTTACCGTCCTCACTATGTAAGGGAACCGTATGAGCGGGAACGTTGGATTCAACTGGGCATCACACTCCCCCACTATACGAGGTTGTGGGTCGTTAACTGTTTTACAGTCTAACTCAACGTGTCCTGATTCCCCACACTTCGAACAAGAAGCTTTCGAACAAAATATTTTTAAATGCCAAAGGTCCACAAAGAAACATGTTAAAGTCGCTGACGAAGCAGACACTGGTAATCAAAGTTATCGATTTTAATCTTAAAAGAAACTTTAAAACCGTATCCCTCCCACGGTCCGTCAGCACGATGTAAAGTTGCCACCAAAGCTCATCACGTGCTTTGCTTGGTCATGGCGGCACCCGAGGGATCATCGAGATTTTGACACAATTTTTCCGTAACGAGACAAAACAGACACAAGTTGTTCATTCGACATGAAAGGAGGAAGGTTAGAGACGATTATTTCATTGCGGGACATCATCGGGGAGGCCATATAAAGTGACCACTCTGTGTGGTTAACCCGTAACTCACGACATCGTGAACAAAACGTACATCGGAAACGAACACCACGACTTCTGATTCATGCGTGACGCAGCACGTACATGCTCAATACTGATAACGTCCTCAACTGCCAAAACAATCTCTTCAGTAAGAACGTCAGGGGGGACACAAACTAAAGCATGCTTACGAGTTAGTGCTTCAAAAGCAGCATCTTGCTGCGAGCGAGCCACCGCCATGTTACAAAGACGCGACGCTCGACGTCTTCCTCACTTAGGAAGAGGAAGTTAACAATGCACTCCTACTTCCCGAACTTTAGGAAAGAGGGTGCTAACTAAACAAAATAAGGAAAGGAAAGAAGCGAAATAAAAACAAAATAAAGCAGTTAAAGTGAAAGGCTTTTAAAATATGAATGGACTAGCAGGCACCGCCTAAAATCCAACGATACCTTACTAAGCCGCTATGTGCTCTCTATCTCCTCTCTCTCTCTCTCTCTCTCCTCTCTTCTCTCTCTCTCTCTACTCAGAAAGGAAACACAGGGGAACCTTACAAGTACAAAACGAACACAGGGGAAACGAAATGGGGAGTGTGGGAGATACCAACCACGCACGGCAGAGGACAGGTCCTCACGACACAAAGCAGGGAGAGCCATGACAGTAACACACGGTGCTAATAGCCACAGGGGTGAGAGGAGAGAGAGAGAGAGAGGGAGAGAGAGAGAGAGAGAGAGAGAGAGAGAGAGAGAGAAGAGAGAGAGAAGAGAGAGAGAGAGAGAGAGAGAGTGTTTGAGAGAGAAGAGAAGAAGAATGTTTGTTTGCAGAGGGCAGCAAGTTTTGCTCTCAGATTTTTCTGTATTTTGCTCCATTCATATATGCCTGGTGTTGGCCTATGGTTGGTGTGGTGGGCTTGGGATCATAGGATCTGAGTTCAAATCCCATTTGGCTGTTGAATTAATACCAGGTGGAGTTGACTCTGCCTGTCATCCTTCTGAGGTTGGAAAAACGAGTGCCAACTTGCTGGTATCCTAAGTTGGAGTGGTGACCCATCCAGGATTGTGCCCAATAGCAAAGGAGCCTGCTTAAGCAGCACCAACACTCTGCACAGAGTATGGTCCCAATGGATGGATGGATTTTCCCTTCTATGCTGACAAGTGCCCTAGGACCTGCTGATTAAAACATCCCCAATAACATGATGCTGCTACCACCATGTTTCACAGTAGGGATGGTGTTCTTTGGTTGATGTGCTGTGTTGGGTTTGTGCCAAACGTAATGTTTGCATTTAGGCCAAAATGTTCCATCTTGGTTTCATTAGACTACAAAAAATTTGCCATGTGGCTTCAGAAACTCTGGAGTGTTTTTTTGGATACCTCAAATGGGACTCAACGTGGGCTTTTTGAGTAAATGGCTTCTTCTTGCCACCCTACTGGACAGGCCAGACTTGTAGGAGCTTGGGATATTGTTGTCACATGCACACAGTGACTCATCTTTGCCATAAAGGCCTGTAGCTCTTTCAAAGTTGCCAGTGGCCTTTTGATGGCCTCTATGATCAGTTTCCTCCTTGCTTGGTCATCCAGTTTGGAGGAGCGGCCTGATCTTGGCAGGGTCTTGGTGGTACCATTGCTTCCACTACTTAATGATTGCCTTAACTGTGCTCCAAGGGATATTCAGGCTTTTGAAATATTTTTTCTACCCATCCCCTGATCTGTGCCTTTCCAAATTTATTGGGGATGTTTTTGAAAGCCCTTGGTGTTCATGTTGAGTCTTTGCTATGAAATGGACTACCCAGCAGAGGAAGAACGACAGGAACAGCTGATTTTCCTGAAATAATCAGAATCACTGCAATTTACTCAGGTGGAGGAAATTAACTTGGTGTGTGATTTTGAAGGTGATTGGTTACACCTGAGCTAATTTACAATTGTTATTATAGGGGGGTGGTCACTTATCCAACCAAGATATTCTAGTTTGTATTTTTAAATTATTTTCTGAAATTTGTTGAATTTGTTTTCACTTGGAAGTTGTGGGTTACGATGTGTAAATAAAAGAAGGAAAAAGTTGATTTAATGGAATTTAACTTCTCAGCTACAAAGCAACAAAAGGTGAAAATTTTGAAATGAGGTGTACACTTTCTATAGGCATTGTACTGTATATACCACTAGCACCTCTTAAATGGAATGGTGAGATGAACTAATTTTCCACCCCAGCACTTGCAGCAGGTCTCTGACCACAAATGGATACTTGCCACACACCACCTGTTCAGGTACCTATTATACAGTTCATATTGCCTCGAAACTGTTGCTGGGATGAAGGCTATCAATTAAATATGCATTCCCACTTAGTTGCAATCTGTTGAAAACACAGAACTGCCCACTGCATAAAACCATCAGCTGAATCAAAGCTCCATGGTCTGTAAAGGCTTTAGAAGTTTTCCATTAAGCAAATTGCCAGCCCTCTTTGTGGAAAGGAAACAATCCACAGATAATTTCTGACTCCCTGGCCATAATCAGGGTGAAGTGGATTCCTCCCAGGTTAGTACACAGTGCAAACATACATACAACACGATATATAAACAAACACACACAACAAACACACACAACACACACACACACACACACAAACTCACTTTTTTCCTTCTGAATTAAAAGTGGAACATGCTGTGGCAGGTTGGCTGAATGAACATTGCTACACACACCATACCTTTATCCTTCTTAACTCAAATTGGAACTGCTGTGGCAGGTTGGCTGAACGAACACTGCTGGGAAGAGCTTGGTACTGGCTCAACCTGTGTGGATGTTGGAGGAACAATATCATTGTTCTTTTTAATCGATTAATTGCAAGATGAAAAAAACTATTCATACAGGGTATTCCGTATTAAACACCCATGATTTTAACTTTATTATAAACAACTAATGATGATAAAATAAAAACTGGTGTTCCTATACAGAGGAAAGTCCAAATTTTGTTTTAATGTATTTTTTGTAAACGTATGACACGTTTATATGGAAAACACCACAACGGTTGCAGGTTGAACGTGCAACAAGACACAAAACTTGTCAATCCAGTCATGGAGACAAAGCAATGGTCACAATATAGATGAAGTTCAGAAGGAGATCGATACCCCACGTGCTCTATAACTGTAAATGCATCCATTAGTTTGTTCATTAATTCAGAAACAAAGTGTATGATCTCACTGAATCCATTGCCAACTGACTGCACACGAATAGATTTATGGAGTTTACATAAGCTGATCTCCAATTTCTTGATGCATTATGTTTTTCTGTTAGAGGCATATGTGGCTGGTAATATCAACAAAATGCATATGAGATTTTGGGCATTAGAAAACCCACATGAGTTCTGTGAAATGGTTGTTTGTGCCCTGGTGTTGGTAATTGCGTAAATTTCCAACCATGAATCTTTTTATGGTTATGGCAATGGCAAGGGCTACTTGGAATTGCTAAATGCAGTAAGAGTGAAGAAATAAGAGTAAGAGAGAATTATTTGTGAAATTGTGACATTGATAATGTATGTATGCTATGGCATCTATATGTATGTACGAGGTGTGTTAAAAAGTATCCAACATAATTTTTCGTGCGTAACAAATGAAGCTAGGGAGGCGTGGTTTGGTGCACGTATGTGGCGATCCTAATTCGTATGCGTGAATATTTCCCGCCTGCAGAAGCTGTCAGTCGCGACAGACCGCGATGAGTGAGGAAGTGTAAGTGAGCGCCGTCGATTTTCGTTTTGACAAAAGACGGATACTGTGGTTCATCGCAGTGATTCACTGTGTTGAAGAATTGGGATCGCTGTTCACAGTCTCCAGCATGTCCTGTGCGATCTCCAAACGGAGTTGCTTCTGCTCGATCGTTAGCAGCTTTGGCACGAACTTCGCTGAGATTCTCCTTAAGCCCAAATCCTCAGTCACAATGGAATGAACGGATCCAATGCTGACGCCCGCCTCGTCTGCAAGTTCTCTGATCGTGATTCGACGATCCTGCATCAGCAGGGTCCTCACTTGGTCAATGACGATCTCATTTCGGAATGTTGAGGGCCTACGAGAACGTGCTTCACTTTCCACTGATGTGTGACCATCTTTTAAGCGGTTGTACCACTTTTATCTGTGTGGTGCCCATTGCTTCGTTCCCGAAGGCTGTTGAATTCTGCGGATCGTTTTCCACTTGGGAATCGCCAAGCTTAACACAAAATTTTGATGCAGTAGCGTTGTTCAAGTTTTAACCGTCATTTTGTCAAAAACGAAATCCGACGCGCTCACTTACACTCTCACTCATCTGGCGGGTCTGTCGGCGACTGACAGCTTCTGCAGCGGGAAAATATTCACGCATACGAATTAGGATCGCCTACATACGTGCACCACAACCACGCTCCCTAGCTTCATTTTGTTTACGCACGAAAAATTAAGGTTGGATACTTTTTAAACACACCCGTAGTTACATGTAATGTATGTATGTATATGTATAATATTAATAATATAATATATTATATATATATATATATATATATATATATCAAACTGAAGTGTCTGTCAGTGCGTTTGGTCTGTCACATTTATGGTAACGCTTCCCACGCCGTGTTTAAAAAAATGTTGATTGGTTATTTTGCTTTTTCATTTCACTTTTCTTGATAAATATAGTAGTCCTTTATTGTCCCTTCCAGTAGTAGTCCATTAAATGGATTTAGCCCCAGAATGGCTGAACCTGAAACAAATTGCGCAAGTTTTTTTTATTGCTGGATTTGTTCAGGGGGTCACTCTGAATGTCCCAATATAAATAGGAAAAATAGGACCACGGAAGTGCCTAATTTGCATAAATCAAAATGGCCGCCATTGCGCACTTGGGGGGCTGATTCTCCTAAACGTGCGTTTTCTAGACCCATAATGTATTATAGGCAGATAGCAAAGTGACCGCCAAGGAATCCAAATATGTTCGTCAAAATTTGTATATGATGTATAATGCTAGAAAGTGAACGTCATAGGCATCATACTATACGTCCATAGGTTCAACAAATTCCAAAATCAAATTCAAAAGAGTTTTTTTTCCTTATCATATAGTATCCAATCGGGATTGACAAATAACTATGCAACACACATGGAACACAACAACCGCTCCCCCCATCAGGGTAAGGCCAGGTGCATTTTGTTCAGGTGATCATGAGTGTATCTGTACATACACAGATTTTGTGGCTATTTTACACTGTGGGCTGACTGATTTCTATTTTGCATGCTTTGTGTAGTGACTCGCTCGTAGAGTGTACTGTGTATATGTGTGTTTGGTTCGAGATTGTTTGTTGTTGGGGTATTAATACCGTCGTATGTACGGCTTGTAGTGCATAGCATTAGGAACTAACTTTGACCTGATTTTTCGTGGAATTTAGCTACGCTTTTGACATATATCCCTAAAAACTTAATTTTCCATCCACCGGCGACAATCTATACACATGGATGACCAATGTGTGCCATGGTGCGAGAAACAGCTTGATGATGGCCTGACAACGTTTAATTTGCAGAGAAGGGTGCCCATAGTGTCGAGGAAGCTGCAAAATCAAGAGAGTTGCCATCAACATGATGGTGGGGCAGAAGTTCCCTCTGAATGGGACTAGACTTTGCAACAAGAAAATCTATAACAGTTTCGTTAAAGAAGTTTGGGAGGAGCCAGAGCCGCCAGTCGCCATTCTATTGAACCATATTTAACTTTTTGAACACTGCTCCTTTGTGGGATTCAGCGACACAAACTTGTGATTCTTACCTGTTCGAACGTGGGACTTCCAGAGGTCTATCTTTAAAGCATCGACCAAAGGCCTCTCAAACGATCCTTGGGCAGCAGAAAGTGGGGAGTTTGGCATCTTGCATTGACCTTCACGGCGAGATGCATGTTCCGCACATAGTTTGGTAGTGTAAACTTCAGAACCAGGGAGCAATACACTCTCCGTTACAAAGTGACAACCAGCAGCATTATTCCACGACTAAGCTAAGGGAGGCGGACAAACATGGTAACGACACAAGAGATTGCCTGCAGTCATCGCTGACACTACTAAGGAAATGATAGAACAAACACAGCTCACTGATCTTGTTGATGAAATGTCAGAGATTGTGAAACCCATACTCTGCCAATGTATATGGTAGTAAGTTATTTGAACATTTGGAGGGCGGGTTGTGATCGACGAAACTAAATGGCAGACCCCCACAGAGACGAGGTGACATGTAACATTCAGGAAGCTTCAAGCGCTAGGATCTTCCCAGGAATTTAATGACCGACTTCCTAAAAGGACATGAAAGCTGATTGAAAGCGAGAATATCAAGAATGCAGTTAAAGAACTCAACAATGACTTAAGCGATGGACTTCCAATCAACTACCCCGCAAGACACAGGGTTCAACTAGGTTATATATTGACTTAACTTAATTTGCC
>CM068960.1:29573731-29608816 GCA_035128595.1 Eptatretus atami
ACTTTTGTCCTCCCGCACAGGTACCGACAGTGCCACACCCCATAATCCAGTGAATTCATGACTTCCCAGGCCCAACCAAGACATCTAATGACCTCTGGTTTACAGCCAGCAGAGACGTGAATATCACTGCAAAGGAAAGTGAATCTCTCCATGACCTCAACATCCTCACACAAACAGGTACAGACAAGATAGCAGCATCTAAGATGTCATTGAAAGCCTGGATCTTAGTATTGACACAGGAAACACGTAAACCCAGTGGCTCCGACTAATCATTCAGCACCTCAAGGCCCCCAAAAGGATATCAAGAGTTTCCCCAAAGATGACTGCATCATCTGTGAAATCAAAGTCAGATATCTTGACATTCCAAACAATGCACCGCAGCTTGACTCTCCGACATTCCCCAGAATCCAGTCCATACAAGTGCTGAAAAGTGTGGTGGCCAGTAACACCCCTGACAAACTCCAATAACAACTGGAAATAAGTCAGATATGTATCACCACATCTCACAGCACTCTCAGTACCAGCGCATAGTTCAGACATCAGATTAATCCATTTGGTGGCACCCTACGAAGACCAAGAATCCTCCAGAGGGCATACCGATTCAATGAGTCAAACAATTTGCAGAGATCAACATAGGCTGCAAGCAGCCCTGCCGAAACTCTTGTCTGCATTCGATGAGGATCCAAAGAGCAAGGATATCGTCAATCGTTGACCTCTTGGTGTAAAGTCTGACTGCTCTGGATGCTGGTGCTCAAGCAGATGGTGGAGAACTCGATCAAGAATTATCTGAGCAAAGACCTTCCAGCACTGAGAGCACGTCACCCTCGGTAGTTGTTGCAGTCCTGGCGATCCTTTCCCTTTCCAAAGAGGGACAACAAGGCCCTCTTCCAGTCAGTTGGATGATGCCTGTGTTCCAGGCAGAGCACAAAACTGCGTGCAATAACACGAGTACAGTATTTCCACGAGCCTTGAGAAGTTCAGCATGGATGCCACAGATCCCAGGAGCTTTACCCCATTTCAACGCTTAACCGCAGCCTGTGTCTCCACAAACGAAGGAGGATCACAGTTGATCGGAGGGTCAGCAATAGGGATAGTAACACCCCTGACATCCAACTCAACAGCTGGTGGGTCAGACTGTATATGCAGTATATGTGTATATTTATGCATACATACAAACATATTCTCTCATTAATTCTCTTCTCTCTCTCATACTCACTCGTCATTTTCTATTCCCATGTTATCTTCTTCAGTTACCATACCCACCTCTCCTTACTGCATACATAATGGTTATATCCTCTGGTTATCATATCGATAATATTTGTTATTTCAGTCACTGCCTTTCTAATGCCCACATGGAATGGAGATTCTGAGCAAAATCGATTTGGTTCGAGTGAAATAATCCAAATGATGACCTGCATTTCTCTCACCTTTGTTTCTGTGTTGCTGTTTTTTCCTGGATATAATCTTTTTGGTTATTTGTCTCTGTTCTTCTGGTGTCTCTTTCATTGTAACCTCCACTATTTGCTGAGCGTTGCAGCATTTCAAAGTCTGCATCAATTACTTCAGAGGTCTCACGCCTGTAAAAAGCTGGGGAAGGTGCAGCTAGTGTGATTTTCTTCCTGAAGACCTCATGGCATTGAATTGGCATGCTGAGCCTAAAATAGGCAAGGCGTGTGCTGCCTTGCTCTGAGCCGAATGTACGATGCGACACCTTTAGGCATGGAGGACTGTCGATCGTGCCATCAATTCTTGTGACCTGTGTGAAATAAGCAACAAACGAGATACTTTTTCAGATTATATGCTTCTTGAATTTATTACATTTGTCATTTTATGTTATCAAAATATATATGATAATGGAATCACTGCATATTTAAGTTAAACTCACTGTTATCTTCAACTTTAATTCAAAAACTAAAAAGATAATCATCAACAAAATTTTATTCAGAGACAACGCTTCCCCATAAAATGGATTCCTTCTTTAGATAAAAAGTCGTGACTCATGGAGGAGCGAGAACATAGAATGGATCAGGACATCACAGAACAAAACTAGAAGGGCACTTGGTAAAGCGCATACCTCCGCCACACAATGCCTAATCCAGCATAACATATTGGGCCCCATCCATTTTTGAAATATCATGCTCTGTGTCGTTTTTGGCCTAATCGCTCAATGGTGAAGAATCACTTTTAAAATTAAATAACTCTTGTATCCGGATCCAGATTTGGATCTTCACCAAAATCAAAAAAGTTTGTCCTTGTCATTCACCCAACCAGTCCACAAAGTTTCGTCTGAATCCATCCACAACTTTGTGAGATATGGTACTATATATCATGCTATATCAGTTTAGCCCCCATCTCCCAATGATGAAGAATCACTTTAAAAATTATCAGATCCGGATCTGGAATTGGATGTTCACCAAAATCAAAACAGTTCGCCCTTGTCACACACCCAATGTGTCCACCAAATTTCATCCGATTCTGTACACAATTTTTTGAGATATCCTGCACACAACAGACAGACAAAATAACAAGAAAAAGATGTCGTGCAGAGCACGATACTTGCAAAAATCCAACCCCCTCTCCAAAGGTTCCCATGGATACATCAAATTGTCCATTTCATTAAGATTAAAATTGACAATCTTAATTAAAGCTCAGGTCAATCGGATGAAAATTGATTATTTTTCAGAATGAAATTGACGATTCTTGAAGTTTGACCCTGAGTTGACCTTTAACCTTTTGACCTAAAAATAGTTGGTTTCCAAATTCAGTGATGCACGATGTAATTGCTGCTTAATTTTCAGGTTAATCAGATGAAAATTTACGATTGTTCAGATAAAATTTGATTTTAGAAGTTTGACCTTGAGTTGACCTTTTGACCACAAAAATAGTTGATTGTCCCAGTTCAGTCATGGATTATGCAAATCCTGTCCAACTTTCAAGTTAATAGGATGTAAATTGATGATTTTTCGGTTCAAAATTGATGATTTTAGATGTTTGCCCTTGAGTTGATCTTTGACCTTTTGATCTCAAAAATAGTTGGGTTCCCCTATTCAGTGATGTGTTATGCAAATCCTGTTCAAATTTCAGTCAATCGGATGAAAAATGACGAATTTAGAAATTGACCTGAAGATGACTTTGACTTGACCTCAAAATCAATAGGCTCTCAGTTGAGACTACCTCTACAACTTGGTAAAGTTTCATGATGACCAGTTTATTTTGTTTAGGAACAAGTTAATGGATTAGCAATTGCAGCTGTTCTGCAGCAATGGAAGTAAATTAAGCCTTGAAAGTTGATGCAAACAATTCCAACAGGTGTCCAACTTTTGTTGATGAGTTACAACCCTCTGTCTGTATAAAAGCAGTGTTGGAACAGACTGTGTTGCTCCACCTCTGAAGTATTATTTGGACATATTGCACTGCAGGAGTATATATTGCTATCATAATGGTGAGGAAAAAGACAATCAACAAAGGAAGACAGACAGACCATTATAACCTAAAATGTAGGTCTTTCTTGGAGAAATTGCACAGTAAGCCAAGGTTGTCGGTGACCAGTACAGTTTCCCACACCATCAAAAGGCACTTTGGAAACTGGAGGAAACTCTGACAGGAAGAGTTCTGGCAGACCCAAAGCCACAATACAATCCCAAGACAAGTTTCTGAGACGTCATAGCTTGCATGAGAGGCAGCTCACAGGACAGCAGCTTCCAGCACAGCTTAACTGTGCGGAAGTAAGGAAGTCTCAGTTTCAACTGTGAAGAGAAGACTTCGAGCTGCAGTTTGACAGGTTTGAGTGGCTAGTAGAAAGCCATTGCTAAGATGGCAAAATAATAAAGAGAGGCTTGCCTGGCCGTGAAGCACGCCATAGGGACCACTGAAAACTGGAAGAAGGTCTTATGGACTATCCGATGAATCAAAATTTGAAATCTTCGGTTTCATCACGCCGGGTTTTGTACTCGCTGTTCCAATAGGCGAGAGGAGTGGTTCCTCAGTGACTGTCACACAACTGTCAACATGGAGGAGTGAAGCGTGATGATCTGGGCTTCTTTTGCTGGATCAGAGTCGGGCGACTTGCACAGAGTGACTGGACCACTGAATCCAACAAGTGCTACCACAGCATTTTGCTAGCGCCGTGCAATACCCTCTGGTCTATGCCTAGGTTGGTCCGTGGTTCATCCTTCAGCACGATATACGACCGCAAAACATACCTCTCAGGCTATTCAGAACTACTTTAGAAGAAAAGAACAAGACGGTAGGCTTCAAATCATGGAATGGCCAGCACAGTCTCCAGACTTAAATCCCATCGTTCATTGGGAGAACTGGAGAGAAGGGTGGAAGCAAAGCAACCTACAAGTGCAACAATTGTGTGGAAACTTTGCAACGTGTTGGGAAGAACTTTCCGAAAATATTTGATTTCCATTGTAGAAAGAATGCCACGAGTAAGTTCTGCTGTTTTAATCTACAAAGGTGGCTACTTGGATGATTCAAACATTTAGATTAATTTTGTTCAACAAAACGATTCCATGATTTCTTTTTTTATCTGCAATTGTTTATCTTGTTCTCATGGTTTAATTTCAGAGTACATTGAAACATTAAACTGCTTAAATTTCAGTAAAAACTGGAAAAATGGGGGTGTTCTAACTTTTGACGGGTAGTGTAATGTATATACATAACAACACACACACACACACACACACACACACACACACACACACACACCAACACACACACACACACACACACACACACACACACACCACACACCAGGACCCTGACAATCGGGGTAAAAATCTGCAAATTACACCATATAGATATGCTAAACATTTCCATTCTTTAACTCACAGGACGTCTTTCCATATCTGTAAGCAGATTATGCTGAGTGTTTTTAAAATGTAACAGATGGTGCTGTTTTCTTTTTCTTTTTCTTTTCTTTACAAAGAATTACAGGAATTTGCACAGGAGGAGGGCCATTCGACCCATCATGCCTGCGCCGCCACCAATACCAGATTATAAATATTCTGAAATTTTAATATTTTCATATTTAATTTAATTTAATAATAAAAGATTTAATAAAAAAAGATTTTAATAAATAAAAAACCACTTCCCTTCATGTGCAGCCTTTTGGCTGCTTCATTGGTATACTCTTTCATCGACCTCAGCATGACAGGCTGATTCAACCCCTCTGGTTTAATTCAGCAGCCAACAGGGCTTGAACTCAGCAACCTAGGACTCAGGACCCCAGGATCCGAAGCCACCACCGCTAACCACGAGGCAACACCAGGTCTAATTTTTGTAGCAGATGGTGATTTACACGAAGAGTGCGCTGAATGTTTCATTGTGTAATGTCCGTTGTGGTGACCTGGTAATTACTGGATTACATCAATCGATGCTGTTCGTTGTTTTATTCTGTAAATAACTCACGGAGGATGGCGTCACGGCGAATGACGTGTTACACTGTTGAGACATCCCGCGAAACTATGCTTATTTCCCGGTGAAGCCACAATACAGTACGTACAGACCATGACCAGGAAGGCAGGTCATGTTTTGCGGCTCGTGGAAGATATGTTTTTCGCATACATACAGTATTGTACTGTACGTACACCGGCTGCTTTGTTGCTGGTTCGGTGGAAGAAATGTTTTAGAAACTGTGTTATGTTTCGTGGCTTGTGGAAAAAATCGCTGTGAAAACCGTGAATACGTGGACAATTCCCTGCCGAATGTAGGAGCATGTTGCAACATTATCAACCGCGAATATGCGGAACCCATAAATGTTGGAAATGTGAATGGTGGGGTCGCGTGTGTGCATGTATATATATACATATATACATATATATATATATATATAATAATAATATATATAATATATATAATATTATATATATATATATATATATATACAGTACATGATGTTAAACCCATATATACACAGTGCATAATAAATCTCAGAACATGCACCTGGCCCAATACCAGAGTACACAGTTCAACAAGCCTGTCCCACTAACAGCCTGAAGGTGATTGCACATGGTCAAACACACATTCTAACCTAAAGAGCGAAAATAATGGTCAATAATTATGGTCTACTCTTGTAGGAAAGCTTTTTTTACAAAAAAAAAAAAAACAGGTTAAAAAAAAAATCCAAACATTTTAGGAACTTGAGACGTTGCACTTTTGACCCCACAACAAAAGTATGCACAATGCAAACAAGCCTGTCCCATGAGCAGGAGAACATCACCACAGCTTGAAGACTGAACACATGGTCAATCAAACACACATTCTAACTCAAAGGTGAGAATGCATGGTCATACAATATCCTGGGGTCCACTCTTCAGACAGAGTGGATTCCCCTCAAGCGGTCAGCAGGCAAGTTGTGCAATATGGCATGAATATCAAATTGAACCTCTTCACTGGAATAGTGACCGTGAACTCTTGTTTCACAGCCACAACTGCTGAAAAGGTTATGACCAATATGGGTGGTCGCCATATATCCTCCATATTTATGCATCCTGAGACCGTTTATGATGATTTGGCAGTGAGGAAATATGATTTTTTAGGTAAAAAGGTACTTGTCCCCTAAGATTCCATTTCTGCAATATTTGGAGCCGTAAAGATGCATGACTGTCCCACCGCACACAAGCAATATCAGCTGCCACATATTGCGCCCACAGGTCAAACAGTCAACTTTTTTTTAGCAATGCTAGCCCATCGGTGAGAATAATTTTTTTTATTCCACATCTACATTGTTGATAGACGCATACATATATATATATGATATATATATATATATATAATAATTGTTTACGGCTGTGGAAATTGCAATACACCAGAAAGGTCCTCAGGTTAGATATATCGATAAGTTTCATGTGTATTTAGTCCACACCCGTTTTTAGAGGAATATGTGTGATTCATCCGGCCTGCGACGCTTTGAGTTAGCCATTTTTTCTTTCCTATCGTATTTTTTGGATCAAACCTACAACAGCACCACCTTCGCCACTTCCCGCACTCCAAACGCTGTTCTCCACGGACCACGCTACGACCCTTTCCGCGTTGGAAAGGTCCGAGAACGCGGCGCTACGGCGGTGGAGAAGAAACCAACAACGCCTGTGGGGTTTCCCGCCTAATTTTCCCTGCCTATGCTTCCGCCTGATCCCCCCCCCACCACGCTTGTGTTAAGGGGAGTTGTGGGCAGCCTTCGCTCACGATTGGTGGATGCACGGCGTGAGGCGGGGTCGGAGTGGCACGCCCCCCTTCGAGAGCTTTCTGGAACGCTGAAGGAGGTTGAGCCGAGACGGGGCGGAGCAAAGGCGGACCCCGCTCCATAAAGGCGGACGCGCGAGTAGGGTGCTTCTTCTTTTTCTTCTTTCTTCTCCTTCCTCGTGATCTCACTCCTCCTTCTCTTGTCCTGGTCCTGGCTTCGCGCTTTCTTCTTCCTCGCTGGCTCTTCCTCTTCCTCTGCGCTTGTCTGCTCTGCAGCTGTGGAGGCTGTGGTCTTGGCTCGTTTGGTCCTGTGCTCGCGGTTTGGCGGCGGCCTGTCCACGGAGGCACGGACGGGAGACGCGGCAGCGCGGTGGTGGGCGGACCTGCGCGTTTGGCGAGGAGTGCCGGAGAGAGCTCTTAGACCCGCAGAGGAGTCGGCCAGGCGCGACCACGCCGACGGTCGTGGGAGGAGGACTCGACGGCCCAAAGGGAAGTCACCATTTTCTTTTCGGGGTATTGTATGGATCTTTGTGGCGCCGTGTCTTGTAAAGTAGAAACTGCTTAAGTGACTGTACATTTATTAATTATATTCGGTCGTAGTGCTTTCCTTGCTTTTGTTTGCCTGCTTTTGTTCCTATGCCTGCTACGTTGGTATAATAAATGTCCTTGCTTGTTGAACTGTTTTCCGTTTGGCGTCCTTTCCTTTTTTGAAAGTTCCATCTTGCATCACGTAAGTTGGTAGTGGGTGTAGACACCCAATAAATAATCTGAACCGTCGAGGTCGACGATAACTCCGCTCGGTTATCCCTGCAGCACGAACGAGCCGATAAGCGGTTTCGTGTCCGGAGTCGACCTGCGGCGTGGTACAACTCCTCGGTACGCTATCCGCGCGCGTACTTAGGTATATCGACATTCGCGATTCACCCTATTCGCGCTAGAATGCGGACTGGGTTGTGGTGAGGTTTAACCCCACCGTGGCTAGCTCCTTGGCGGTAGTCCAAGAGGGTCACGCTGAATTGTCCGTTCCGGTGGGCGACGCGTCGCGATTTGATTATGTGGCCGATCGCACCCCGGCGCGGCGGAAATTCGTAACAATATAACATATATATATATATATATATATATACATACATACATATATATATATACATATATATACATATCTATATATACATATATGTATAATTGTATTATATACATATTATATTATATTAATTATATATATATACTCGTATATAACACAAACACAAATGCAAACACAAACGAACACAACCAAAACAAAACAAACATACACAAACACACACCACACATTGTATATACTGAATCAGAGAAGAAGCATAAACCCAAAGCATAAGTTTGACAATAACATTTGATAATCCTGTTTTAAAAAATTGCAGATGATGCTTCTGCCAGATAAACAATGTCATTATGATTGCTAATATGGGCACATACTCGGCAAGTATGCAGTCCTACTAGAATAAAGGAACATTTACAAGAAGTCAGCAATATTTTGTTATCTAAAAAGAAAGAGAAAAACAGAAGATTCTCACAAACCTCAAATTGTCCTTTATTGGGAGTGATAGGAGTAAATTGAGCTAACCTCTTGCTGAACCACAGTGTCACATCTCTATTCATGTAGACAGCAAAAGGTTCAAAACCCTCTTGCAGGCCACAGATTGGGAAGAACTTAAGTTTGGTCACATCCTTACCCAGGTTGAGCCTGGCTACATGGCCAAGCCCTACACTGCAGATGGGAACAAATCCTGCAAAAGGGAAGTTGACAAACAATGTATAAATGAAATGCAAACACAGAAAGATTAAACTAGTGGTTTAACTCAAGGCATTTTGTAATGACACTATAATTGCTGATACTATAATTACCAGGATGAAGTCATACGTTGCTCCAGTAAATGTATACAATTACTGTAGTGCAATTTAATTTTAGCAAATTAAAAGGGGTACTTTTTCCACTTTGGAACTATTTTTGTATGAGAAGAGGGAAGATATCTTCACAGGCAAAACTATAACAGCACAGAGTGCACATTTCCTCCAGGCCGAGCAGTTTTGTATCCACTGATAGGCAGATCTGCATCCGGACCTTAAACAAGAATCTAATCAGCTTGTTTGTTACCCACACCAACTCATCCACCAAGTTTTGTCAGACTCCATCCCTAACTTTTTGAGATACAATGCTATATATCGTTTTTGGCCCTATCTCTCAATAGTGAAGAATTACTAAACTAGGACGGCTCTCTTCGACGTCACCCAATATGCCTCTGCCCACATTATAATACCTGTACCAAGTTTGATTTAAATTCCTTCAGCTGTTCTCAAGTATCACATTTTTACTTTGGCCTCTTATCCCCAAAATCTAAGCAGTTCATCTTTGCATCATTATACATACTTGTACCAAGTTTGACTTTTATCACTTCAGCCGTTCTTAAATTATTGCGGAAACGAAAACCTATCACAGACGGATGGATGCACGCATGGACGGACAACGCGAAAACATAATTCCTCCGGCAACTTTGTCGGCAAAGGCATAAAAATTATAGTATCCAGGTCACAATCCGGATTCTCACCAACATCAAATCAATTAGTCCTTGTCACACACATAACTTTTGCACCAAATTTCAGCCAAATCCGTCCATAACTTTTTGAGATATCCTACTCACAGACAGACAGACAGACAGACAGACAGACACAGGTGAAATCGTAACTTCCGTCCACCTTTGGTGGCAGAGCTAATGAGATTGACACATAACAGAAACTGCACATGATAAGAAATTGTTGAAAAATTAAGAAATATAGCAAACACTAAAACGTATGCACCTTCTCTGATGGCAAAGTCATGGAAGGCAAATTCAGAGCCTGAATCGTCAAGCAATATCTCGCCATTGATGGTGAACATCATGCAGCAATCATTGAGATCAATCAAACAGCCAACCACATCTCCACGCAGCCAAGGCCTGCCAAACTGCTCTCCACCCTGGTGACAGCGTTGTGCCTGTAAATATGTGACAGCAAATCGCTTCGAACCTCAACTGAGCGCAGCAATGGGAAACAGCTCCACAACATTGCAAAAATATGTTGTTTCTTTGCTTTAAGTGTATATTCATTCACAATGTTGCACATTCTACTCGTATTGCTTCATTCTGACTCATCCACACTCTCCTGCCACTCACAAATGTACAGTGGCCTAAAAAAGTATTCAACCCCTTCCAATAATGGCACATTTAGATGAATTATGAATAATATCGAAACAATTTTTCAAATGAATTTTTTTATTCATAACTGAAGAGATCAAACTAAACACTGTTATAGTTGAAGGAGGTTCACATGTCAGGAATACCTGTAAAAAAAACATGTACAAATCAAAATTCACTGGTTTAAAAGTATTTGGCCCTTAGGCCTTATTATTTATAACTTGGTTTACGCAGTTCTTCAGCTAAAATGTAGGGTCAGTAGGTCGAAATATAAATATTATAAATATAATTTCATTTTTAGAAATTATATATTCTTATGATTTTTTTCGGATGTCCATGGAAAAGACAAGGGTAGGTGGGGGGGAATAAATATAATCCCGGACCAGGAGGATCGAAGAAAAATTGAAGATGGAAGACCATTCAAATGCAGGATGCCCATGTTCACTGTCATCTGATGTGAAAAACAATAAAGAAGGATTAAAACTTGTTTTTACAATATAGTCGGCATGTTTTTCTTATAGAAACCTGTTGGATCATCAAACAAATGGAAACAATGCTGAGAAAATTACTGTCCAAGTCGTAGATGTGTGCGTGCATACCAGTGCATAGTGCTGGATATGATTAAAAAAGGTGTCTACGAGGAGTCAACACGCTCGAAACGGTCAATCAGAGCCATAACCAGCTCTTACTTTTCAGTGGGCATCTGATCGTACCGTCTCCCCATCCCCATGGGCACATCAAAGGCTGATTTCTGGTCCATTGAAGGCTGAATATCAGCATCTCGCAGGGAAACTTTGACGTACTTGGCACCAAAATCTTTCAATACGAACAGCGGTGTACAACTTTCGATGGAAACAAAATCTGCACGATGAGAGTAGCCTGCGATCATCCCTGCTGCTGCACTGAATTGATGCAATCGTTCGGCCAGAATATTTGTCGGCAAGATGTTGCGTGATTAAATCACCAATACAGTCACTCAAATTTATACCGCTGACATACTTCTTAACAATCACTTTCGCCCCAGAAACCACAGTCAATCTGAACCACGCTGGCCACTGCTCAGACGCCATGACGAAGACGACTGCGCAGTTCTACTGCGCAGCTCGACTGCGCAGTTTGGTTAAAGGTGACTCGGCATTTTGGCGTGCACGCACGAAATTATATTTTGAAATAAAATGCCAACGTTTACATTTCGGGTTTTGAAACTTTTGCACCTTCGACAAAAATTTATAAATATAAAAGGCTAAAAATGTGTTTTATATTTATATTTCATTTCGGCAAATATACGTCGGCGGATCCGTAAACCAAGTTATAAAATAACTAAGGCCTTAGGTCAGCACTTGGTAGAAGCACCTTTTGCAGCAATGACTGCTATGAGTTTTTTTTGGGTCGATCTCTACCAGCTTTGCACAGTGAGATGGTGAAATCTTTTCCCATTCTTCACATGAAAATTAATCCCTTTTCTGGTTGATTGTTTTCTTGCTCATATGCAAATGTCATCCGATAGTCTGAGGAGCTTTTCACATACTTCGCTAGTCCTACACATGATGTTCTGTGCACTTGGTTAAGCTCCATAAAACCACTTCCTCCTTCTCGTCTCGGTAAGTACAACCTCAGTATGCATTGGTTTTTGTGGAATATCTTGTGAATAGTTAGAATTTTCCTTGCTTTATTGTCTACATTATGCCTGGTGTTGACTTAATGGTTAGGGTGGTGGGCTTGGGATCCTGGGATCCTGAGTTCAAATCCCACTCGGCTGTTGAATTAATACCAGGTGGGGTTGACTCTGCCAGTCATCCTTTTGAGGTTGCAAAATGAGTGCCAGCTTGCTGGTATCCTGTGTTGCAGTGGTGACTTGTCCAGGATTGTGGCCAATAGCCAAGGAGACTGCTTAGGCAGCACCAACGCTCTGTACAGAGTATGGTCCGAATGGATGGATGGATTGTCTAGATTGTTGATCTCCAGGGCCAGTTTATAATTGCATGGCTATATTGGAATACTGGCACTGCAAAGTTGGTTTATATCTTTGGTTTTGTTTCTTGGGGAGAGGGATGACTTCAGAATTAGTCTTATTCTGCGGAGGTACTCTTTGCTGATTATTTTATGTATTTTTTGTGTTGAACCTTGGGGTCTTCTTCTATTCCTAAGTATTTTTAGATGCTTTATTTTCTAGTTCCTGTGTGGTTGTACTTTCATTGATTGAGATGTTGGCTGTTCGTTTTGTTCTTGTACCTCACTCCCTACCCCACTGATTTCTGCATCTTGCTCAATTGTGACCATTATGATGGCAATACACTTCAAATAGCTGTTGTGTACATGGCTCCTAAATGTCCAGTTTCTGCATACCGAGCTGCTCTTCATGAATTGGCACAAACCTTCGACTCGTCAAACACACTGGTTCTCATTGGTAGCTTCAATAAGGATGCTGTCCAGCAAACAACTTTCCTTGCTCACATCATGGCAACCTTCAACGTACATTTCACGATGGAACCGACCACTGAATGCAACACCACACTCGATATGGTGTTCTCTAACAGCCAGCATACTGAATGTGGTGTCATTGAATGTTATTTGTCAGATCACAAATCCATGTGGACACCATTACCATAACATTGGTTCATTGTTACATTTTGCTGATTTCATCCCACGTTGACTTCCTCCTCAGTACCATTATTCTACCAAGTGAGCACCTCGGGGAACTGCCCCTTTCTTTTTTTAAAGTTAAACCACTGATTGCATACAGGTGAAACCTATTACACTTATTTTGTAACCATTCAAACAAATAATTTGCTTCTGAAGTGATTTAGGGTTAATTCGGCAAAGAGTTTGAATATTTATGCAACTGAGAATCATTTGATTTTCTCTGTTAATCTAAATTATTCACATTTTATCTACATTTTTTAGCTTTATCACTTTGGAGTAGTTTACACTTTATCACACTTAACGGTGAATATTAAATTTGATTTGAAAGAATCATGAAATAAGCTCAGGTGGCATCAAAATGTGAAAACTTTTGAGGGGGGGGGGAGGTGACCCTACCCTACTCAGCTACCATACCTCCCCTCTTCGAATTGGCCTCGGCGATCAGAGAAAACCATTTAATGTCACAAATCTCAACCAAACACTCGCTCCAGACATTGCACGTTTTATAGAAATATTCCTTTTTTCCCCTGTTTTAGAGCTCTTCCATGAGCCTTGACTCTCTATAGGAAAAAAAAAAAACATTTTCACATACAATATGAGTGTCTGTTGAGATTTTCAAGTGGAACAATTTTGAACTCACTGTAAAAACCATCGCAGAACTCCAACTTTGCCCTTTTGGCTGTTCCTGTATACAAAGAGCTACATTGACGGCTTCTTCATTGTATCGCAGTCTCAGACTAATTTAGCGAGAGTTACTACCTTGAGGAGAGTGATGAGTTTTTCATCAGAATCCCAAAGTATAATTTATGAACTATTTCTGAACCTTCAGGTTCGACATTAATATCACTAAACAGTAAGCACTCCTCAGCCATGTTGAAATAATATCTGTTTATGCATTGCTAATACGATAAAGAATTACACCTGCAGTGACATAGCAAACAATGTTCATGTGCCTTTTTCCCAACCATAACAATAAAGCTCCGAGACGAAAATGGCCATACAAGTGATTAAATAAATAAAGTCATCAACTCACCTTATGACCATCAAAAATATAGGCCTGGTCATCAGAACCAAGTGGTACGTCAGGCCTCACACCAAGTTGTGCCCAGCCAACCTTCATTTCTCCGGCTGTGAGCACCTCAAATTCAAAGTACCACTTGCCGGATGTCACCGCATAAGACTTTTCAGTCCGGAAAAGTCGCACCTGCTTGTTTTCGGCTGTAGTCCCAGCTTTCATGGCTGATTTGAGATGGGAAATATGCAATTTCATCGTAACATAGATTGATATTATCCATTCCCCCTTAATTTTATACATCTCACCAACAGTATTTTTTTAAAAAATAATTTCTCTACAAAAGTGTGGTGTTTGGACCGCAAAGGTAGAACTGACAGTGGGGTAGTATGCCAACAATTGGGCAAAATCAGCAAGGCGGTGATTGAACCAGGCAGAGAGAAGAGAAAAGAGAGAGAGAAGAGAGCGAGAAGAGAGAGAAGAGAAGAGAGAGAGAGAGAGAGAGGAGAGAAGAGAGAGAGAGAGAGAGAGAGAGAGAGAGAGAGAGAGAGAGAGAGGAGAAGAGAAGAGAGAGAAAAGAGAGAGAGAGAAAGAGAGAGAGAGAGAAAAGAGAGAGAGAGAAAGAGAGAGAGAAAGAGAGAGAAGAAAAGAGAGAGAGAGAGAGAGAGAGAGAGAGAGAAGAGAGAGAAAAGAGAGAGAAAGGAGAGAGAAAAGAGAGAGAAAAGAGAGAGAGAAGAGAGAAGAGAGCGAGAAAGAGAGAGAAAGAGAGAGAGAGAGAGAGAGAGAGGATGAGAGAGAAGAGAGATGAGAGAGAGAGAGAGAGAGAGAAGAAGAGAGAGAAGAGAGAGAGAGAGAGAGAGGAGAGAGAGAGAGAGAGAGAGAGAGAAAGAGAGAGAGAGAAATAGAGAGAGGAGAAGAGAGAGAGAGAGAGAGAGAGGAGAGAGAAAGAGAGAGAGAGAGAGAGCGAGAGATGAGAAGGAATGTGGAGGTAAAGCAGCCACCCAATGGGGAGAGCAACACTCCATTGAGCTATGGGCAAAGGACTTGTATGATGGGAGTAGCTTTGATTTTTCCAGGGAAAGAATTGGCTCGACGGAGAATGCAAAGTCTGCAGCTGGCATTGGTGACCAGCTTTGCTGTGTAGTTGGTGCAGGAGAGTTGAAGGGAGATGGTAAGGCTGAGAAGTTCAAAAGACTGAACCTCTTGCAGTGGGTGAACATACAAATAGACAGATGGGTTCGTTTGACAATCCTTCTTGAGCGAGAGAGTGAGACAGTAAGATTTTTCCAGGCTTGAAGGGCATGTTCCATTAATCAGACCAGCACCTACTCAATTCCAGATCATCAGGAAGTGACAAAGCTGCAGTATGCTGAGCAGTGAGATGGGTACTGTATGGTGAGATGCTCAAGAGAAGGCCCACACAATCATCAAGCAACTCTCATCAGCAAGCCCTTTTTGAGGCTACCAGACCAAAGTAAGGCATTTGTGCTCAAGGCTGATGCTTCTGACATTGATATTGGAGCTGTTCTGATGACTGACTTAAGGGCAGAGTTTTGTAATAAAAAAACTGTTGATCCATGAGAAGAATAGAAAAGGAAGGTCTTGCGTGTGGGGCACGAAGAGATTTATGCCGTATCACTATGGGGCTGAATTTGTTTTACAGATAAGGTAAAGTTTCTCAATGATAGAATTATGAGATGGACCATTTTTCTGCAAAACTAACAGTTAACAATGGAGTTGATGAAGGGGAAGGACAATGTTGGGCAGATTACCTGAGCAGATTTGTTGAAGTGATTTTCAAATATGAAATGTGAATTGAATTGCTGATGATTTTTCCTGTTGTTGAAGGTTGTGGGAAGTTATCTGTGTCCATTGCTTGAAAAATTGCCAATCATGGGTTTATGGCAGAAATTATTTGCGTGTCTGATGGGTGGTGTATGAGTACAGTGGGAGGTAAATGCTGGTTTGACATAAAAACATATTGGTTATAATATATGAATATGGAATGTTTGTGGGAATGAAAAATTAATCCTAAAAGTTGTGTGCAAAAGGAAAACTGGTTATAACGTAGCCTTTGACGTGTTTATAATAATGGCCGAGATGCAATAATTTTCCAGGTACTTCTGGATTTATAATAGCCTCGAAAATGTAATCTTCTTGGAAAAGGAATACCCTTCATGGAGATTCTCTGTAGGGGTGTAGATGGGAATGAGAGGAGAAGGGAGAATGAGGTCTCCAGATGCTTTTATGTGATGTGCTGCATTTGGTTTGCTGAATAAACTCACATTTGGACCTCTTGCCTGCGAAAGTGGATCGATCATTTAAAGCAGTGCTACTCAACCTTTTTCAAGTCGAGGCCCACTCTGGCTCTGAGGAAATTTTCGAGGCCCATCATATCGAATCTAATAGAAAAATGGCAATAAAACTTAATGCCAAAACAAATCATTTGCTTACCTTTATGAGACACTTGAGCTTGCTTCTTGGAAATAAGATGGTCAAGTCGTGGTTTGATGGGACAGGCTCACACGCAAAGTGGCATTCAGAGTGTCTGTTGTTTTAGACTATTCGTGCTTTTGATTTTGTCACATTACAGTCGAGAAGCCGATTCACAGAGATAGTTGTGTGAATGGTAAAAGAAATCTGATGGCACGCTTTGAAAAGAAGTGTATCACTGCTTGCCAATATCCGAATGAAGGAAGTCTACTGTGCATGCTGAAGCTTCAGACTACTGTCTGCAGAAAGTTCCATCAGTTCATTTTCAAGACAAAGCAAGGCCACATCTTCTGAAGCAGATCCACTGAGAAAGGGTTCAAAATCCAAAGGTTTCCTTGCCTTGGGTCCTCTGGAAAATAGTCTGCAAACTTTTGTGATAACTTGGTCAAATGCTGGATTATGAGCCCAGATATGTCTGTATGAGGAGTGATTCCAAAGTTTCACTCAGAAGTGGAAACATCTCAAGTCGTCATCCTTCACTTTGTTTCCAAAGACAAGCTTTTTCTTAAGCCTTCAATTTGTCAGCAACCAAGAACACTGAACTGTTCCTACCTTGCATTGATTGTTGAGCTGATTTAACTGTCAAACACATCTGACAGGTAAGCCAATTTGGCACAAAATTATCATTACTGTATGATCAGCAAGTGGTGAGTGTTCTCTTCAAGGAACATGTGGACTTCATGTCTCAGTTCAAAGAGGCGATTAAGCATACTCCTCTTGAAAGCCACCTCACCTCACTGTGGTACAGAAGCTGCAAGTGATCAATCAAGTCTTTCACACAGTGCAGCAAAACACCTTGAGTTGAGTGCACTCTTCTTGATGAAGTTCACAGTTTTAACAGCTACATTAATGACTTACTTCAGTTCTGGTGACATCTGCTTTTGCCAGATTTTCTCTAGTAAGAAGCAGTGGCGTTCTTGGCATCTGGCGCCCTCTTGGATCTGTTTTACAACACCACGATGGACTCCTGTCATTGCAGACACCATCACACACTCAGTTCTTCCAATCAATACTCTTGTCAGTGAAGTATTTGTCAAGCAGAGCATTACATCATCTTGCAGCTGTTTTTGTGGAAGGTCTTGCAAAACAGTAGATCCTCATGAACATCACTGTCCCCGCAGTACCTCACGAAAACTAGCAATAAAGCATTATTGCTAATGTCAGTAGATTCATCCAACTGAATGGAAAAATACGGACTGGCCTTTATTTTTTCCACCAGTTGGATTCAATGTCATCACTCTTTCAACAAATCTTCTCATCACAGTATCATGAGAGAGTGATACGGACTGAAGTTTGGTTGCAGCTGCTCTCCAAGAATTTCTCGACACATATCAACAGCACTGGGTAAAATAAGCTCCTCCGCGATTGTGAAAGCTTTCTTGCTACGAGCAACATGAGCAGCAACCATGTAGCTGGCTTCAATGCTGATTTGTGCTGAGTTGAAATGTTGTAATCACTTTCTGCTGTGCCTGAAGTCCAGCCCTTTCCTCTCAAAATATTCCTTTGGCTACCTGCACTATTCGGGTGTCTTGTGTTTAAGTGTCTCTGAAGCTTTGACGGTTTAAGCGCTCGTTTGACAGGATTTCAGCACATTCAACACACTGTGCTTTTGGCTCAACATCACTGCCTGCCATCGTGAATCCTATTTAATGTAATCGGGTCATATTTCCTCACCACAACCTTTCGAGATTTTCCGTAGCAGATTTGTCTTCTCCATCACACTTTCGTTTCAAAAATCGATCCATTTTCGGTTCAAGAAATTATCCTCGAAAGTTGAAAAGTTTACAAAAATATCAAGTTCGTGAACGCATGAACTAAGTACAAGGCACATACATGCATACACACATTGCATATATGCGCACGTGCACAATACACACATACACACGGATATAGTACGTTCACATCACAGTTACATGTAGATCGAACGCGCGTAAACCACCACTGCATAAACATGACATACGTAGCACAAAATGACTCAATCTATCTATCTCTCTCGCGCGCGCGCACGCTCGCTAGACGGTTTCAGAAAGACGGAAGTACAAACAGACCTAGCTGAATTCCAGCTGTGTCGTGTAAGTCTTACACTGTAAGATCCGACCCTTTTTTTATATACTTCTTCTTTTCTTTTCTTTTTTTGCCGACCTCGCGGCCCACCTGTGAGGGCTCCGCGGCCCACCGGTTGAGAAGCACGGATTTAAAGGACCATCACATCTCGTGACGCAGTTTGATTTTGTTAATGGAGACAACACAAGTCAACATAAATGAAAACCCTTTCTTACCGTGATCTGTGTCAGGGGTCTCAATATGATACCCATAACCCAACATTGTGCGGACAGCCTCACGGAGACTGTCTCGGTTTGACTTCTTTGTTCGCTCATCAAGCAAAGAATATGGCACCAGACGTGGATTCTTGTGGTTCTTCAGGTCCTGTGTGGTCCACACAAATACAAATTATTAGAGACACAAAGCACGATTATCAACCACAATTGCAGTGATAACACATAAGTCATTTAACCCTGCACACACTAGAATGTGGTTTCTAATATAGCTCTGTGAAAAAAAGGGATTTCCAATCTTACACTTTTGAATATGCGAAGAATTGTTGGAAAAATAAGAAGAATTTTTAAATGATCAAAACAAATTAAATAATGCATATTTCCAGGACACCTTTTTCGATTTAAATGAAGCTAATGTTCCAGAGGCTGGCAGATAGCCTGGATTAGAGGTATACACATTCACCTCTAAGCATTCTAGCCTCGGCTTGAATCCTAACCCAGATCATATAAACTGTCACCCTCATGGGGATTGGCATGCAAGACGATTCATCAATGCATGTGCCATCCCTCAAATGGATGTTAAACTAGGCGTCCGGTCTGCCAGAATTAGTTGATAGACGTTAAACATCTCACGGTGTACTTTGCAAAGAGTACATGAGTTATCGCCGGCACCATGGCCAATTGACAATTTACAGCACACTCAGTCCCTTTCCCAGAGGCTGACCACACAAATGCATTGGGGTATTATCCAGATGCCACATGGAGCCAAAATCTTATGAATAAGTATGAAAATATTAACTTTAGATTGTAGTTTACAATATAGTTTGATTAATTATATATTTTGGAATGGAGTTTGTTCTGTGTGATGACGTGCCTTAGGAATTTGGGCTCAAACTGCTTCAGCAAAGAGGGAAGCTTGTACAATATAATCATCTGTTTTTGTTTCTATGTGGAATGAATTAGCCTGAAAAGTTTTGAACAGTCGGGTCATTTCAAGTCAATTAGCCATGAGGTTTAGAAAATGGGGTATGGCTTGGAACAGACTTTTCCCATTGGATGCTCTGGCTGTAAATCACTCTTCATGTGATTACTTGGCTGTAAACGCAACAATCCAGTTCTGAGTGGAGGCATGTTTTCCACCTAAAAGGGCATTGTTGTGGCTCAATGGGGCAGAATCTTATTTTATACCAAGATAACCTCTCCTTTATATCCAGAGAGGGGAGCTGATGACCAAGAAGGATATTTTGAGGCTGCTCCCTACATAGTGGACAGCCGAAGTGAAAGTTGGAGAAAAGGGGACGTCGATATCGGCTGATTAAAAGACAGTATCAAGGGATGAAACATAGAAAATGTCGATATTCTTACTAAATCAATGAAAATATATCTCTTGAAATATCGCCCAGCCCAAGTCCAGGCTGAATGAAATGGAGGAAAATTATGGCTCCAGCATACATCGAACATTCGACAACTAATCTTATATTGCAAAGGTCATTTAATTACCTTCCCAAATATTCAGTAATATATGTATTGAGGCAATTTGAAGAGAACAATATTGAGGGTGTGTGGACAAATGGTCAACAGACACAAATGGATGCGTAGCATGACAGAAGTTTCAGGTGAAATGGCTGGGGAACAGGGTCTCATTAGGTGTAGCAAAGCTCAGAGGAAGAACTTGCTTCAATTTCACAGCCTTCATAGCAGAGGACCGAAGAATGTGAAGGGAATACATTATGTGGGTTTGCAGTTCCAAAGTTATCCTACCTGCTGGATACCATAGGTCCAGCCCTGGCGGATGCGATCACGCGCCCAGATATTATGGGCATTTTCAGCCAGATGATCAACCAGTGCCTCCTGCATGGGGCTCAGCTTCATACCGGACAGGTCTAATGGTGCAGGTTTGTAGCCACTTGACATCAAATAGCTGGAGTGAAACAAGAAAATGCTGAATAAACCAAAAAAAAGTTGTGCCATCTGATTTGGTATAATCAATAATGAAACGATTCTACACTGCATTTGACAGGTGGGTAAATGGATCCCTGAAATACCTTCCAATTCTCTCTTCCACAAAGAGCTACATGTCTGTCAGAGTCTATAAACTTTCAATGTCACATTCATGATATTCAAAAATGTAAGCCAAAATTTAATTTTGTTTTTATCACCACAAACACTGAAATACATACAAGTATTATCCAAAGGTACATATTCTCTCCTCATGATGGTTACTCCTCCATAACTGTGTGGTTCGGGAGGAGTAACTTTCAAAACCTCAAACTCCTCAACCAGCAATGTTGTTGGTAGCTTCAGTCTCACAAAGGAGCGACACAGTCTGATGTTCATTATGATTCTTGCTACACCGTCGGCATTTATTCAGTACTAACAAATACCAACCGTCGCTTAGTTGGCAGGGATACGAAAGGGAGGAGGAGAAAAAGCAGGGGGGAAAAGGGAGAGAAGTGTGGGCGGAGAGAGAGGGGGAGGGTAAAGAGGTGGAGGGGAAAGGAGAGAGAGGGAGGGGGGCGAGGAGGGGTGGAGGAGCGAGGAGCGGTGAAGGTAGAGAAGCAAGGAGGGAGTGAAAGGGGTGGGGAGGCAAGGAAGGGTGGAGGAAGGTAAGACTGTGAGGTGGAGGTAGAGAAGGAAGGAAGGCAGATGTGCGGTGGAGTGATAAATACGATTCATACTGTTTCATCAAAATTATTCTGCATCGAATAACAGTGAAGATGGGGGGGGGGGAGAGAGAGATCTGAAATCCATTTTCTACCAGGATCCTGAGTTAAAATCCCACATGGTTGTTAAAATAAAACCAGGTGGGGTTGACTCTGCCTGTCATCTTTCTGAGATCGCAAAATGAGTGCCAGCTTGCTGGTATCCTGTGTCGGAGTGGCGACCAATCCAGGATTGTGCCCATTCGCCAAGGAGACTGCTTCGGCAGCACCAACGCTCTGCACAGAGTATGGTCCCATTGGATGGATAGATACTATAATTACAGCCCAGAGACAAACACCGCCTAGACGTCCAGAGCCAAAACTCACCAGACGCATCTGGAGCCAAGCCGTCCAGACAAAAAACACTGCTCGGACACATCGGAAAGACAACCCTGTCCGGACAAGCTTGGAGACAAACCTCCGGTCCGGAGCCGAACTCCGGACCGGAACCAAACTCCGGTCTAGAGACAAACTCCGGTCCGGAGACAAACTCCGGTCCGGAGACAAACTCCGTCGCGGAGACAAACTCCGGTCCGGAGACAAACTCCGGTCCGGAGACAAACTCCGGTCCGGAGACAAACTCCGGTCCGGAGACAAACTCCGGTCCGGAGACAAACTCCGGTCCGGAGACAAACTCCGTCGGAGACAAACTCCGGTCGGAGCAAATCGCCGAGACAAACTCCGGTCCGGAGACAAACCCCGTCCGAGAACAAACCCCGTCCGGAGACAAACTCCCGTCCGGAGACAAACTCCCGTCCGGAGACAAACTCCCGTCCGGAGACAAACTCCCATCCGGAGACAAACTCCCATCCGGAGCCAAACTCCCGTCCAGAGACAAACACCACACAGACGTGTCAGGAGACAAGCATCGCCCAGACGCTTCCGGAGCCAAGCTGGCCGGAGACAAACACCACTCGGACACGTCCGGAGACAAACTCCCTTCCGGAAATAAACACCGCCCGGACACGTCCGGAGACAAACTCCATCCAGACATAACCACAGTCCGGATATGTCAAGAGGCAGACACAGATAGAGAGAGAGGGGGGGGAGAGTGAGAGAGAGGTGGGAGGAGAGTGCTGTACTGGATTGGGAGGGGGTACAGCAAGGATGGGACAAAGAGAGAAAGAGAGAGAGAGGGGTGGGGTAGCAGAGTTAGCAGAGAGAATATGTTATGCTTCATGAACAACACACACACACAGACACACACGCACACACACACTTGCACTTTGCTGATATCGGCATTTTTTTGGGAATCGTCAGGTTGGAGACAGTGTGATTACCGACTACAGTATATACGGCATACAACCCAAAAACCTTGAGTAGCTTTCACCGAAAACCAATGTTGCATTTATATAGATGTTTCAGGGATATGTTCACAAACATTATTCTTTATCAACAGCTGTGTGTGATGGGTAGAAAAAAAATTTGGCTCGGTAATTTAGAAAATACGTTAATATGGAAAAGGGCTCAGAAATCGGGTGTTATTTCACAACTCGCTCAGAATGAATGATGGAGAATGAACCACTCGCTCATGAGGACGGAGCACGAACCACTCACTCAGTATGACTGAGCACAAACTACTCGCTCAGTATGACGGAGCACGAACCACTCGCTCAGGATGATGGAGAGCGAACCACTCGCTCAGGATGATGGAGCATGAACCACTTGCTCAGGTTGATAGAGCACGAACCACTTATTCAGGATGATGGAGCACGAACAACTCACACAGGATGACGGAGCATGAACAACTCGCTCAGGGAAACGGAGCATGAACTACTCACTCTGAATGACGTGGCGCAGCAAAAGCTTCTGCAGAACGATTTGCTCAGAATGACATAGCACAGTACCGCTATCAACAATGGGTGCTCGGCAAGTGGCTTAAGCACTCAAGCAAGCACTCCAATTAAATGGTTGATAAGGAATGGCTGGCCAGGCTGTCGCTGCATACCAGATAGGATCCCTTTAACTTTACAGCCAGTCTTCACCGCATATGCAGCAGTTAATGAAATAAAATGAATTCGTTCAAATAATGGCTTTATCCACAAAAGAGTTGCTGCTTAATGCATCACAAAGATGCACCCTGGAGACATAGCAAAGTTCAATCACCCGTGAAATTGGCATTGCAGATAATCCGACATGTTGCCTGCTTATCTGTGTACATCACGTGGTTCGATGTCCACGCAAACATTATACCTTTATTTTAAAACGTCTGATTTTCACCATATTTTCTTTGATCCCCTGTAGAGCATCTCGCGAAACCTCCGAAAATATAGACACAGATCGGGCAGACACTCTGGATAGGTTGGCCCTCTGGGGGACAGGGCACGAGGTCAAACAGTGAATGCGTTAAATCATGCAGCTCAATGAAGCAGGTTAATTTTGTTCCGTTCCTAAATCTTTGGTTCACTCAATATAATTCTCCAAACAGTAGAAAAAGATAAGTTTAATGGTTTGGAAATTTCACATTTTCTTGCGTATGTATGGAGAAGGAGGGAACATAGCCTTGCTTGCTTAAAGTAAATAGGTATATCGGCTTCGTGAAAAGACTCGTTATTTCTTTAAATTATCAGATTTCACAACAGATTTTGACACTTATTTAGTCCGGACGATATCGGATCCTCAAAACCGAAATAATATTTCGATTATGTACTTTAACTAGTCCGTGAAAGTCGATCATGGAAAATCGTATCACATAAAGCATGTAATGGCTCGAAGTTCCTAATTTGAAAAGTATAGCACTTATAAAAGTGTTGTCTGCAGGAATTCGTAGCTATGATGAACAGGCATTCAATAATGAGTCAGGAAAGTGAAAAAAAAAACTTTATCATGAAGAAATCATTGCGGCCTGGTCCAAGTCAAGGGATGGTTGAGCAGGCCAAAAAATATGGCAGCTTCAGACCCAAGCAAGGTTACCTAGGATACGTCTTCAGACCCCATTTAGAGCAGTGACCGAGGATGTGCCTGATAATAAAGGATGTAATTAAATAAGGCCATTAATTATCTTCAAAAGGAGTGTTTTAATTAACCCAAACACCCAGTTTTCAGTTACACACTTCCTTGGACTTTTTTTAGTATGCTTGCAAAGTTTCAGGCTGCTAGGTTTTATGGTTTTGGAGTTATGGAGGAGACACACTGACACACATTGACATTTATTAGTCTAGATTTTCTTGTTGGTATACAATTTGGTGTGTTTAGAAATTATTTTGGATGACGTGCTGTCCCTACTTTATTATATAAACATTTCAATTCGATTGAAATTACATGGTTTTCTATAGATCAGGAGAAGTGATGTATAAAAAATAATTTTATCCAAACCAAGAATACCAATGGTGTTGCAATAATAATGATGAAAGTATGTGTCCACCGGATGTTGAGGGAATGAAGGGACACGATCATTGGAGAGGTGCAACCAGAAGTCCACACAGGGAGGAAGTGGAACACAGCTGGGACAGTGGAGGATGTTGAGAGTAAACTTCAAATGAGTAAGACTGTCAGTGCAGCACAATTGGAAATGTGTGGACTGGTGAAAGAGCCGAAGGTGGTTAAAGAAGAGCATTTGCGGTTGTTTTTGTCAAGATCTGAAGAGAGGGAAGAGGCTGCTGTCTGCTATTCTTAGGATGAGGGATGTCATCGCAGAGGGTGGAGTCATCAGTAAGGAGATAAAAAGGTTTTTCCAGAGTCAGTGAGATCAGTGATAAAGATTAGGAATAAGATCGGGTCTCGAACACTGCCTTGGGGTACTCCAGCCTGGACTGGGAGAGGGGATGAAATTATTCAGTTGAGAGCAACACATTCGCTATGAGAGTGGATTAAGTCAGTAGCCTAAGAGTGGAGTTGGCCTGGATACTGGAGGCAGAGAGTTTGAAGAGGAAGGTGGGATGCCAGACTGTATCGAAAGCTTGAGTTATGTCAGGAGAGACGACCCTGATCTCATGTCTGACATTAACAGGTTCCATCCATTGTTGGGAGAGTAGAAGCAGCATGTCCAAGGAAGACTGACCTTGTCTGAATATGAATTGATGATCTGCAGAGCAGGTTTTTAGGACATCTGAGCTGACGCTGTCTGGTCCAATTGCAGAATCAGAGCCACGGGTTGCCATAAACTTTTCCACCTTCTCAAGTGCAAAAGACACAGTCTCAGAGCAGTTGGGTATGACTGTGTAGGGTGGGTACAGAGAGCGAGTGGTTGGGAACATCTGATTTAGAAGCAAACACAGAATTGAGGCATTTGACCATCTTATGTGTGGAGTCAGCTGTGGTGCCTTTTGAAGTGAGTGACAGGATGGAGGGGGGACATACACCAGAAACAGACTTAAAAAGGCACCAGGTTTTGAGGAGGGAGTTTCACTAGTTTCAAAGTTCAATCTTGAGGTTGAACAATATTGTTTTCTGGTTCTCCCAAGAGTGGACACACTTGTTGCGAGCTTCATGGAATTATCGGAGGTTTCCTTTGGTCGGATTAAGGCAATCTCAGATCATTCCACAAAGCCGCAATATTCCACAAAGTCTTGTCCTTTAAAATACCCATACTATACTTGTACTCTCTTATTCCTATTGTTTCATGCTTTTCTGACCAGGTTTTTACATCATTCCAATCCATAGCCTCTGCCCTCCTCCTCCATCCCACTTCCCAAAACATGTAAAACAACTTTCTAACAGCACCAATATCAAGTATTTAACCATTTCCACCTCAACACTCAAACTATCATTTTATCCCAACTTGTCCCTCATTCCAACTCAGCTCTCACTTTCTTGGTAGTTTATATCGCTGGAGGGAATTCTCAGCATTCTCATCAACGATGGCCACGTGACAAGCAAAGGCCAGCAGAGTTCTGAAAATGAATAATTTCTTTAAAAAAACAGTTCACACAATACTATCAAAATGCTTAACACAAATAATGACAAATTTGAAAAATATTTACTAAAAAATGTTCATGTGTCTTTAGATAATTGGGGCTGACCAAAAGAAGATCATTAAACATAAGAAATGTGATCACTATTAAGAATTTCAGTTGCAAAGATGATTGGAAAGGGATAACTGTTTGGTGTACTGTACTTGAGAGTCTCGCTCGACATCTGCAGGTTGTAATTTCTCTCTTGCTCTGGAAGTTTGTGGAAGTCTACCAGGCATGGGTGTTGCTTCTTGTTGTCATCCCGTACCTGGACCAACAAGCGTCACATTAGAAGGTGATAATTTGTTTGACGAGTCCGAAATCTACGGCTAGCAGTCAAACCGGCACCAACTTGATAGCATTTGCATGATGCAAATTAAATGCACAGGGTGGCCATAAGTTCTGGAAACATAGGTTAATATACATTATAAATGGTTTATTGACATTACGTTACAATACATGATATGTTCAATGACATTACATGACATGTTTAATGTGTTGTCCCTCATGAGAAATGCACAGTTCAATGCGCTGTGCAAAATTGCAATGAACGCGGTGCATTAATGCAGCATTTCCATCAATCCCTGCACATGCATCCATGATGTGTTGCCTCAGATGATTAGTGTATCTGATTTTCACTGAATAAACCTGCGCCTTCAGCATACCCCAGAAGTAGTAATCAAGGTGTTAGTTCAGATCTGGCGAGCATGCAGCCCACTCCACAGGGCCACGTCGTCCAATCCAGTTCGGGAAATTATCATCCAACCATTCCCTCACCAGTCTGGCGTAATGGGGTGATGCGGCATCCTGTTGGAACCACTCAGAGTGACCTTCCCCTAACCCGTCAGTGCGGGTATTAATTGGTCAAGTAACATGGTCAGATATGTCTCACCAGTTACGTTATCTTCAAAGAAAAACGGTCCCAAGACATGTGCTCGCCACAGGCCACACCACACCATCACCTTCGTCGCTCCTTGTTGTTTGGTAGGGGAGATCCAGTGTGGATTACCTTGCCACCAGAACTGCATGTTTTGCTTGTTCACCTCCCTGTTCACATAAAAATAAGCTTCATCGCTGAACAGCATACAGTCTTCAGTAAAGCGGGCGTTCTTGTCCAGGCAATCCGAGAACCATGCACACATTTCCATACGATGCTCAGGATCACCCTCGGATAACTTTTGCAGGACTTGTATCTTGTATGGGTGAAAGTCATCCGCCTTGAGAATCATTTGGACGGTACTATGAGGCACCCCCAGTTCCATGGATGTCCAGCAAGTTGACTTCTTTGGGCTGGATATTACCTTCGCTCTGACAGTTTCCTTCACCTCGCCGGATACGGATGGTCTTCCAGAACAGAATTTGGCAAACACACTGCCTGTATCCTTGAATTTTTTTAACCAGCTTCCCCACTGTGCTATGGGAGATGGCAGCTCTTCTGGGATGACATGCATTGAAGTGCTCTGTTATCCATAGATATGACCAACCCTCACGTCCACTCAGCAGTATTACCTCAACGCGTTCGTCTTTCGTCAAGGACATCTTCAAACTGTAACAGAATGACATAATATTATCTATGTTTCCAGACTTTATGGCCACCCTGTATATAAACAAATATCACTGTCATTGTAACCTCAAATAACCAAAATAAAACAGGTAAAGGCATTCAACATGGCAGCAGCACTAATACATTAGTCACAGAGGTATCTAAGACAACTGACATATGATTTTCACCCTTGCTAGCACATCATCTTTGGCTGTTGAAATTGCCTCTCTCAGAACAGTTCTGAGGCTATTGTTTCAAGGCTATGGTTAATGAAAGAGAGGTATTGGCTCTAACTGCTATAACGGATGAGACAAAAGTTAACAACCAATTTTTCACTACAAGTGCTTCAACATACTCTGCTATGATGTTCCTTATTGAAGGAAGCCAGCAGGCAGTGCCTTGCTATTCAGCTACACTGATATTCCCCATCATGACATGTCTCATTGAACTCTTTCTCAGTGAACAGTGCAGAGCCTCACCACACCAAATGTCCACCCTTGCTCAATTTTATTCATCGCCCAAATCTCGTGGATGTTCTCAGCCAGTTTGTTGCGAATCTGCTCCAGGTGTGATGGCAAAACAATCTGTTTCACAAAAAAATAGAAGGATAATCAAACTAACTTATTCAACATGAGTGGAACACGATGGAACACAAGTCAGATTGACTATAGATGGAACACATGGAAAATGACAATCATGGTTCAACAATACAGTATACAATACCGCTATAATATGTGTTAGAGTTTCACTTCATGTTTTAAAAGAATACAAAACACAATGATTCTGTTAATTATTTCAGTAATGGAGAAGAATGCACATTTATCATCTTATATTTCAAGGTCACTTTGTGTCTGTGCCACAAGCACCACCAATTCCACAGGCCATGCCTTCACCCCTCTCCCCTAGCATCACAAGCACTGCTCATTAGCCAGGCCAAGCTTTATCCTCCAGCAGTCCAGAAATCGCCAGCATTTTAATTTTTTTTGCTCCGCATAGTTCTGAGGCTTCATAGGCCTCTGGTGAACAATGAAGACTGAACAACATGTCTTCAATCATAAAGGTACCGTTTTGAGGAAACAAAGGTACATTTTAATTACAATTCATGCATGCAGAGGAAATGAGGTAATACATGTTATGTTTTGAGTGATCACGGCAACGGACTATTATACACCGGCCAATGCAGGTGCGCTCTCAGAATGCAAAGGAAAGAAAATAAAGAAGTCTTCAAAAAAAGAAAACTTTTGATTTTCTCCAAAGTTTTCAAGGCTGAATAGTCTGCAAGGAGAGGATTGATAAACAAAGTGCATTTCACATGTAGCAAGAATAATGATTCGGTTGAAGAGTGTAGCAAGAATAATCACCAGGAGGAAAAACACGGGGTAACCTTCCCAGGTTGGATTGCGGTCATGTGTCAGGGTGGTAGTGAAGTGTCGTCCACAAGATGGCAGTCCGCTTGGGTTAAGCTGAGGCAGTCCCTTTGGGTGGGTGCCTGGAATGTCCCATCCCTAAGAGAGGCCACGCTCGAGTCTGTGGTTGATCAGTGCCCCAGGTGAGATACTCTTCTAGTCTTGGAGGATTTCAATGCATCGACTGGAACTGATAGGGATGTTTATAAGACACTAGACGACCCGTGAACCCGTTGGGTTCCCGTTGTGACAGCGATTGATAAAAAAAATCATTTCAAAAAAATAAAAAGATAGCTCCAGCGAACTATACCGCTGAGGTTGTTTGCATTGATCAAATAATCCTGAAGAGTACTTGACTGAATCGGGAATTGATTTTTTTATAATTTTTTCGTTGCCCGATTTGAACGAAATTTGATACTGCACACCGCAGGAGAATGGTGAGGTGGCACTAAAATTTTTGCGCTATCTTATACTGTTTTGGCTGTATTTCAGGAACATACATACATACATAAAAGATGAGAGTTTTACTAATATATAGATGTGTTGGTTCCCATAGATCTGGAACTGTGAACCAGAATAGCACTAAGTTCCTTGACTTTGCAAGAAGGCATGGACTTAGGATGGCTAGTTCATGGTTTCAGCACCCACAGACACATCACTGGACTTGGCATTCCAACGCTGGTGGAGTGGCAAAAGAGATTGACCATGTGCTCGTTGATGGTCGCTGGAGGATGATCAAGTACTGCAGGGTCGACCAGAGTGCTCAGCTCCTGAATACCGACCACAGCCTTGTTGTCGCATTTCTGAAGTTGCAGCTTAAATCCGGGAGAATGGTACCATCCCAGCCTAAGACGGATGTTGGCAAGCTCAAAGATGAGAGGGCAGCTGAGGAGTTTGCGAACAGGCTGAGTGGGATTTGGGGAGTCTGGGTGCTTTGGGGAATCCTAAGGAGTTGTGGAGTGCCTTCAAGACCACCATCCCTTGATGTTTCCGGTGGATGTCTTGGAACTCACCATGGATTAAGAAGAATTTTGTCTCTCATGGGACACTGGATACCATTGACAAGAGTCGCAGGGCCAAGCTTAATGGCAGAGCTGAGATGTTCTGGGAGTTGAGGCGTAAAACTGAACGTGCGCTGAGGGTGGACAAGGAGGCCTATGTGCAAAGAATCTGTGAGGTGGTAGAGCATCACCTGTGGTCAAGTGATTCTCGTGCTGCTTACAGGGGAATTTGCACATTGCGTTCCTCCAACCCCACCCCTCAGTGTACTGCAGTTAGAGCGAAGGGTGGTGGGCTCTTGACAGAGGAGTCCGAAGTGAAGGCTTGGCTGGTTACTTTGAACGGCTATACCAGGCTGATCCACCAGCTGTGGAGTTGAATGTCAGGCGTGTTACTATCCCTATTGCTGTCCTCTTCAATCAACTGTGATCCACCTTTGTTTGTGTAAACACAGGCTGCGGTGAACCGGTTGAAATGGGGTAGGGGTCCTGGGATCTGTGGCATCCATGCTGAACTTCTTAAGGCTGGTGGAAATGCTGCACTCGTGTCGTTGCATGCAGTTCTGTGGTCTGCCTGGAACACAGGCATCATCACAACTGACTGGAAGAGGAGCCTAGTTGTCCCTCTCTGGAAAGGAAAGGGTGATCGCCAGGACTGCAACAACTACCGAGGGGTGACGCTGCTCTCAGTGCTGGGCAAGGTCTTTGCTTGGATAATTCTTTATAGGGTTTGCCACCATCTGCTTGAGCACCAGCATCCAGAGCAGTCAGGCTTTACACCAAAGAGGTCAACGATTGACCCTATCCTTGCTCTTCGTGTTCTCACCAAACACACGAGAGTTTTGGGAGGGGCTGCTTTCAGCCAATGTTGATCTCTGCAAAGCGTTCAAATTCAGTGAATTTGGATGCCCTCTGGAGGATTCTTGGTCTTCGTGGAGTGCCACCAAAATTGATCAATCTGATGTCTGAACTCTACTTTGGGACTGAGAGTGCTGTGAGATGTGGTGATACCATCTCCAACTTCTTTCCAGTTGTTGCTGGTGTTTGTCAGGGGTGTGTAATGGTCCCCAGACTTTTCAGCGCTTTTATGGACTGGATTCTGGGGAGGATGTCAGAGAAAGAGATCAAGCAGCGGTGACTAGTTTGGGACTCTGGATTTCCTTTTGGGGGCCTTCGAGGTACTGAATGGGGAGTCGGAGCTGCTGGGATTACCGGTTTCCTGGATCAAAACTAAGATCCAGGCTTTCATGACATTTGGATGCTGCTATCCTGTCCGTACCTGTTTGTGGTGAGGATGTTGAGGTCACGGAGAGTATCACTTACCTTGACAGTGATATTCATGTCTCTGCTGGCTGTGAGCCAGAGGTCAATACACATCTGGGTCAGGCCTGGGGAGTCATGGATTCACTGGATAATGGGGTGTGGTGCTGCCAGTTCCTGTGAAGGAGGACAAAAGTCTGAGTCTTCAGGTCCTTGGTGCTTCCAGTCTTGCTCTACGGATGTGAGACTTGCACGATGACCAGGGATCTGAGAAGGAGACTTAATTCCTTTGGTACCAGGTCACTTCGGAGAATCCTTGGCTATCGCTGGTCGTACTTTGTGTCCAACAAGCAGTTGATGAGAGAGACTCAAATGAGATTTGTTACCTGCATAGTTACGTCAGCTGTGGCTGTATTAACATGTGGCTCGTTTTCCTGATGCTGATCCTGCTCACCAGATTATCTCAGCGAGGAAGCCTCATGAGTGGAGGAGGCCAATGGGCTGACCACATGCCTCGTGCTTGCAGCAGATTGATCAGCATCTCAAAGAGATGGGGATGGGTCAGGCACTTGCCTGGGGGATGGCCAGATGGAGTCCCCTGGAGCTGATTATTTGATCATTCTATCAACCCGTCACTGCGGAAAGTGGACGCAGCGACGCGCTGCTCCAACGCATGCTCCCATACCTGACCTTTCCTGCATTTCACATGTGCATGGACATCTATTCACACATTCTGAGAAGTAAATAAATATTAGAGACGTACGTAATGAATTAGTCGGGAGGCCGGGGAAAATCACGAGAGACTTATTTTACTTCTTCCTTTGGAAGTTAGTATGTACTGGTACACTTTAAAAGAAGTTCTGTACACGTCTACTTTGAAATTTACACATACATTTTAAAGAAGGAATATGCACGTACACTTTGAAAAAGTTACATCCACATACACTTTGAAATGTTTACATACACTTTAAAGTTATATGAAATGTACACAAAAACTTTTAAGAAGTTATGTACACGTACACTTTTAAGTTGTATGAAATGTACATGTACACTTTCAAATGTACACCTCCACTTCCGTACACGCACATCACCTCTGAGTTTATGCACATTTTAAAAACTAAAACAACGTGTTGAAAAATATGTTGTCGAGATGTCAAAGGGTGTGTTCAGTTACCAAGCAGCCAGCTAGCACTTGCCAAGCCAGCCATTCATTATCAACAGTTTTGAATGAAGTGCTTACTTGAGTGATTAAGCCACTTGGTGAGCACTCTACAAGAAACTTGGTAACTGAACACACCCCAGATTCATCACATGGTGACGAGGATAAACATCCCTACCAGGGGTTCCCAAACTCGGGGTAATTACCCCAACTGGGGAAAAAACTGCATTTGGCTGAGGTAATATCAGTGGCGCAGCGAGGGGGTCCATGGTGTCATGCCCCCCCCCTTTTGACGTGGAGGTGAATCAATCCCATTTCATGAAGGGAGCGGGTCCCAAGTGCAAAAAAAAAAAATAAGGCCCACACCAGTCCTTCGTTCGACGTCATTTTCGCGCTTCGTTCCGCACTGTGCCAGAAATAAAAAGAACCAATAGGAAAGCACAAAGTCATAAGCATAAGTAGAGGTGTGTAGCTGACGCTAATCCATTTTTTAAATCGAATTTGTGCTCAAAAACGAATGCTTTGCATACCACGAGAGGTCAGCTCAGCTCAAGTTAGGTTCTGTTAGCTTAGTTTAGTTTAGATTGGATTGGATGAGTTCTTTGCCGTGCTGAATCAGGCACCATTTCTCCCATGCTACTGCAGTCAAGCGCACATCTCTATCTCAGTGTGGGCATTCATTCCTGCACGGTAAGTTGACATGTCAGTTTTAGTTTTTTCGCGCTTAGTAACCAGTCCCTCATGAAAATCATTGCGCCTTGGCAGTGGTTTTGCGCATGATGGTGCGATGGTGTGGCGTCTATTAAAGTTAGGCTACATATGACTTAGGTGCGTCAAGTTTGCCAAGTTTGGCAACACGTGAAGTATTCTCCTCAAGTTGCCACTAGTGACAGATTTATTTAAATTGAGTCTGTTTACTGTCCGTATCACTCCAGAAGCCACAGTGAATGGGTGTATGTTGTGCAGTGACTCTGTGAATGGAGGTAACGAAAGCTTGATCACAATGTAATTTTCATAATACCCGGTACTATATTGGTGAAAACAATGAGTTATGAGCTAATTTAAACTTAATTGAATTGAAAAGTAATGTTTGTTAACAATGTTTGTTTCTTTTTCAGATAAGTAGGCCTAGTTGGTATCACCAAACACTTCAGCCCCAAGAATAAGATGGCATCGATGAAAATGAAGTACACATCACGTGACCAAAAGTATGTGGAAACATATCTGCAGTATGGCTTCACTGACTTCAACGACAAGGAAGGGCGTGTGCGGCCACAGTGTGTGTTGGGTGGAAAGATCTTGTCAAATGAGAACATGAAGCCAGGGAAACTACAGACCGTTTTTGTAACGTTCACCATGCACATGAGGGTACAACTTTGGAGGAATTTCAGAGACTGGAACGCACTCTCAAAGCTCAGCGGTTGGATTCCATGGGACATTTTGCTATCACGCAAGCCAATGCAGTCCGCGCATCTTACAAAGTTGCATATCTCATAGCGATGCAAAAGAAGCCCCATACTGCAGCGGAGGAGTTGGTCATGCCTGGTGCTGAGATTCTTGTGCAAAACATGTGTAGCAAAAGTGAAACAAAGAAGCTATCAAGAGTTTGTTTCCAACAACACCATTCGGCACGGATAGATGACATGGCGGAAGATGTTGAGATGCAAGTTGTTGTCGAAATCAAAGCATCGACGCACAAGTTTGCCATTCAACTGGATGAGTCAACTGATGTTTCTAATTGTGCTCAGCTGATCTGCTTTGCTCGCTATATTGTTGATGATCAACTGAAGGCTGAATACTTGTTCTGCCTTCCACTTGAAACAACAACCATGGCACAAGACATTATTGATATAGTATCAACCTACTTTGCAAAGCATGGAATACGTTGGGAAAAGCTGGGAGCTATTTGCACGGATGGGGCACCGACAATGCTAGGAGTAAAATCCGGTTTTGTTGCATTGGCAAAGAAGAAAACTCCTTCACTTACTCGCGTGCATTGCACCATTCACCGCCAAGTTGTCATGACCAAAACTCTTCCTGACTCGTTCAAAGACGTGATGACCTGTGTTCTATGAGTAGTCAATTTTATAAAAGGTCGAGCACTTAACACTCATTTGTTCAGAGTGCTGTGTGAAGAATTTGGCTCTGAACACGTGGAACTGTTGTTGCACACCGAGGTGAGATGGCTGTCTTGCGGCAAGGTTTTGGATCGAGTTTTTGAACTGCGATCAGAAATAGCGGACTTTCTTGCTACAAAAGCACACCCTGACAACACTGCCTTTCGTGACGACAAGTTCATCGCATGCC
>CM068960.1:29626686-29638790 GCA_035128595.1 Eptatretus atami
TCAATCGGATTTCGGCAATTATGTTGGTCAGGTGTGTGTGTCATTCTGTATGTCTGTCTGTCTGTTTGTTTGTGTGTTTGTTTACCCTGTAGTAGCCACACCGTTTTCAGCAATCATGACCAAAATGGGTACAGACGTCGGCCATGGTCCAACTTTGACACTTGTCGTTTTTGGTGAATCTAGGTCAAAGGTCAAGGTCAAGGTCACCGAAAAACCGAAATTCTTATTTTCGCAATAACGTCCGCTAAAATGGTCTTATCGACTTAAACCAAATCCAAAATGTGCATCTTCCAATACTGCATCCAACCATATGTTTGGTGTCACACCAACACCCTTCTTCGCGGGTCGGGGTCGAATGTCAGGGGGGTCGGGTCAAAACTTTCAAATTGCGATAAAAACGCCATTTCAAGTCCGATTGAGTTCCAAGTTATGATCATGACCAAACTAAGTGCTATAACTCATTAAACAGTAGCATTATCGACTTATAAGAACCAAATTGATTTCCAGGTTTGTGTTTTCAGAGATCATGGAGCATATGACAAAGTTATTCTGGCAATTCCTTGCTCAACGAGCAATTTCATTTGTCTGTTTGTTTGTTTGTGTACAGGATATCTAAAACAGTTGTGGACGGATTCGGACGAACCTTAGTGGACATGTTGGGTGTGTGACAAGGAAGAAATGATTCAATTTTGGTGAAGATCCGAATCTGGATCCGGAACTGATATTTTTTAAGTAATTCTTCACCATTGAAAGATGGGCTGAGCTAATATATAGCACGATATCTCAAAAAGTTGTGGACAGTTTCAAATGAAGCTTTGTGGACAGGTTGTAGGTGTGGTAAGGACGAATTGTTTCGATTTTGGTGAAGATCTGAGTCCAGATCTGGATATGACAATTATTTAATTTTCTAAGTGATTCAGGATATTGTACTGTATAGCATATTTCAAAAATGTATTGGGCCCGATATGTTCTCGTGGTTCAGGCATTACGTGGTGGAGGTATGCGCTCTACCGAGTGCCCTTCTAGTTAATGATGTAATTCACCTAAAATTTGACATGCTGTTGCGATACATGGGATTGAATAAACCATTTTATTAGGCTTCCAAGCAAAAGCAATACATTGCTTGGAAGCCTATTGTTCTTGCTGGGATTATTATTATTATTATAGTTATTATTATATTTTCACTCTTATAATATCTTGGAAAAGTATTATTATTACTATAACATTTACAAAGAAAATTTGGGTGCTCCCCCCATCCTGAACCCTCGGTGCTATGAAATTTTTTATCGTCTAAGACCTCAATGCACACCCTGGGTACAGCCACCAATTTGCAACTCATTCTGTCTGACGGCTAAGGAATGTATGGACATCAAACAAACAAACACACAAACAAATGCTTATCAAATTATACATAATATGGGAACACAAAATGAAAATATATATGTATATATACGAGTTAATTCAGGCTATCATCTACTGGCCTCACCTGGCTGGTATCAACAGGCACAGGGGTAAATGCAGACTGGTCAAGGGTAGCCGTGGGGCCTAGCAAGTCGAGCAACTCTCCTCGATCCACTTTGTATTCTTTCACATGCTCTAAGTGCATTCGTTCTTTCGGAAGCAAAGCTTCAAAGCAAGGAGCATAGCCCATGGGTGGAAGAAACTTGAAGTCACCATGTCTACCACCAAGCAAGAACCGCACTCTATGAGGATAGACAAATGGGAGTACAACATAACAGTTGAAAAAAAACCCATTGAACTGTAAGAAAAAAATGTCATATTTAAAACTGCTCTATATTTTTCACTTTTTAGAAATTGGGGTTTGGTTTTAATTACATCATCAGAGGTTCAATGGCGAAATGTACATCAAGTACAATTGATAAACTATGAAAGAACACAGTTTGAACAATTTAAAAGGAGAAAAAGCCAAAGTAACAGGTCTTCACCAAAATAAAACGTAATGTGCTAAATGCATTTTGAAATGTACAGATTAAACAAAGACTGCTGGAGAGAACACAGGCAATTGACTTTTGTGACAGAAGCAATCTGTTCACTAGTACAACCAAACAGGTGCTAAACATAAAAAAAGAAAAAGAAAACAAAGACACCTGCCCAATAACCCAAAAAAAAATTTGCACCCATGTTCGAAGGAAGCGGGGCAGTTTGGCATTTTTAATATGGAATAGAAAAGCCGAGAAACAAGCAAAACCCATTAGAATTACCCTTTAGAATCATCCTTTAGAACTACCTTTAGAATCACCCTTTAGAACCCTTTAGCACCCATTAGAATTATCCTTTACAATTACCCTTTAGAACCCTTTAGCAACCATTAGAATTATCCTTCAGAATTACCCTTTAGAACCCTTTAGCACCCATTAGAATTACCGTTTAGAACGCTTTAGCAACCGTTATAATTACCCGTTAGAATTACCCTTTATAATTACACTTTAGAACCCTTTAGAATTACCCTTTATAACCCTTCAAATTACCCTTTAGAAATCTCCAGAACCCTTTATAACCTTTTAAAATACCCTTAAGAACCCTTCAAATTACCCTTTAGAACCCTCTAGAAGTAGCCTTTAGAACCCTCTAGAATTACCCTTTAGCATTACCCTTTAGAACCCTTTAAAATTACCCTTTAGAACCACCTAGAATTACACTTTTGAATTACCCTTAAGAACTACCCGTTAGAACCCTTTAGAATTACCCTTTATAACCTTTTTAATTGCCCTTTAGAACCCTTTAGAATTACCCTTTACAGCCCTTTAGAATTACACTTTATAACCCTTTGAATTACTGTTTATAACCTTTTAAATTACCCTTTAGAACCCTTTAAGTTACACTTTAGAGCCCTTTAGAATTACACTTTAGAACCCTCTAGAACCCTTCAGAATTACCCTTTAGAACCACCTGGATTTACACTTTAGAATTACCCTTTAGAACTACCCTTTAGAACTACCCTTTGGAATCCTCTAAAATTACACTTTCGAACGCTTTCGAGTTAAACACGGGTGGGTTATAAAGGTTCTTCTTCTTCAATTTAACAGACAGATGGATGGAAGGACAGACAGATGGAAGGAAGGACATACCAAATATTGAAGCGGCTACATCGCTTAAAAACCAAAAGAAGAAAACGAGGTAGGATTTAACTCTGGATTTGGAAGTTTGACGAGGTAATTCAGCCACTCCTCTTAGCAAGATTTTGGTTGCCAGATTTCATATAAAGTACAAGAGACATCCTCAAACAAATTGTGTTGAAAAGATGTTGCAGGAGTAGTCCAGATAGTGTACGAATTGTATTCTTGTTAATTTCAAAATGTTCCATAGAACTGACTGTTTTTCTTCAAGTAACAAAATTAAGATTGCAAGCTGTTTTATTACTCAACAGGCCAAACTACAATACATATAAAAGTAAGCTTCACTGACTTGACACCAGCAGAGATGCTGACGACGGGGAAGAACAGTCCATCAGTATTGAAGTTCTCAAACATTCCCTGAACCGGCTGTCCATTGATGCGGAATGAGATACTCGGAATACCAAGGTCCAGTAAGCAACTCACAACATCATCACCAGTCAAGATGTGCTGGTTGGGACATCCCACAGCACGTGCAATTCGTCCTATCAGAGAAAATGAAGCATAACCTAACAATGTTCTTCATATAATTTTGACAACTTTAAGACAACAAATCTCGATTATAAAGCAGGAGTGTCTGTCCATCCATCCATCCATCCCTGAACTACTCCCTCAGTCTTGGAGCGAGCCCCATCAAACCTTCTGCGGAACGTTTTGGGGTTCCAGCGGATGTCCTAAGGTGGGTTGGAGGTTTCATAAATACCTCAATACAAGTATGATTTTAATTTTCGATCTGTATGAAGTGTTTTGTATCCACCCTTTATCACCGGCAAATTTGTCTGTATTGGGTGTCACGTGAGAACCGCGTCTGTTCGCTTACCTCACGAGTATTTGTATTTTGTTATATTAATGGTATAGTATTAATTTGTGATTGGAATGATGTTGTTTGGAATGAAAATATAGCGAGATTGAGTTTAAAGTAGAATGCGGAAATTACGTGAGGGTTTCCACCCGTGACATTCGCGGATTCAGCATTTGCAGTTTCACCATTGACATGCACCATACTTCTGTTTGGGTCAGCTGCAGGAAGTTTTTTGCCCAAGTCCTTCACAAACTGGCTGTCTATGCCTGATGTTTGACTGAAGGTGTCACAAAAATGTGGAATTTATTGGTACAAATCTTTTTTTCGAGATGTAGGCCCCCTCCCGTGCATAGCACGTGTACCTCGCTAGTCTCTGTATATAAACTGGTTGCAAAAACCCTTTAAGAATGAAAATGAAGTTGGTATGATGAACAGAAGATGAAATCAATGTGGTTTACTCAATATCTTACTTGAAATACTTTTCAAAATGGGAATTGTATACAGTCGACTCGGTAAAAAGGAATCGTTTTTTCAGAGAACCTTTGATAAAACAACAGCAAACTAGGTCACTCGGTCGAGCGCATACCTCCGCCACGCAATGCCTGATCCACGACAACATATCTGGCAAAATACATTTTTGAAATGTCATTCTATATATAGTTTTTGGCCCAATCTCTTAATGGTGAAGAATCATTTTAAAAATTAAATAATTCTCATATCCAGATTCGGATTCAGATCTTCACCAAAATCAAAAGAATTCGTCCCTGCCACACACCCAATGTGTCCACCAAGTTTCGTCCGAATCCGTCCACAACTTTTTGAGATATCGTGCTATACATCGGTTTTGCCCTTCTTCTCAGTGGTGAAGAATCACAAAAAATTATCAGATTCGGATTCGGATCTTCACAAAAATTGAATCAATTCTTCCTTGTCACACACCCAACATGTCCACCAAGTTTCATTCAAATCCGTCCACAACTTTTTGGGAGATCGTGTTCTTCATTGGTTTTGCCCTATCTTTCAATGGTGAAGAATCACTTTAAAAATTCAAGTCGTCGGATCTGAATCCGGTTCCGGATATGGATCTTCACCAAAATCTAATCAGTTCGTCCTTGTCACACACCCATCCTGTCCACAAAATTTCATCTGGATCCGTCCACAAATTTTTGAGATTTCCTGCATACAACAAACAAACAAACAGACGGAGAGGGGTGAATACATAACCTCCTTCACCTTTAGTGGCAGAGGTAATCAATAAAAGGAAGAAAAATCCACTTTTTGGAATTATCAAAAATAATCCAAATGTTTTTATTTCAAAATGATCTTTTGCAAATCTTTTCATTTCAAAAAAACAACTTACTAAAAACAGTCAGTTTCCTGTGAGGAATGGTTTTCAATTTTGTTGGACTGGCATACAGGCAGACAGACCAAAACAATTACCTTACTCTGCGCGCATGCGCAATCGGGACGAGATTCCATACAATTTGCCAAATTCAGAGCCAAAGTTCTGCTAAACTGCAGATTTGCGTTCCGATTTGTTTTTGACAGTGTTCAAAATATAACATTCAATTGAAATTTAGATCCTCGATGATACACTGATGTCTGCAGACAGACAGACCGACTGACTGACAAAGTGAACCGATTGTTTAACCCCACTTTTCGCTTCAGCAGATGAGGTAATAGCAGCAAAGGGAGACCTGGTTCTCTGCATAATTGATCCTGGCAGCACTAATTGGGGTATTTATGGGTTGACTTATTCTAACATTGATTTTGAAATAACGAAATAGTCCCCTCTTTAACCATTAAGCCATTTTCATTACAATATATACACAATTATATTATTGTTCTTAGATATACTTTTTAAACTAGTTCATACAATCAGAAATGGTCTCTCTGCAACCATACACAACTGTATTCTTCGACTAGAATTTTTCCTCTGAGATGGAATATTATTGAATAACTGCATATTAAAACAAAAAAAACACGAACGTCAAGATGTTGATTTTCTTTCTGTGAACCATTCCCAGAAACTACAAAGTCAATGGACAAAGGCAATATTTCTTACGAGAAAATCATGTTGCTTAGACTCATGACAGAAACTTGTCTGAAAAGAGAACAGCAGCTACAAGAAATGCCAATACCTTTCAATTGAATAACAAGCTATGAAGACATGCCATTGAATAAAAGAGCAATAATGATGACAAAATTTGACTCACCTGACCATAACTGAAGTCCATCGAAACCGTAAGAGTATAGATCATCTCCAACCCCATGTTCATTCCAGCCCTCACCGCTGCCTAAATATGGAGTGTAACCTTCGGTCGTGGCCCAGCCAACACGCAGGTGTGTTGGCTGTGCTGTCACAAATGGCTCCGCAGAATCTACCATGAGTTCAAAGTACCATTGGCGATATTGAGCTGATCCTTCACTTACACCCAGGAAGATGTTCGGCCTCAGGCTTGATGGTTGGAATTAGGGAGAAGCATAACACAGTTAATGCACAAGAAGACTCATGAAAATGCTTTACATGTTGGTCTTACAATTGAGAAACAAATTTTCTATATATCTTCCTGCTCATAATAATGTGACGGATTTTGGAGACCCCCAGGGTTATGCACCACCAAGCACATTAAAAAAACCCTCTTGTCATTACTTCATAGTATATTGTGTGGTTGACTTGGGAATTCAGCATTCAGTATGGGAAGGGAACATGCATTGTGCTTACAATAGCATCAATCCCATTGTAGTTCGTTGTCTCGTTCACACACACACACACACACACACACACACACACACACACACACACCAACACACACACTTTCTACAGCACCACAAATCCAACAAATTCACATGGAAAACGCCTGCATTCGCCGTCAGAATGGCATCGAAAGGGCATGAAACGACAGCGCAGGAATGATCACTCAGCACTGTGCCGCTGAACCACAGCCAAGCCATATTGCCCGGGCTTTGTTGCCTGCTGTGCCAGGCTTCGAGGTGACCAATGTCTTCGCCAGATCAAAGGGATGACCAACAGAAACGCAGCCAGATCATGACACAAGCGGGCGTGAAAGAGGACACATTTTTGGCTATAAAAGTCTGAGCCCAAGGCCGGAGCAGAAACTGCATCTGGGAGCCTGGAGGGAAAGATCGGGGAAGCCTGGAGAGGAGTCTGGAAAGGTCTGGAGAGGAAGCTGGAAGTGTACGAGAACCAATCCACAGCAGAAAGACTGATCGAGCGATCGCTCCTGGACATGGTCACCAAATACAGGCTTACAGACTTTCTTCCTTCTTTTGCTATATCTCCCTCATTCTCTTTGGATGCAGAGCTATCAGTGAAGTGCCAACTGTCCTTTTCAGGGATAACTAAAATTCACACTTCACACTTCCATCTTACACCCTTGCATTGCATTTACCCTCTACACCTCTCCAAGCAGGGGTCGACAATACAATTCTGTCTCTGTCTCTGTCTCTCCAGAATGAGAGTAGCGCCTGTGTATTTGTGATGTCTTTTTTTTTTTTTTGCATCCAAGTCAAGTGAGAGAAGCCTTACTTTTCACCATGTTCTAGCTGTTCTGTTTTGTTCTGCTCTGGTCTGTGGTACAAGTCTCTTCCATTAGACTTGACTTTATCTCTTAAAAGCATATCATCGAAAGGTGTTGCTGAAGTGAGCCCTGTTGGGCTGGGAGCAGTATTGGTGAAAAAGCAACAGGCTGGGCCAGTGTGTTATGCCAACCGAAGTCTAATTGATGGTGAGTGCTGATATTTGCAAATGGAGAAAGAAGCCTTAGCACTGATATGGACATGTGAGAAGTTCCATACATAGCCTAGAAACAATAACAGCCCCCACTCAAAGCAGTGTACCTGGACAGAGTATTGGGTGTTTCACCTGTAGCCATCCACCTATTGAGTGATTCATGCCCCAAGACTACAAAATATTTTTGACTCATAATGAAACCTGCTATGTAACAGGTTTAAGGTGACACTGAACACAGGAATGAAAACGAGAGTATGTTTTATTTGTGGCACTCAGTGCAGCGCCCAGGGTGCTGAATACGTGGGGGTTTGAGGACGCATCTCCAACAGATGTGGAACTCAGAATTGAGACAAGCCTTCAAAACAAGATTTTTCAACAAGCCATGAATGCCTAATGCAGGAGAGTTGTGGGTCCGTGAACAGTTGGTGCTGCATGCCCACCCCTCACTCCCTCCCCTGCATAATGTTGCCAAGGCCACGACATCAATTGGTGATAGACCCAGCACATGAAGGACACTTAAGCATAGTAGGCACAAAGCAGAAATCTAAGGTGGCCCAATATGGACAAGCCGTTATGACTGACACTGCTGCCATGGGCCATGGCAGGACCTGGCCATTGACCTAATAATTATTGGTCCTTTCCATCAGTCTAGTCGTCATTGGTGATTGTTGACTTCTACAGTAAATACCATAAGGTGATAGTCCTGACATCCACCAACACCATGAAGATGGTCGATTTGCTAGATTAGACATTGTTTTAAAGTGTATTGACCTTGCATGTGTTTCGATACTATATTTGGGAGTATTCAAGAGGTTTACAAAGCTTATAAATACCATGCATGGGATTATCTAAAAAGGGTAGAAGTCATATATTGGTGAAGTGTGTGTTTATATGATGATTTATGTGGGTGCAAGTGGGACATGTGTGGTAGGGGGTGGGGGGCTGGGTGGGGGGTAGGAAGTCTAATTAAATAACTGGCGCTGCTTATCTGGATACTAGGCATCGTTTTTGAGTCCTTGGGGACGTGACAGGCAGTGTTGTGTTTCCCAAGGTATTTGTGTGAAAGAAACCATATTTACTCAAGTAGTAAACTGCAAATCTTGCAACTTAAGCAGTTAATGCATGCTTATTCATTTTATGTGAACCCTTGTCCACTTACAATTGTCTTGTAAATGTTGAGTTCCAATTATTGTTTAGTTCTGGATCCTCATTGAACAATGATAATAAATTTGCTAGTGGATTATCTTTAGATCGAATTAATCCAAATGATTGCTTTTTGCTATTGTAGACATGTTAGGTAACAGAGGACAGAAGGAAAGTTTTCCACGGATTTGAAAAGGTTTTGGTGATCTCAACATGCATATCACCTGCAAACATCATTCACGAGACGTGTCTGAAGCAGAAGGTCCCGCCCAGGGAGAAGGTTGTCACATATGAGGTTCTGGTTTGCTCGCATTGCCACACCATTGCACACACAAAGGGAACATAACACGTCCAGAACCTGGTGGAGAGCAAGATTACATCTATGTTAGATGAACATCCATGTACTATACATAAAATTAATCCCCCTACTCTTTTAACCAAAGAGGGCTGCCTAAAACAACCAAGAAAAGCGAAATAATGGAAGCCCTTTGCTGTTTCAAACTCGATCCGAGTTCCTCCACATCTGCAGACATTCACAAGTAGCACTTGCATGAGAACCCTAATGCTAAACACCATCGTCAGCCACCAGGCTGGTTTCCTCACTTAATGGTGAGTCATCAGCAACAGTAGACAAACTCGCACCACCGAGGCTCTCAAGCATGGCCACTCACAGTGATACAAATTCGTTAATACATCACAACAAGGTACAGTTAAACATGGAAAATTGGATGAAAATGCAAAGGTATGAAAAGGACAAAAAGATAACAGAAAGATATGACAGATCTAGTCTGCTAACCTGAGCTTTGCTGAACTGGGAAGAAAAGCACAACCCAATGTCCAACATTCAGACCCAGAAATCGAAGCCAAATTCTCTACCCTTCATTCCATGAACAACGGTTTTGATTGGGCCAGACACACGCGAACCAATCAACTGGTGTACAATCAACCCAGACAAATGGTCAGAGTTCAAGATACATTGGCCAAAATTCACAATAACCAGCCAATGCACACACGGCTGGCAACAATACAACCCACACTTAGCATCCTGCAGAATGAGTACGTTCAACGACGACAACTCTACATCAGAGTTAGACTTCAAAGGGGGGAGGGGGGTAATTAGAGAAAAGATATCACGTTTAAAAGTGAAACAACACAGAGGGATAAAGGAATAACTCGTTGCTATGTACATACTTGGCCACTTGCGATGCTAATTTGGCTAACTGAACGAGACAATTAATCTGAACACACAAAAGGAGAGAGGTAACCAATCTAATTAAATTATCCCTTTCTCTTAGGCCATATTTTTACAAAACACACATGCACATACACACACTCACGTGGACAGCTGCAGTCAAATAGAATGCAGTGCAAGACTCGCACTCACTAACTACTGTGTCCACACTGGGATTTGCCCAATTATCATCAGATTAAAGCATTTCTTAACAGGCCCACATCAAGTGGTTGCCATATACCAGTGGGGCAAATCCCTTGTTGATAATCAAAAAAGTACAATAATTTACCCCCCACAGAGATGTCAAATTAACCTAATTGCTCATTCATCAAAATGGTGTGTGACACGTATGTCACGCTGTTACTTCGGAAACTAGAACGACACTCGGTATGCATCTGGACCTTAACCAAAATGTAATTGGCTTGTTTTTGTCACCTACCCAATTCATCCATCAAGTTTAGTCATAGTAGGGTGGATATACTGATTCTGGCTACTTTCCCCATGTAAATGAATGGGGATTTTCAGCGATTCACATTTTTTTCCCCTAAAATTAACCCCTTTTTTATCCCAAGGTATATTTGTTTGTCTCCCCTTTTACCTAGGGCATTCTATTCAAATAACCAATGCGACAAGATAAAGATTGGTTCAAGTAGCAACGTAGTAATGTGGTTTGTTCAAGGTGATTCTGAAGAGATATCTGAACCTGTAAGCCTAGGGACACTCATTTTCAAATAACCAATGTATATTGTTTAGCTCACTCATTGAACCTATAAACATTTGTTCATTCTCATATTCTCAATAGTTTAATTTTCTTTGTACAATAATCCCCATCTAAAATATTATAAAAACAAAACATTTGAACTTATTATTTTTCAAGATACCCTTTTTGTGCCATTATGAAATGATATACTTCTCTTAATGATCTCATCTGACCACCTCCTGAGCCACATATCATTTTGAGATTATAGTAAATTGTTTTCCATTGTTCAATTGATAACCATCGAAGTTTTCAGTCCATTGAAGGATATTTATTTTTTTCTTTACATCCTCTAACTTACTAGTTTTTAAATTGATTCGCTTATTTGTTTATTACCTTTGTTTTCGTTATTTTTTCAATAAGACTTATTTGATATTTTTCACATTCATTATGTTTTCCATTTATATACCAAGACTGAGATTTTCTCCACTCTTTAGTTTGATTAATACTTTGTTTAACCATTTATATATTGTGAAAAAAGTGGCGGTAGCCCTTAAAAAACCCTAACCCATCTTCCATTGTTAAAACTTGTGTCCATATGGACAACATCTATTCTATACACTCTTTCATACAATATCCATATGGAACACAATCTATTCCATTATCTAAAATAAATCTCTTATCATCAAAGGCTCCTAATGCTTTTTTTATTTACTTCTTCACTATATATGTTATGTTTATAACTTCTTATTGTATTCATTTTCCTATATTCTTCTTTCTTATTCATCAAACAATTATAAATTTCTAAAAGTTATTGATTTCTTTATTACATATTTCTTTATTCCTTTAACCTTTTATCAATCTGATCCTGATCACCATACTTATAAGCATATGCCTTTGCTCTCAATCCAAAAAACTCACTCATTACTTTTCCACCCAACTCATCCTTAAACTTACCAATAACCTTTTCATTCTTTTTGGAAAATAACTCGCTCTTCTTACTAAAATTACTTGTATCATATACTCCAATATTTTTCTTCATATCTTTATAAACATCATCAGTTTTTATATCTAGGATAAAACTATCAGTGTCCATATACAACAATGAAACATTTTCACCATACTCTTTCTTAAGCCATTATACAAATAATCATACATCAATATCTTTGATAAATCAAGAACTGCTGTTCCAATATAAATTGGTTATCCATTACAATACTTTCCTTTTTCATATGAATAGCAGAAAAGTTCTCTGAAAAACCTCTTCTCTCTCAAAACTTGGTTTATTTATCAATCTAGAAGCTTTTCCAAGATGTTGCGAATCTAATGTTTTGGCCTGTTTC
>CM068960.1:29638815-29660640 GCA_035128595.1 Eptatretus atami
ATAAACATCAATAATTATTTCAGATATCAACTAAATATTTGGTACATAAATGAATGATGATATGAGGAAGACACCTGATTTTTTTCATAATTTTCCTATTAATATTTTAAGAGATAAAAATAGTTATATCAATATGAGCGCTTTCATTTCGGGCGATAAACTGCGAAATGACGGTACCCCCGTTTAAGCTCCCACAAAAACCCAAATTCCCAAAAGTAAAATTGCCACCCAAGTTTTCTGTCTACTAAGATCCTATAGATGCCATTTAAACAATAAATCGCTTTTGGCACGCAATTCCCACGGGACCACGTTTCAGGTACACGGTGAACCTGACTACCTCGTGCGCTGCACGGCCCGAACCTCGCGCTCGCTGCTGGGTAAACCCGCGCGGTGCTCAAAATAGCTACGGCCACTACCCGGCCTTTGTCTTTCACCTGTCGCCGTCGTACTCTCGCGCTCAAGCTCCATTCAACCACGCACACCTGCGTGTCACTACACTCACACATCTTACCATTACACTCACGCCGGGAGACACGGCTGCATGTTCACTCATGCCACCATCATCTCCCTTACATACAGCGACCTCACACACGCTGTTCCTCTCACACTCGGCCGCTCACTCACTCGTGCCGTTTCCTTCACACACACCATACCGCCAACACACGCGGGGGCACTCACATGCTGTGTTCACTCACACCCGGCTCCACTTGCACACGTGGCTCCTTCCACACACGGTGCCTCATCCACACACGGCGTGCTGGGTGGCACGCACTTCGGCACACTTGCCACCACACCACTCACACACGGGGTTTCACTCCCACACGGGTGTCACTCATACCGGAGTCTCATCCATACACGGGCTTGCACCCGCGCTATGCGTGCGTTGCAGCACACATTTCGCCACACTTATAAACACACGCACCGGGACAATCGTACTGGGGATTAGTGCCACTACAAGGGGTTCGGGGCCTCCATACCCCCAAGCTCTCCGTGCACTCGTCCACAGCACTCGCCCCTCAATCTCGCAATGCTCGACCGGACCCACCTGGCGTGACCAGCTTCAAGGAGCACGGCGTCTCCCTCCGTTCCCGAAGGGGCTATCCAGCTGCTTGCACCGGGTCCCCACACGTTCTGCCAGCTCGCCCCCATTATCCTCCACTAACTCCGTGTGTGTGTGCTCGCTTTTAACCCCGTCTTTATCGTGCAGTCTCTCCCCTACCGTTTCTTTCTGGCTCCTTTTCCTTCCCATCTGAGTCGTTCTTCCTCTCTGAGCCCCATTAGCTGTTCGTTCTCTTTCCAGAGTTTTTCGTCTCCGTGGACTCAAATTTTGCTCTCCCCTCGAGCTGGTTAATTTCAAACTCGTATAGTTTCTGTTTTCTCTCCCACTGTTCCTCATGCTTTTCAGCCTCCACTCTCATCGTTTCTTTCAATTGGCTTAGTTCTTTTTCCTGTTTCGTTCGTTGTTCTTTCATTATTTCTGCGTACTCCCCCTTGCTTTCTTTTTAATTGTTCTTGTCTTTCTTTTTAATTCCTTTCAACCCCGTCCCTCATAGTTTCCTTCAAATTGGTTGATTTCTTTTTTCTGTTTCAGTCGTTGCTCTTTCATTATCTCTGCATACCTCAACCTTGCTTCTTTTTTAATTGTTCCTGTCTTTCTTTTTTAATTTCTTTCACCCCTGTCCCTCATTCTCCAACCTCATAGTTTTCTTCAATTGGTTAACCTCAAATTCATGTTCTTGTTGTTTTCTATCCCATTGTTCCTCTCGTTCTTCCTTCTCCATCTCGTGTATCCTTCAATTGACTGATTTCTCCTTCCTGCTTCATTCCTTGCTCCTTCACCTTCTCCTCGTACTCCAACCTATTTTTTCCTTTTGTCGTTCATTTCAAATTCATACTCTTTCAGTTTTTTATTCACCGTCTCTCTTGTTCCTCATTCTGCAATCTCGTTTATTCCTTCAATTTCCTGATTTCTTTCTCCTGTCTCATTCCTTGTTCTTTCAGTACTCTTTCTTGTTCCTCATTCTTTACTCTGGCCTTCGCTTCCAGCTGTTCGATCTGTACAGTGTGGTCCTTAATGTTTCATTCTCTGCTGTCGTTCTTTCCTCTTTCAACGTCCTCAGCTCGTTTTGTAATTCCGTCTCTTTGTTTTGGTGTTTCTGTAACTCAGAAGCTTTCTTTTCTAATTCTTTTCTCATCTCCGACACTCCGACCTTGCTTTGGCTTCTAACTGTTCGATCTGTACAGTGTGGTTCCTTAATGTTTCATTCTCTGCTGTCGTTCTTTCCTCTTTCAACGTCCTCAGCTCGTTTTGTAATTCCGTCTCTTTGTTTCGTGTTCCAGTATCTCATAAACTTTTTTCCATTTTTCCTCTCTCTGTCTCTGTTCCTCCTTACTTATTTCATCCCTTTTCTCGCTCATCTCATCCCTTTCCTTTCTCATCTCCGCATACTCCAACTTTGCTTTTTTTTTTCAATTGTTCCTTATCTTCCCGTTCTCTTTTTACCTTCTCTTCTAGTTTCCTTGCCATTTCTTATTTCTTCTTATTGTTTTTTCCAGGCTTTCTTTGTCCTGATGCCTGATCTTACCTCTTCCTTTAGTTGCTCTACTTCCAATTGTGTTTCCGTTCTTGCTCTTCTAACTTTTTTTTCCACTTCTCCAAGCTGTTCCTATCCTGGAGTTACCAATCTGCTCCTCCTTTCTTTTCTCCAGTTCGCTCCCGCTCGTTCCTGCGTATCGGCCATTTGTGTGGACTCCGTACGCACGTAATCTCATAGACCCTGTCTACCGCCGCCGTGCCTCGTCCAACTCAAAGGAAAACGAGTGTAATTCCCCTACACAATTGTCACCATTCCTCCACTGTTGCAAGGACTTCAACACTTGTCTCCGAAGCCCGTCAATGCATGCTCCGGCCTCCTGCCACGCCTGCCATGACCCCGTGGTTTGAAACGTTTGTTGGGAGCGCTCGCCTCGCGTCGTGCCGTTCGTTGCGCTACAAATAGCGGCCCGCTCACGCTCGTGCCGCGCTGAAGTGCGCCGCACCGCACTTGCACTCCATTTGCCGGCAAAGTTCGTGCTCAATATATGAGGTGAGCTCCCCCACGGATTAAAATTACAAGAAGTACCATCCCGGGCCATGGATTCTACATTACTACACATATACATTTCTACCCACGGCACCCGTTCGCCTTGAAACTCCATCTTATTTCTCGTAAGGGATTAATTTGGCTTGCTCGTAATTTTGGGGGAACGGGGGTCACCTCGCACACCCCTGGTCCGATCCCCGTGAATTTAGTTGGAGACGGGGGGATTCGAATCCCACTTCTGACACCAGTGTTACGAATTCTGGCCCGTCCGGCGTGCGATCTGCCACGTAACTCGAATCGCGATGCGTCGCCCACCGGAACGGACAATTCAGTCGTGACCCTCCTGGAACTACCGCCAGGAGCCAGTCACGGGTGGGGGTTTAACCTCACCACGATCGTGCCAATTGCCCACCCGCGCAGGATAGGGTTGCTCGCCAAATTCGACCTACCTAAGTACCTGCGCGAGTGGTCGACCGGGCGATGTACCTCGCCGCAGGTCGACTTCGGACACGAACCGCTTAAGTGGCTCGTTCCGTGCTGCAGGGATAACCGAGTGGAGTTATCGTCGACCTCGACGGTTAAGATTATTTATTGGGAGTCTACACCCACTACCAATCCTTACGTGATGCAAGATGGAACTTTCAATGGAGGAAAGGAAACGGGAAAACGGGAAAACGGGAACGAAACGGGGAAAACAGTTCAACAAGCAAGCACTTTATTTCACACACACACACACACAAGGAAAGCACGTATTCACAGCCACAGTTATACAAAAACAATGCACGTATACAGTCAAAGCAAGAACAATACACAGAGTTACTACCGAATAAAAAAGGCAATTATTTACAGCACACTTATACAGGTTTACTTACAAGACTGGCGCCACACATACATTTACACAAAAAGCAAAGGAAACACAAGCCACCCTCACAGGCAAGGAGGCAGACAGGTCCGTGGATCAAATGAACGTGTGACCTAGGTGATCGGCCAGGTCCACGACACCGAAGGAGTCTTACCCGCGCCCTCGTGGCGCGATGGCGGGCTAGCTGCAATGTCCGCGTAACGCGCTTGACTCCGTGCCCCTGGTATGGTCGGTGAGCTCCTCCAAGCGTGCGTCGCGCAGGCACCACGGTTGGGTTGGGGAACGGACGGGGTTACCGGCGCTATCTCAGCGCGGATGGGGGGGGGGGGAATTGTTGATGCTCGGGGTCGGAGAGGGAATGGCGGACGCTCCGTCCCGCTAGCGGGGTCCCGGGACCGCACCTGACTCCGGCGAACTCTCGCCCTGCGCCTCCTCTGCGTCCCTGCTCCACTCCGCGACTCGTCCCTCGACCTCCACTCCGAACTCCGTCCCTTCGCCGTCCGATCCCCGCAAACACACGCCTCAGACTTCACGACTTCCGACCGGCGCCACTTTCTGCACCCCTTTCTGCACACATGAGCTGGACAACCTTTCTGGACACGTTTCTTCACACTCGTTCCTGGACACACACACGAGCTGCGTCATGCTCGCGTCTTTTATAACCGGGGAGGAGCCTGTATGCAGATTCGCGGATCAAAACGCGCTTGGAGGCAGGGCCATGCCACCCGACGTTCAGCCATTGGTCGGGCAAAAAGGGGCGTGAAGCCTTCCTGATCCGTTTTCCTCTCCTAAAGGGAATGCATTCACAGCGGGTTCGGAGGCGGGCCATGCCACCCGATGCTCAGTCATTGGATGGAAGAAAAGGGGCGTGAAGCCTTCCTGATCCGTTTTCTCTCCTAAAGGGAACGCATTCACAGCGGGTTCGGAGGCGGGGCCATGCCACCCGATGCTCAGTCATTGGATGGAAGAAAAGGGGCGTGAAGCCTTCCTGATCCGTTTTCCTCTCCTAAAAAGGCACCCATTTGTACCGCGGCTCGACGCGTTCGGCATCAATTACCAAACGGGCCCTGACAGCACGACGTTTGGTGTCGACTGTGGAGTGGTTGATGGCTGTGGAAGGAGAAAGGCGAAGGTGGTGGGGGTTTGCTGTGGTGGTTTGGTTGTTGGCGGGCGTCGTTTGGAATGGCGGTGAAGCGATGTTTGCGGGATGGAGTTGTGGAGGTAAAGAGGCGAAGGTGGTGGTGGTTGAGTTGTTGGCGGCTTAATGGTCCAAAATACGATAGAGAAAGAAAAATGGCTAACTCAAAGCGTCGCAGCCCGGATGAATCACACATAGTCCCTCTAAACAATGGTGTGGGCTAACTACACATGAACTTATCGATATATCTCACCTGAGGACCCTTTATGGTGTATTGCGAATTTTCACAGCCGTAACAATATATATATCCAAAATTCAGAGTCCACTCATATAACAAGCAACACGCAACACATCATGGTGCTCTCATGAACAATCAGTTCATGTTACTGCTGAATTATAACACCAGGGGGTTGACTCAGCCTGTCATCCTTCCGAGGTCAGCGAAATGAGTACCAGTGTGTACTGGTAGAGGGGCACTGTCCCACATCAGCGACACAGTCGCGCTTCCAAGAAATGATAGCTACACCGGCAGTTAAGCTGCCATATGCAAGAAGAAGAAATTCATGTTACTGCCACTTCGGAAAGTCTGGTAAACCAGAGAAAGTCAACTCTAAGCCATATTAAATGTGAAACCTATCCATTATGAACAGCGACAAACCTTGTGATTTCGGCCATGCTTGTCTAACAATGAGATGATCGACTTGATGTGATCCTCCTTGATGATGTTTAAAGCTTCTGGACTTTCAATGAGAACGCAGTGAAGAACATCAAGAATCCCTGTTATGGTAAAATACTATGGATCACAGTCAACTCTTATAAGGCCTTTCAGCACCATAGTAAACAATGAATGACCTGATAGACCTTGGAACACCAAAGTACAGGTATGAGTGAAACGATGAAACTGCAAGCCCTTCAACAGCTCGATCGACTCCTAGTTGTTCCTTGACATGTTGCTGCTTGAGTTTTATGATTAGCTTTGATTTGCTCCCATTGTAAGCAAAGTAAATATATTTCTAATCATTACGAACGAAAGAAGAATATTGCTAAACTTACTCATTTTATATAATCTAACAAAACATTTTGTTTTTAAACCATCATATGATTTGAATCTTTCTGGAAACACATTTTTGTAGTCACATGCTTTATAGCAGAAAACTGCTGAAGTAAATCCAAGTTGTTCCTTCTCATGCAGATCATTGTCAGTTTTTTAAAAATATCCTTAAATCTCTGACAAATATATAGAACACTATTAAAAACAAGTGGAAGGAACTCACCAGAAGATGCCTCAAGCCTCTCTAGCCGACTCACAAGCCAATCCAGAGAGCATGAGAACTGAGCACAATTCTTCCGGTTTCCTCGTATAAGAGCAGCTGAGGCACATAAGCACTATCAATAATTCCATTTCCACTTCGCACCAATATCACTCCTTCTATATTGTTGCATGGATGGCATCCTCTGGAGGGATGCAACCACATTCAATGGCCATGACAGTATGCCTGAGCCTCGACTCCAATGATGGCCAAACCGTTCCTCAGATCTACGTGGAGTGGTTAACATTGGTCTGTTCACCAGTGGGGGTATTCCCACACCATTTGTAAATTAAAGTTACAATAGTTTAACTCTCCAGAGAGTCCAAATGAACCAGTATGTTTGCATGACAAAATGGCAGCACACACGAAGGATGTCATTCCTTACGGGAAATATAAACACTCTCATACACATGGACACAATTTTCCCTGTGTGTGTGCGATGGCGAGCAAACTAGAACGTGATATGTGATAACCTTCTCTCTGGTCAGGAACTTCTAATTCAGACACATCTCCTGGACAGTGTTTGTAGGTGTTATGTATGTTAAGATCAACAAAACGTTGTTTCAAAACCTGTCCAATGTACTTTCAGTGGAGCTTATGGAAATAGCTTGGACCTTCTATATGTTCACTATTCATTTATAATATTAGAACAATGCTGTATCGTCAGAAGAATGAAGCCCTTGGAGCATTGTCTCAAAATACTAGAGGAAATCATTGATTAAAAAGCTTGCAGAAATAGTAAAATTGATGAAAAACAGATCGGATTTATGCCTTTAAAGGGAGCAAGGAATGTCATCTTTATCACTGGGAAAGGCCAAAATAAAGCACTTGATGGAAACAGGAAAGGTATTACACATTTTTAAGTCCAGAGAAAGCCTTTCATATAATCCACCATGCCATGTGTGCTGGTGCCTAAGAAAGAAGGAAGCAACTGAGAAGATAGTATGAGTGGGGAAAGCTATATATAATGAGGACGATGGTTAGAACAGCCAAAGGAAGATCAGATGAATTTACACTGAAAGTCGGAGTCCAACCAAGGTTCGGTGTGAAGCCTTTTTCTTTTCATCACAGTACTTGATGTCATGTGCAATGTAGCAAGAAGGGGGTGTCACCTTGGACCTACATTTTGCAGATGACTTACAAATTGCAGTGAGCAGCAAGAAAGAGGTACAAAAGAGGTTGTGCAGTGAGAAAAAAAATGGCCTGAAAGTCAATGCTACTAAAACTGGAGTGATGATAAACAGTCAAGCAAGAAGACAATAAATAGATGTCTACGATCGGCATAGCCAGAAAATTACCTGGGATCAGTAATTAAGCAGCTTGGTGGCTGTGAGGAGGAACTAACTAACACAGAGTCAAAGCTGCATGGAATAAATGGAGAGAACTATCTTTGTGTGTAGTGTGTGACATGATGCTGAAGGAACTTATGGTGAAGGTTTATGGACTACTTATTACATCAGCGGAGACTTGGGCCTGAAGAAAGAAAGAGGAGAAACTGCTGGAATAGACAGAAATGTAGATATTTTGATGAATCACAAAAGTCTCACTTCAATTTAGGAGAAGCTAAGTAATAAGGAGAGAACTAGAGGTATTCTGAATCACTGATATAATCCAAACTAGGAGACTAAAAGGGAAAAATCATCCAAGCATAAAATAAAAGCATTAATAGAACCAATAAAAGGAAAGCAAAAAAGGAGAGAAAATCTGAGATGGATTGATGTGGTCCAGAAGGATATGGCAAAGCGAGTATTTCAAGATACGAACACAATGGATAGAGAACTGTGGAGGAACCGGATCCAAGCGGTTGACCACAGCATGGGATAATGCCGATGAAAGAAGATTAACAAGATAATTCCAAATTATTGCACACCGATCATTCCCATTTCCATATCCAGGCAATGCATGATGTCATCGACAGACGCTGAAGAAAGGGGGTACTCAGTTTTTACTCCGTTTGTTTGATTGTTTTCTTGTTTGCCTGGGCGATATCTCAGCCTCCTTGAGCTAGGAAGCTGAAATTTAGGGACAAAAGTGAAGATGTGCTTTCGCAAAGCCAATATTTTATTTTTTCATTATTAATTGATTAATTACTTAATTATTATCGATTTATTAATTCCTCATTTATTTTATTCCTCATCTGGGCAATATCTCAGGCACCTTTTGAGCTCGGAAGCTGATATTTTGACACAACAGCAAGCAAGTGATTTGGCTATAAAGAGTGAAAGAAAAAGATTAACAGGACAATTCTTAAAGCAGCCATCAAACGTCCAGACTGGTCTCCCATCTCTACTTTCTCTGACATTAACTCGTCCTGGGAATTCTTTCAAAGAAACTTGCTCTCTCTCAAGCACAGATTTATCCCACCTCGTCTTCAGGTGTTCTACCCTTTCTCCCACCCATGGTACAATGAAGCTTGTGCCGAAGCAGTTGTCCTGAAACAACTTGCCTTCGCCTCATGGAAGGCAAATCCAACTGAAGGCAATCTCAGATCCTTCCGCCAAAGCTCAGAACAAGTGTCTACCCTCAGAAGAGCGAGAAACAACATCTTTCTAATCTCAAGTCTGACCTCTCAAACCTGTCTCCCTCCTTCAAATCCTGGTGTTGACTCGTTTAAGTCAGTTTTTGGTGTATGTTCCCCTCCATGCCCTCCCTTACCTCTAATGGCCACACAGCTGACACTGCACGTGAAAAGGCTGAATGCCTAAACTCAGTGTTTGCTTCTAAATCTTGTGTTCCAAACCAAGAGCTTTCTGTACCCACCTTACCCAGTTACACCCAGCTGTTGCTGGACTCTGTGTCCTTTTCTCCTGACAAGGTGGAGAGCTTGCTATCAAAGCTCAACTCAGATTCTGCAACCGGTCCAGATCACATCAGCACACATGTCCTAAAAACCTTTGCTGCTGCTCTAGCTCACTCTCTCTCTGTTCTACTCACCCTCTCATTTGCTCAAGGTCATCTGCCATCTGCTTGGAAATCAGCAAACATTACCGCCCTGCATAAAAAAAAGGTACAAAACAGATCCCTGCAACCACAGACCAATCAGCCTTCCCCAATCATCAGCAAGGTTATGGAATCCATCATCGCTTCAGACATTAAATCCTTCCTCTTCTCCAATGGCTTGATTTCTGATCATCAATTTGGATTCAGGCCAGGTCACTCTACCCTGGATATGCTGCATATCCCTCAACGATAGATGGAGATCCTCAATGCCAGATGTGAAATCAAAGCTATCTCCCGAAATATATCACGTGCTTTTGATGCACTCTGGCACCATGCCCTGCTCACCAAACTCTCTTCCTATGGTATCCAAGGCCATCTCCACTCATGGCTCACAGACTTCCTCTCCTGTCGCAGCCAACGTGTGGCCCTAAATGGAGTTCTTCATCCCCTATTCCTGTCCAAGCTCGAGTTCCTCAAGGTAGCATTGGCCCTGTTCTTTTTCTGTTTTCATCAATGATCTCTCCGAGTCTCTAGAAGATCCTCTTATCTCTTTCCTGATGACTCCACCCTCTGTCGTACCATCTGTCATTACTCAGATCGGCAAGCAGCAGCCTCTTCACTTTCTGCAGATCTGGATAAAATCACAAGCTGGTCCAACATGTGGAACATGTCTTTTGATCCAGAAAAATCTCACATCTCACTATGCCTCTCCGAAAGGACCATCTGGAACCCCCCCCCCCCCATCAACTTTCTCAACAATCTTCTTGAAGCAGTCCTTTCATTCAAGCCTCTGGGTCTCACCATCTGCCATGATCTTTCCTGAGAAAGCCACATTTCCAAGCTGGCCTCCAAAGCCAGTCGCTGACTGGGCAGTGGGCATCCTCCATCGTGCAAAGTCCCTCCTTGGCTTACCTGAGCTGCTGACCACATACAAAGCTTTCGTCACAGCCTGATAGAGTACTGCTCTCACCTCTGGGCTGGTGCTCCTGCCTCTCACCTTTCTCGGCTTCATGCTGTGGAAACCAAAGCATTTAGGCTCATTGTATCTCCCACGATGAGGCCGAGTCTTTGGGTCTCTCACTCTCTCACCACAGGCAGTTTGGTGGTCTTTCTGTCTTCTGCCGTCTCCTCTCCGGTCTGCTCCCCACCCCCCCCCCCCCCCACGTGTGATATGTCACCCCCATATTTCGCAGGGGTGCTCAAGGTCTGCCAGCAACCCCCTTCTGGTAAACTACCAAAATGAAAGATCATGCACACCTTCACTCTTTCATTCCTCCTTTTCCCCGCCTTTGGAACAAACTCCCACACTCCCTTCAATCCCCCTCTTCCCTCCAGGTCTTCAAAACAGCTGTTCATCACCACCACTTATCTTCCCCCATCCAAAATCACAATCTTTTCTACTCCTGTTAATCCACCCCAAACTCACCTCCTTCAAATTCCCTACTTTCCTTCCTGAAAGTCTGTCTTGTAAGGACCAGAAAGTCCCTATAGTGTCCATCTTGTTTACCCGTGTTACCCCACCCCATCCCTCTCCCTTCCACAGATCTCCTAATGTCTCTGTTTCCCACTGTTTTGTCCTTCCCTCTCCCGCACCTCTATCTCCTGCTCCCCTTGTATTTCTGTTTGTCTCTCTTATATGAGCCTTGACATTGTGTACAAAAAGAAAAAAAAGAGGGTATTTTTGATTTATTGATTAATCAATTAATCGATTAATTATTCGTTTTACGATGAATTGCTTAATTTTCAAAAAGTTACAGATTCGGACGAAACAGTGGTGGTTTTGGTATGCTATTCGGCAATCGATTGAGAAATCAATTACTTTCCTCTTAATATTTATTTATTTTAATTATGCGATTAATCAATCAATTATTGTACACTGCTCCCTCTAAATTCCGTCTCCATGCGCTGCCGGGCACCGGAGGTGCCTCAGAAATATGCTGCGTGCTGGAGGATTTGTTATTTATTTATTTGGCATGGGACGGTGTACTTTGAATGCACCTCTACTTGTTCAGATTAATACCAATTTTGGAAGTAAGGAATACAACAACAGAGTGGGATGATCAGATTCAGGACAGTCTAGAATCTAGATGATTTCAAGGCATGGGAAGACAAATGCAAGCTCCAGTTCAATATTGGAAAACAGAAGGTATTGGGTCTGGACAGGAGTCATAAACATATCGATCACATTATGGGGCAGTTTGTGAGTGTGTAACACAGAAGATGAACTCTCGAGGTTATTGGGGACATGTGACCAAAACATTTTCGTTTTGTTCCAGGTAGCAATAGGAACATCAAATATGATTCTACATTGCATTTACATGGGAGTTGTTTCGATATTGAAAGAGGTGGTATGAACATTATATATGAACGTAACGAGACCTCAGTTTGATTAATGTGTACAGTTTTCTTCACAGCATTTTAATATGATGGACAGTAACAGCACTAGCAGACATCGCTTGAGAGTCAGAAAGAGAGGTATTAAAACAGAAGCTTGGTAAGGGTATTAACCCAAAGATTTGCAGACACCAGGTAGACATAAAAAGCAAGGGAATGATCAATGATGAAAGAAGAGAGAGAGGAGAGAAAATGAACATAGTAAGAGAAGAGAGTTTGGATATGGGAGAGTTAATGGGGGTCAAAAAGATCATGGTTTGAGATGCAGGGTGAAATGAGATGATGGTGCACTGCCACCTTGAAGCCATGAAAGGAAGAGTGGGATTTCACCATCTCGGGATTGTGGTACCATAAGAGAGAGAAAAGAAGAACAAAGGAGAAGAGGTGAGCAGTCAGTCTGAATTTTAGAAACTTAAGGAGGGGGTTGCTGGAAGAACACGTGCATCATTGAGGTAGTTGGGAGGGTATGAGGATTAGAGGGTTGAAAGAGAAGATGGACAATGACCAGTATCGAGGCAGTAAAAAATGGTTAGAGGGTTGAAAGAGAAGAGGGAGAAAGACTAGTATCGAGGCAGTATAAAATAGAGTGGCTACCAACCTGTCTATCATGAGAGGGCAACAGGTCTTGTGCTTCAGTTTCATTATGGAAGATTCCAATAATGTCGAGAGCTTTGGAAACCACAATATTCAGGAGAGATAGCTTTGATGCTGGAATGCCAGCCAATAGGAAAGAGCATTACTCCATTGAGCGATAGATAAAGGGCATATGGACTGAGTAGTACTGAGTTTTCAAGGAATAACTTGGAATGATACAGGATGCCCAGTTTGTCACTGCCTTTTCAGGCCAGCTTTGTGATGTGGTTGGCCCAGGAGAGGTCATGGCTGAAGGAAAGGCATCAAAGGTCAAGAAGATGAAACTGTTCCAGTTGTTAATCATATATCAGATAGGTGGGTTAATTTGAGACTGTGCCATTTGCCAGAATTGAAAGGCATGGTCCATTTATCAGCCCAGTATCTAATCAATTCCAGATCAGTAGACAGTGGTGCAGCTGCTGTTTGCCTGTCAATCAGATGGAGTAGTGCACAACACAATGTGAAGTCTGCAAAAAGGAAGAGGATCTTCCAGAGCATCAGCAAGGATTAAAATCAATCGACGTGAACTGGAACAGGTTGGAGAGTTTCAGTACCTGGGTAGCTTAATGACTAAGGATGCTAAATGTTATAAATAAATCATAAAAAAAATATCCATAGTCAAATAATCATTTAAGAAAACAAAAGAGCTAATCAGAAAGAGCTTCAACAAACAGCTGAAGAGGCTCTTGAAATCCTTCATTTGGAGTGTGGTGCTGTTTGGGTCTGAAACACGGAACTTGAGAAAGGAGAACATCGAGAGTCTGGAAGCATATGTAATGTAGGCGTGGCAAAGGACGTTAATTATTGGATGGATTGAAGAAAAGATAAATTAAGAGGATCATGAGTTGATGCAGGAGGAAAAGTGTTGGAGACAATTAGGGGGAAAATGGCTTGCTAAAAGAGGACATCAAAGGTCGGATGGAAGGAAAGAAGCAGAGAGGAAGACATAATGATGTTGCTAGATTGTATAAAATATAAAGACAGAGAGAAAAAGCTGAAAATGAGAACTATTGACAGAGCATGGTGGTACTTGTGGAAAACTTGAACCTGCCAAAAGGCAGATCACTTCAGGAAGAGGAGGTTCCTGAGTAGTCCAAGCCAAATTGTTTTTGACTTTAGCATTCCAGCCTACTCCTACCTCCTCTCAAGGTGAAAATAGGCTGAGAGAGAGTGAGGAGCTCACCCAGCAGTTGGTAGAAGGAGTTCAATATTTCCTTCCAAGCATCGGCAGCTTCTTCTCCAGCTGCATCAGCAAAGTATGCCGAACTGCTGTACACACTCAGTCGGTCGATGCACCTCAGGACTAGGGAAATCATGCCCTGAAGAAGATGGCAGGTCCACAAGAAATTCATCCACTGGCACTTTTCATTTTATAGCCTCTCAACACCAGTCATACAGTTCTTCCATGAAGCTTAACCTATGCCATAAAAAGGCATTCCCATTGTGGCAACATGGTTAAAATTCTGAAAATAGATGTTCTAACTGGTCTACTTTTTTGTAAATTTTAAGATATATTCTTGAAAATTAGGGAAATTAGAGATGGCGATCTCACCGGACCGTTTCAAAATTCATAAACGAGTGCCTGGAAGACAGGAGGAATGCCAAAATGAAATTTCCAAGAAGACATTTGTTAGCGAGGATATGAGCACACCTCCTGTTGAAATAGGTTCTGTCGATTTTTAAGGATGCGAAGGTGGTTCTGCCGCTCCTCATGTTCAAGGCTATCCTCAGGTAGCTGGAAGTAGAGAATCAGGTCCCGCAGACTTAGGCAAATGGCATCAATGGGTAGCTCGGCTGCAGAATCTTTCCCCCTGCCTTGCAGTGTTTCAAGGGCCCTGCAGAAAATGGCATCGATTTTAAGCCCCACCCAATGATTTATGACAAAACACTTTGTAACTGCAACAACAGATTAATCTTATTGTATCCAATTTTCACAATAAAGTAGGAAAAGGCCGTAAGTCAAGATGTTTCTTTTCCAGAAGATATCTGTGAACAAAAATGAACCAGATTGAGTGGTGTAATGGTTCGAGCATCTGCTCTGTGTATGGGAGGTCAGTGGTTCAGAGCATCTGCTCTGAATCTGGGAGGTCAGTGGTTTGAACCTTGGCCAAGTCATACCATACACTTTAAAAAATAGTACGTGCTGATTCTTTGTTTGATACTCAGCATTCTAAAAGGATAGAGAATGAACAAACAAACAGATGTTGGCAACCATAGCAAAGACTTTGATAGGCCTAATGGCCTCCTCCTTCATTTCAAGCGAATTGCCTCCTCCTTTTTCTGAAGTTCCTTTTAAGGGAACTAATATTTTTCTTTATTTAATCCTGGAAAATCTCACAGTCACTTTATCGGTCTGAAAAGATGGTCAAACAAACCCACCTGTCTATTTCCTTGGTCATCCACTGGAATAGGTTCAGTCTCTTGAACTTCTAGGCCTCACCATCAGTCACGATCTTTCCTGGGCCAACTACATAGCAAAGCTAACGGGGCATCTAAAGCCAGCCACAGACGGGGCATCCTCTGCTGATCCGTATTTTCTTAGAAAATCAGAGCCACTCACAATCTACAAAGTCTTTGTCCATAATTGAATGGAGTACTGCACTTCACTATGGGCTGCCACCCGAGCATTACATCTGTATCTCCTGGATTTTGTGGAATCTAAAGCTCTCAAAAGTATTGGCATCTCCCACAATGAGACCGAAGTTTGTTGCTCTCACATCTCAGGAATGTCTACTCTGTCTGTTTTCTACAATCTATTCTTTGATGTTGCTCCCTCCGCCCTTTTAGTCATCTGAGCCTCCGTATCTACTCCAGGATACATGTGTTGTTCCAATAAGTATATTCTGGTTAAACTTACAAAATCCAGTCTCAACTCTTTTGTTCCTCGCTTCTCCCAACTGTGGAACCACCTTCCAGAGGCTGTACTATCCCACTCTTCTCTCCAGGATTTCAATCAGATGGTGGACTGCCATATATTGTCCTTCCCCATCTTTAACCACAGTCATTATTACCACCATTAACCCTTCTGATTCCAATCCTTGTATTTGCTGGTTGCAGTGTGTCATTCCCTCCTCTCTCTCTCTCCTCTTTTCCCATTTGCTCATTCCCTTGTTTATTGCATCCAAGAGTTATCCTGCTGCCCAACTGTCAATTCAGACCCTCCATAGCATTCCTCATCCCTGACCATTGGTCTTTTTTGCAAAAAATGCCTCGGCAGAAAGCAAGCCACAGTGAGATGGTCCACACTTTATATTTGGTGAGTTTAGATCAGGTAATATTGGTGGCAAGCCTAGTTCTTGATTTCCTCATTCATGGTTACATAGTTTGCCTTCTCTGGGGTATTGCTACAAGTCTAGCAAGTAGAGTCACATGGAGAGATTATGCCAGTTGAGTATAAGGCAGGTTTCAGGTGGCCTACTTGGTGAGATGAGGTAAGGACTTGTGAAGTGGAATCAGAGGGATTGCTATATGACCCAATAAATTGGTACAAGCTGAGCAGACGGAGATGTGTTTTGTTGTAAAATGCAACAATTGCCCTCACCTCATGGAAAACTACAAAGTAGATTTTGACGTGAATGTGTCAATGGATATGCCTCAGCCCACGTGAGATGCCGACCCACTGTTACATATGTTGCAACACAATAATATGCCAGCACATTCAGCACTCTCCACACAAGAACTATGGGCAAAGCACAACATTCCAATGGCCCCTGCTCCCCCCTCGAACCATATTCAACAGATTTGGCACCAAATTCATTTTTTTTTCTATTCCACCGATTGAAATGCATCCTGGAAGGAAAGAGATTTCAGAATGTGTCAGCTACCTGGGAAGTGAAAGCCATTCTAAAAGAAGAGTACCAGAGATGCTTCAAAAAATAGCAGGACCGCTGGAATCATTGCATTCAATCAGGAGACAACTTTTACAGGGATAAATTTGATTAACCATGTTGTCCTTTAGTTTTCTAGGAATAAATTTAGTCCTGAAACTTTTTGATCAGACCTCATAGAGTGTAGTTTTATTTCCCAAAAGAAAAGAGAAAAGTCTGCAGCAAGCTGACCTCAGTCTGACAAGGACCTGATGTTATGATGAAGCAAGTAACAGATGCGGTCTGTAAAATCCAAATGAGCCTGCTTGCCCTCCCAAAGACTGTTCATAGTGACCAAGCATACTGTATATAGTGGCAGAGAAACACCCAAGTGGATTGGAAGAATGATGAAATTGTAAGAAACAGGACAGGCTCTCAGGGGATTGAAAAATATATGTGAAGTTGGATACAAAAAATAAAGCTGGGATTCCTTCATGACACAAGAAGCTGTTAATCATGACTTCAACTCCAACAAAATCTGGCATAATTGTAATTCATGCGAAGCTAAATGATCTGTTAAAATGTTGGGAAGTGTTTGATGGCATTGTGCCTGTACACTGGGTTGGAACAATGATTTTTGAATTTGTAAAGGGAAATTGCAAAAAAAATGTGCATATGTTTACAAGTGCTTTCTCTCCACAAAGATACTGAGTAAGAGGCAGGACTACAGGAGGCTTTCATGAAAGATACCAAGGCTGAAGAAAGGTGAAGCCAAATGGATTAATTATTATATTTCTCTTGCAGTCTTATAAGAGTGAAATGTTTTCTGTTAAATTTCCATATTTGTATCGAGATCGTTGGGACATCAAAGGTCTGGCAGTGGGGGAGTGAATGTTATGTTTATGTGGAGGAGTAGAAATTCATTGGTATTACAATAATTATATGATGTCATGCTAAAGAGAAAATTGCAAATGAATAAAAAACCTGTATCATAAAATTGAAAAACAAATACACATGCCAATTGCCACGACAAATAATATGACAACTTGAAATAATAAATGTGGAAGCAACTAGAAAGCCAGTCCTCAGAGGAGTGATGAAAGTGACGAAGCGCCATTCACCGAATGAAGATGTTGAACAAATACGTTGTGTTACGAATGGCACGTGCCGTGCGGGACTGCTCATGCTGTGAACGTGATAGAGTCAGGCCATCATCCATGTGCCCCTCCTGGTGCATTATGGCCTGTTAAAACACAAAAATAAAAATATACATCTTGATAGAACTAAACAAATGCATTACTCCACTCCACACTCACCTGCGATGAAAAGTTGCATAAAAGCCCTCCCCCTACCATCCTTCCACCTCTTCATTTCTCAGCAAGGAAAAAATACACTATGTTGGAGAGTTCATAAAACACTTTTCCCCACACAGTCTTGAGAAAAAGCACGTGGAAAGAGTCTTTGCAAATATTGCTTTGCATAATTCCAAGCACGATCAATATTTCAAAACACAAGCACAACTGGTATTTCAGAACACGAGCAAGAGTTCCAAGCACAAGTCACCATTTTGTCTGAATATGGCTGCCCCTCCGCACTCAGTAGTGGGCAGCAAATTCTATTGGTCAAGACGGCGTAACGTTTTGTCTAAGTACAGTATTACTAAACTCAAGGCTTTTGGAAGTGCAAACAAGGCGATTTGTGCTGTACGGTGTTAAAATACATCATTCAATTGAAATAAAATAAAAGTTTTAAAGGTTGTAAAGAAAAAAAAACTGAACCAGAAGTTTACTACCGCTGATGCATCCTCTTTTGCGCCACATTTTTTTCTCAAGTTAAATGAGTTATTCATGCCTGTTTGTGGCCTTTATGACGTCCCTAAAAACATTAAGTTTCCTCTTTGAATGATTTTCAAATCTGTTTGACTGCTGGACAAATATTCATATATGACAGACTAATCTACAACATTACTCAGTAATATATGAATATGTATATATATATATATGAAGCTCTTTCTAACCACTGACTGATTGACTGACTGGCTGACTGATATTAAAGATGGGGACCTTCCAAGTGACATAGAATACTGAAATTTTTATTGCCAAGGGACATCAAAGCCGATACACCGGGAAAAAATCACAGATAATCATAGAACATTCATATATGAAAATATAAATTGATGGAAAAAATAAATGAAAAAAATAAATAATTAAAAATCAAATGCAGGTGAGTGACCTGAGACAATGGGGAAGCATGGTGATTTAGTGTGCTGACGGACATCAAAGCCATTACATCAGGAAAAATCACAGAATCATGTACAACATTCATACATGAAAATATAATATGAAAAAATATGAAAATAAATAATGAAAAATCAAATTCAGGTGAGTGACCCGAGACAATGGGGAAACGCGGTTCGTATGCGCGTAAGCACACCCCGCGAGTATAATATATATATATATATATATATATATATATATATATATATATATATATATATATATACTGTATATATATATTTGTATATATAACACCACACACACACACACAAATATATATATATATATATAAACATATATGTACAGTACACATATACATACATAACATATACATACATCATTCATCCAGGAAGAAGAGACAGGAGCAGCATAAGGAGGCAGTTTGGAGTATTGGTTCGACTCCTCACTCACCCCACGCAACCGATCAGGGTTGTGTCAGGCCAAAGATTATAAGCAGGGGGCAGGGGGGAGGGTTGGGGTGAGGGGTTGAGCAGTGGAGTGTCAGTGTTGTGTCGGAAGCAAGTAGTGTGAGTGTAGCTGGAGGTGCACAATACACCAGTGACATCACTACACCCTTGGCTCGTGAGTCGCTCCCCTCCGGCCCCGGCATGACTCACTCCTGCTACTCGTACTCCAGCGCAGCCTGATTAAACTCAACCCCCGTTATTGTTTGTGTTGACATGTCTGATTGCCTCCTATTATGAGCCTTTTCATGTTTCTCGCGCTCCATTAATTGTAGTAAAAAGAACAGCATACGGAATGAAGCTAAGCTTAATAATGAATCATCAAACAGGAAATGATGTATGGAAATCCTGAAATACTAGATCTAGTAGCCACACAACAATTAATAATGGCACCCAAATGTAAAACGATAGACAAAATTAATTGTCAAAAGGAAGAGAAAATTTATGACATTGTGCAAAAAAAATCAAGTTGGTAGATACGTTGGCAAGAGGTGAATACAGATTTACCCCATTGAGTGGACCAGTATAAGGGAGAAACCATTGCGATTCACCCCCTTTGAGTAGACCGGTGTATGGAAGAAACCATTGCCATTTACCTCTTTCAGTGGACTGGTGAACGGGAGAAATCATTGTGAATTTACCCATTTGAGTGGACCGGTGATAGGGGAGAAATAATTGCAGATTTACCAACGTTTCCACAAGTTGCCCGGGGCCAGAGGCTCCAGTTCAACCATGGCTGGTCATGATGCTGAGAAAAACCACCAACCGCAGCTCATGGAACTAATCAAAGTGAAGGGATTTATGCCGGAGCAGGTTGTTAATGCCGAAGAGACGGGATTATGTTGGAAGAGGATGCTATCTCATACCTTCCTGTCCAAGCAGTGAAGATCTGCTCTGGATCAAGGTGGTTAAGGATCGTTTTACCCTTCTTCTTTGTGGCATTGCAGCAAATGACCTTGTCGTGTTCCCGATGATCCAACAACCATTGCAAGTTCTAACCTCCACCCTCCCCTTTAACAGCATCATCATCATCATCATCATCATTCCGAGCTAAGTCTTGTGTCTTATAATTACTTTACTATTTCAACTTTTGGAGCTAAGTCCTCACCCACCCCACTTTTTTAAAGTTTAAAATGTAAAACTCTTCTGTTTTGTTTATTTAATGCTGTATTTATTGTATTTACATGTTTATTTCAATGTTAACATGCTTTATATATGTATTTTGCATGTTTATTTCAATTGTGATGGGCTCATTTCTGACTGCCACCCACCTTCCTCTGTATTTTCTCTAAGCCCAGGAACCAAACCCCCCATTTTCCAATTGACGCTTGGTTTCCACTATCGCGGTTTTAACTATCACAGCATTTTCCAGGAACCTAACCCCTGCGATATTTGAGGGTTTACTGTATCACTGTATGTCTGCACCCCTGAAAAAACAACACTTATTAATGATAATATCAAGATGCCTGCCAAAGGTCCATCTAAATCACCGACTGTACATTTGCATGCCAAGAAAATACGGAAAGCTGTGACCTTGGATGTCCAGTTGGAGGTCATCGGGCAGTACGAGAGTGGTAAAGGCCTGACCAAGATCTCCGACGCACTCGGCCGACTGCACTCTGCCATCACAATGATCTCTAAATAGAAGGTGGGAATCAAGAAAGCTGCAGAAAATGTTGCATCTACCAGCAAAAAGGAGATTACTTGTATAAGGGACCCCATCGTGGAGAACATGGAGAGGCTGTTAACAACCTGGATTGAGGATCAGACACATCAGACCACTCTCTACATAGTCATGGTGAAGGTGAAGGCACAAAGTCTCGGGATTCTGTGAAAATCAAACGTGGGCCAGAGGAGACTGGTGCAGCAGTTAAAGCATTCAAGGCTAGCCATGGATGGTTTCAGAGGTTTAAGCAACGTTACAACCTGCACAACCTGCACCTGGTGGGTGAGGCAGGTGAAGCTTTTCCTGACATCCTAAAGGCAAGGATTGAGGAGGGTGGCTATTTTCCAAAGCAGGCTATTAATGTTGATGAAACTGGCCTCCTTTGGAAGAAAATCTCTTCTTGCACCTTCATAACCAGGGAAGAAAAGTCAGTGCCCAGGTTCAAGGCAACCAAGGACAGGCTGACATTACTTCTGGTGTGGTAATGCCAAGGAGGAATTGAAGCTGAAGCCTCTCCTAGTTTATCAGTCGGAGAATCCTCGTGCACTGAAAGGATTCAACAAGGCCCACCTCCCCATCATCTGGCATTCTAACCCTAAAGCTTAGATGACAATCGCACTCATTCAAAATTACGTAATCATAACCCGCACCCCCAGCCACCACGGATCAGTGGAGACATAACATTGAAGTGCTCTTCTTCATGCCCAACACCACCTCCCTCATCCAACCCATGGATCAAAGCACAATAGCCACATCCAAGAGCTATTACCTCAGCCATACCATGGGCCAGCTCATCAGGGAGACTGAGCAGGACAAAATGACAATCAAGGGGTTTTGGCATTACATGGGTACAATATGAAGAAGGCATTTGACAATATTACTGAGGAAAGAAATGAGGTAACTGCTTAAACTATGAACACAGTGTGGAAAAAAGTATGACCAGAATGTGTCCACAAATCCACTGGAATTGATGAGGGGGACATCAATCCAAGGAACATGCAGCAGGCAAACAAGGATACAGTGGAGCTGGCACATAAGGCTGGCTTTACCGAGGTCGACCAGAGTGATGTGGAACAGCTCCTCGACAGTCATGCAGAGGAAATGACAGGTGAGGAGCTTCTTCAGCTGGAGCAGGTGAGAGCAGTGGAAGAGAAGGAAGCAGAACTCCCCCCACTCTAGAAAAGAACCTCACAGTCAAGACCCTGGGGAAGACTGTCTCTCTCTCTCTCTCTCTCTCTCTCTCTCTCTCTCTC
>CM068960.1:29660652-29671554 GCA_035128595.1 Eptatretus atami
TCTCTCTCTCTCTCTCTCTTTCATGAGGCCTGGAGTTGTTGCAAGAAAACGATACTCAAATACAGAGGAGTGGAGAAGTTGTCCATGCTCTTCGCAATGCCATCAACTGCTACCAAGTTATGGATCAACAGAAGAAACAAAAAGCCGACCAGCCCACCTTTGAGAGCTCCACAAGAGCAAATAAATCTTCTACCTCTACTGCAATTTCAACCAGCCATGCCACCACCACTCCGTATACCAGCCGTACCTCCACCACCACTCTGCCTATCAGCCGTGCCATCTGCACTCTGTCTACCAGCCTTGCTGTTGCCATAGCCAGTGAGAGTGTCAAGGAGGGCAGCGACGTTAGCGGAGAGGAGAGCGAGGAGTTGGAAAGCCCTGTCCCTCTCTCCGAGTGAACCCCTGAGCTCTTTGCTATAACCGTTTACAATTTTTCATTTGTGCAAGCTGTACTGCACAGTATTTGTGGATAAATCATGAGAAATACTATACAAGTATGCTATTTTATGTGTTCAATTTACTTTGGGTCTTTGTTTTTCAATAAATGTGCAAAAAACATCATGTTGAGCGATAATCCCCCACCCCTGGAACGTATCCCCTTATTTCCCATATGTACAATTGTTTGCTATACAGTTAACTGCTATATAGCTTCACTTACTGGAACGTAACCCAGGCATATATATATATATATATATATATACTAGACAACCCATGAACCTGTTGTGACAGTGGTTGATAAAAAAAAATCATTTCCAAAAAAAAGAAAAAAAAAAGATAGCTCCAGCAAACTATACCGCTGAGGTTGTTTGCATTGATCAAATTCTCTCGAAGAGTACTTGACTGAATCGGGAATTGATTTTTTAATAATTTTTTCGTTGCCCGATTTTAACGAAACGATACTGCACACCACAGGCGAATGGTAAGGTGGCACTAAAATTTTTAGCCGCGTTGCGTAGCGAACGCTGGCTCTAAGAGAGCTCCGTGTTCTTCTTCTTCTGGTGAAGACAAAACCTTTAGGACGCGGCTCTTGGACACATTTGTCCTTGTTGTGCTATTGTGTACCGTTTTGGCTGTATTTTGGGAACATACAAACATATATACATACATATATACAAGATGAGAGTTTTAGTAATATATATATAGATATATACAAACTCTGGGCTTTTAGTGTCTAATACCTATTTTATTCTGATAATGGTATGACTTGCCAAGAGAGCGAGTTCAGGTTAATGAAATGTAGTCAACAGTGTGCCAAACTTGATATATTATACTACTATTCAGTAGGAAAAAGTCCATTCATTTAGAAAATTCCCCCCCAACTCTATAAATATTGCTTGCCATGCACAACATTCTTGGGACAAGGCTCTCAGACACAACACCGCTGGGTCTGATCATACAGACAAATATATTGTTCTCTTTAAGGTCCACCTTTCGTTGAAGTGATCCCATGCATGCTGACTTGGCATCTGCTGCTTGGTAGCTTAACCAGAGGCCACTTTCCATATGCTGAACATAGCAAACCGAGTCTCCATACTTTATCTCAGGTGTTCCCATTCCATCAGTGTCTCGTCGAGAACCAAAATCCAGCTTCTCCTGTCGGTGCAAAGAACATCCCATAACACAACTTACCAGTAACTAAAATGTTGCACCAGCAATATTTTCACATGATGATATAAGATAATTGTATTCCTTGAGAGCTTCTTTTCTATAAAGTGTCAAATGCAAAGCAGTCACTTTCAGCTAACCTTTCAAAGTCATGTTCTTCTCGCATACTCTTGTATCTCAATTATTCGCACATTTCCAAGTAAAGGAAGAAAAATTTGCCAAGAGGCACACTTCCTCAAATATGACCTCTGGATGAGCTTTCTCCATTCTATGCAATGTAACAAATCATGATGAAAAGCATATGATGACAAGTTTGTAATCTGAGACGTTTCTATATTATATTGTAACACTATGTTCAAAGGATATCTACAAGTGTATCCACAGCTCATGATGGTATATAAAGCCTTCATCCAAAGTGCTAGGGAGTACCTTTTGGCTCGTGCAGCTGCTTCCAATCTTGTTCCCCTAGTGACAGTTGAATCGAAAGCTGGACACACTTGGAATATGTTTTTCAATCCTGACAAATCTCACACTTTCACTCTCTGAAAGGACCATCTGGCAAATCCTCCCATCTACTTTCTTAACAACCCTATCAACGAAGTCCACTCAAACTTTTGGGCCTCACTATCAGCCATGATCTTTCTAGGGTGAACCACACTTCTAAGTTGGTGTGGGCATCATGAAATGGCATGGGCATTCTCCATTGTGCAAAGTCCTTTCTTGGCACACCTGAACTCTTATCCACCGACAAGTCCTTCATCCACAGCTTGATGAAGTTTGTGCTCACCCTCTGTGCTGGAACACCTGCCTCACACCTTGCTCAACCTGATGCCAAAGAAACCAACCCCATGATGAAGCTGAATCTACAGGCCCATCACTTTGACAGGTTAAAGGTATTTGTTTTCTTCCACCTCCTTTATGGTCTTACACCCTCTTCCCTTTTCATGCTCTGTCCCCCACTCCCCCCACCCTCAGGGTTTCTGTAAGGCACATGCACTCTGCCAGTTACCCCCATCTGATGAAAATCCTAAAATGCTGACTCACTGCTCATCTGCACTCATCCGTCCCTCTTTTTTCACACCTGTGCAACCAACTTCCTTAGTCTCTTCAATCTCATTCTTCAAGACAGTTGTTCAGCTGCATCTCAGATCATCCCCCATCCAAAACCATTATCTTTTCTTCCCCCATTAACCCTTCCAACCCCACCACTTTTCAAATTTCCAGCTTTTTATTTGTGAGAACTTGCGACTGTATTTATCTTGTCTGCCCTCTGTGTCCTCTCATAGCCATCATTCTTCCTAATATCACTCATTTCTCCAAGTCTCTCTCTATTTTGCCCCTCATCCCTGCTTTTGGTGTGTTTCACCTCCCTTTCTCTTTCTTCCATTCTGTTTGCTCTGTTATGTCCTATCTGTTTTATTTTGTTACTGCTGCATCTGCTCTTGACAAGGGAGACAGTCTGAAATAAACGAAGAGGGTGGTGGTGTATGTGTATGCATGTGCAATGATTGATGTTAGGTAGGGAAGGGATTGACGGTGACCAGGAACATAGTTTTTGTTGGGAGTAAGGATCATGCATATGTGAACTCTACATATGCCGAGGCTGGATGTTGGCAAGCTCAAGGATGAGAGGGTAGCTGAGTTGTTTGCAAACAGACTGTGAGAATTTGGGGGGTCGAGGTGCTTTGGGGAATCCTGAAGAGTTGTGGAGTGCCTTCAAGACCACCATCCTTGATGTTGCCATTGGATGTCTTGGCACTCACTGTCGGGCGAGGAAGAACTTTGTCCATCAAGGGACAATGGATACCATTGACCAGAGTCGCAGGGCCAGGCTGAATGGCAGAGCTGAGCTGTTCAGGAGATGAGGCGAAAAACTGTACGTCGCTAAGGGGGGACAAGGAGGCCTATGTGCGAGGAATCTGTGAGGGGGTAGAGCATCACCTGTGGTCAAGGGATCTTGTCCAGCTTACAGGGGGATTCGCACATTGCGTTCACCCAAGCCCATCCCTAGGTGTACTGCAGTTAGAGCAGAGGGTGGTAGGCTCTTGACAGAGGAGTCGAAGTGAAGGCCCGCTGGGCCAGTTACTTTTAGGGTTGTACCAGGCTGATCCACCAGCTTTCGAGTTGGACATCAGGGGTGTTACAATACCTGTGCTGACCCTCAATCAACTGTGGTCCACCTTCGCTTGTGGAAACAGAGGCTGCGGTGAACCGCTGAAATGGGGTAAAGCTCCAGGGATCTGTGGCACCATGCTGAACTTCTCAAGGCTGGTGGAAATGCTGCACTCGTGTCATTGCATGCAGTTCTGTGCTCTGCCTGGAGGCAGGCATCATCCCAATTGACTGGAAGAGGGGCCTTGTTGTCCCTCTCTGGAAAGGGAAGGGTGATCACCAAGACTGCAACAACTACCGAGGGGTGACGCAGCTCTCAGTGCCGGCAAGGTCTTTGCTCGAATATTTATTGATAGGATTCGCCACCATCTGCTTGAGCACCAGCGTCCAGAGCAGTCAGGCTTTACACCAAAGAGGTCAACGATTGACCGTATCCTTGCTCTTCGGGTCCTCACGAACGCAGACGAGAGTTTCGGCAGGGGCTGCTTGCAGCCTATGTTGATCTCTATAAAGCATTCGATTCAGTGAATCGGGATGCCCTCTGGGGGATTCTTCGTCTTCGTTGGTGCCACCAAAACTGATCGATCTGATGTCTGAACTCCACTCTGGTATGAGAGTGCTGTGAGATATGGTGGTACCATCTCTGACTTATTTCCAGTTGTTACTGGAGTTCGTCAGGGGTGTGTTACTGCCCCACACTTTTCAGCACTTGTATGGACTGATTCTAGGAGGATGTCAGAGAGATCAAGCTGCAGTGCATTGTTTGGGAATGTCAAGATCTCTGACCTTGATTTCGCAGATGATGCAGTCATCTTTGCGGAGACTTTAGATATCCTTTTGGGGGCCTTCAAGGTGCTGAATGAGGAGTCGGAGCCGCTGGGATTACGGATTTCCTGGGTCAAAACTAAAACCAGGCTTTCAATGACATTGATGCTGCTGTCCTGCCTGTGTCTGTTTGTGGTGAGGATGTCGAGGTCGTGGAGAGATTTACTTACCTTGGCAGTGATATTCATGTCTCTGCTGGCTGTGAGTCAGAGGTCAATAGATGTCTGGGTCGGGCCTGGGGAGTCATGGATTCACTGCATAATGGGGTGTGGCGCTGCCGGTACCTGTGGGAGGACAAAAGTCCGAGTCTTCAGGTCCTTGGTGGTTCCAGTCTTGCTCTATGGATGTGAGACTTGGACTCTGACCAAGGATCTGAGATGGAGACTTAATTCCTTTGGTACCAGGTCTCTTCGGAGAATCCTTGGCTATCACTGGTCGGACTTTGTGTCCAACGAGCGGTTTCTGAGAGAGACTCAAATGAGATTTGTTACCCCATAGTCCTGGAGCGTCAGCTGCGGCTGTATGGACATGTGGCTCGTTTTCCTGATGCTGATCCTGCTCACCAGATTCTCTCAGCGAGGGAGTCTCATGAATGGAAGCGGCCAATGGGCTGACCACGTGCCTCGTGGTTGCAGCATGTTGATCAGCATCTCAAGGAGATGGGGATGGGCCAGGCATCTGCCTGGGGAATGGCCAGAAGGAGGCCCCTGGAGTACCGGCGGAAAGTGGACGCAGCAACGCGTTGCATCTGGCGCATGCTCCCATACCTGATACCCTGACCTGAAAGCGATGGGTTTTGGACACAAAATTTAGATGCAAACACGGAGTTTAGGCATTCAGCCTTTTTACGTGTGGTGTTAGCACTGCGGCCATTTGAGGTAAGGGAGGGGATGGAGGAGGAACATACACCAGAGACTATACTCTGGACAGAGCGTTGGTGCTGCCGAAGCAGTCTCTTGGGCTATTGGGCACAATCCTGGGCGGGTCGCCGCTCCGATGCAGGATACTCGAATGGCTCAATCATCCCAGCAAGCTGGTATTCATTTTGCCAACCTCGGAAGGATGACAGGCTGAGTAAACCCCACCTGGTATTAATTCAATGTGGAGCAGGATTTGAACTCAGAACCCTCGAGTCCCAAGCACACCACCTGATCATAATGCCAACCAGGCATAATATTGTTGTAGATTTCCGCCCGCCGGCGTGCGAACGACCGCGTCTAACCAATAGCGGTCGCTTCGCCCACCGAACGGACAATCCAGTCGCGGCTTTCCGGATCAACGCCGGAAACCAGCCACGGGTGTGTTTGTAACCACACCAACCTTGTCCCGCATCTACCCGCGCTACAGGGTCGATGCCAAATCTAAGATTTACCTAATTATTCGCGGGGTAGGTTATCGAGAGATTTTACTCTCAACGGGAACGCTTGGAAACGAGCACTTAAGCAGCTCGCTTCCTTTTGGGATAACCGAGCGGGATATTATCGCGCAGTCCCGTTGGACGCCATTTAGCGGCTATTTAAAAACCAACTATATTCCGAGTGCAAGATGGCAGCTCAATTAAGGGAAGAGGACGCAACGAACGGTTTACATTCACACAAGGACATTGATTATAATAAAGCACGTATGCAATTAAAGAAGGCAAACACGTATGCAATTATACAGCAACAAAAGCACGACAAAAGAACTACGACCGTCTATACGAAATGCGTTGCAACACATTTACAGCACACAAAGCACTTAACAATTTCCTACTTATTAGACGGGCCCACGGACACACGTATGCCCCACCACACACCCAATAAATGGTGGCTGAGGCCTTTAATAACGAGCTCCAGTCATCGGACAGGTGAGCTGAAACCAGAACCTATCTCGAACCTCTCCACCTCGTGTGGTTTCAAGTTGTTCGGACCCGGGCTCCAGCGAGAGGCGAGCTGGATCTAATCGCGTGAGCCGCGATCCTTCCCGAGCTCCCGCGAATCCTCCCGCGCTTCTCAACACGTGCTGGTGAGACGAGGCGCCGATCCTTCCGGTCAATGCGCCGATCCTTCCCGTCGATGCGCCGCTTCCCCAAGGAACCACTCCAAGAAGAGGTCGATGAGTCGCACCAAGCCGGGAACCAAAATGGAGAACAAAGAGCTCCACGAACCAAGACAAGAAGAAGCCACCATTCGCAGCTCGAGCCGAGCAACCGGCTCAACTTTCTTCCAAAACAAAGCAGCTCGAAGCAAAAAGCTCTCCCGAGCCAGGCAGAAGCCGAAGCTCATTGAACCACCAAAGCAAAAAGCCTCCAAAAGCCTCCTCCGAGCCAGGCCTCAGCCGAAGCTCACTGAGCCAGCCGAAGCAAAAAGCTTTTGAAGCCTCAACCCTAACCCAAGCCAAACAGGACCCGAAGGTCTGCTGAACGACGCAGCCCAACTCCTTCTCCAACTCCGCACACGAATAAGAAAGGATCTCCTCTTATCCTTCTCCGCCTTCCCCTCCCGGCGTGACTCGTGACTCATGCCCTCGTGCTCCATCCCCCGCTCAGCCACGGGTGGGAGGGAGTTGTTGACATGAGTCACGGGACGGCAGGGTTCTTCTTCCTCTTCGCAGAAGAGGGGGGAAGGACGTCTCCATTGTTTCGTTCTTAACTATTAAATTGAACCGCAGCGCATCTAATCGATTTCTGAACATTTAAACAATGGAAGGTGAGCTATCTAGGGAACAAGCACTTCGACATAGCTGACTAAAGGAACCTGAATGTTGGTGCAATCGATTTCCCAAATTCGTAACAATATATTCAATACTCCAGAATATACAGTACTCTCGAAGCCATGTAATCTCATTCTTTCCTTTAGGGCATCAAGGTGGCAGTGCCCGGTCATTTCACATCATACTCTATCTCTAACCATGATTATTTTCTTCCCCCATAGACTCTCATCACAGCTGGCAATGTAATCGACCACACATAGGAACAGGAGGTTATTACAGAAAGGGACACAAAGCTCTGAATACAAGCCATACACATTCCATGAAGTCAAAGGGATGGTGTTCTGGGTGATTGGGTGGAGGCTGTGGGGTTGTATTACAAGCATCTACAGCATCACCACCACCACCACCACCATTACAACTAGACCAGGGTCTATCAAAATTTAGGAGGGAGTCACCAGAGAGAAAGACAGATGAGTCAGTGTCACCCTGTGTGAAATATATTTTTGTAAGATAAGAAGTATCAAAATATACAATGGATACTTGAATAGAGAAATTGGAGAAGTTTGTTCAAATTCTTTTGAAGTAAGAGGAAAATATTCTGTGGGGGGGAGGATATGAAGATACTTTGGGGGCTTGAAACTTTAAGGAGGGGGAAAGGGAGGGTGAGACGGATTAGTTGGGAGGGTGAGACAGATAGTTGGGAGGGTGAGACAGATAGTTGGGAGGGTGAGACAGATAGTTGGGAGGGTGAGACAGATAGTTGGGAGGGTGAGACAGATAGTTGGGAGGGTGAGACAGATAGTTGGGAGGGTGAAACATTAGGGAGGGCTTCCAGATAGTTGGAGGAGTGGGAATGGTTGGGGAGTAGGAGAGGTCATGAGGGTGGGGGGTGGTGGACAAAGGGATACGGAGTAGTAAGGAGGTACTTGTAAATTGAGAACTCGCGGAGGTAGGCAGAACAACAAAAGGGAGGGTTGTGAGAGCTGTTGTGATGGACAGGAGGGATGTGGAAGAAGATGAGAAAGCTGTGATTTGTTGGAGAAGAGGGGCAAGAGAGCTGGTGAGAGGAATAGAAAAGCTCTGGGGAGGGGTACCAGAAAGGAAGGGATAGTAGCCGGAAGAAAGCACTTGTTACAGCCACCTTTCCTTAGTCCAAGCTCCAGCACGAAATCACAATCATTTCCAAGATGGAAGAGCAGACTATTAAAGCTCCATGGAAAATTTTCCAAGTCAACACTATTTGAAGAATTTCATTTCACATTATAGATTAACAAAATCCTACATTAGCATACAACCAGCACACCTTGGATGAACGGAAACAGAAGGCAGTGGACTTCACGTCAGAAGAATCACGTTCTTGCATGAGAAGCAGACGATCTTCAGTGAGTGCCAGGTAGCGGCCAGTTGTGACTTGACGTAAGCGGAAAGGCTGTCCCCAATGAACATGACTTCCACTCCAGCTGAAGTATATGAGTCAGAGGAGATTCATTGAAATACATAAAAATAAATAAAATAGAGTACTCTATTTGTTGCATCATCTGAAAAGTTGTTGTTTGTGTTGGTTCATCTCAATAATCTTGCAATTAGAGAAAACCAGATTCACATCTTGTATGTAGTTATACTGTCTGACTATGTTTGCAAGTGTACCTGATACTGGAATGGCACAATAATTTCCCTAATTATAGCTTTGATATGATTAGAGGTGACTTCCCAAGATGCTGTAATCGATTGTGGATCTATATTCAGTCATTATCATATCGGATGAGTATTCATGTATAAAAAATCGTCATTCTTGATTTTACCGGGAATCATTTAAGATGAAGCCCCACTGCCATTTATTTGTAGGTATCTCACATGTCAATACATTATATTTCCTAAGCCTGGTGTTGACTTAGTGGTTCGGGTGGTGGCTTGGGATCCTAGGGTCCTGAGTTCAAGCCCCGTTGGCTGCTGAATTAAAAATACACCAGGAGGTTGACTCAGCCTGTCATCCTTCTGAGGTCAGCAAAATGAGCACCAGTGTACTGGTAAGGGGGACACTGCATCAGCGGCATAGCCGTGTCCCAACCAATGATGCAACCAGCAGCCACAGGCTGCACTCGATAGGTAGAGAGATTCTCTTTCCTATTCTTGGTGACCATTCCCCTCTGTCCACCAGTTTGGATTCCCTGAGTCTTCTTTTTATCCTCTTCTGCATTTTTGTGCTGTGTCTCAATGTCTCTTCTATAGGTCCTGACTGTGCCTCTTGTCCGTCTGGTGATGGTGGAGTGGAGATGCTTATGTCACTAAATTTTCCTCTCTCATTTAACAGTGGTCGCTGCCTGTCGGGTCTTATTGCTCGTATGGCAAATACGATGGCAGCCTCTTGCTCATTTAACAACTTAATATAAATGATAACACTGGAAACTTATACAGAATGGGAGTATGCTTTAATAAATTGCTAAATGATATGAGGGACAAATCCTTATAGAAGCCTCAATGAGAGACAAACACAAAACAATTACTTATCAAATCATAAAATAAATTATCCCGGGCAGCTATGGGCACATATCCAATTTTGAAGAGGTATCGAGTCGGGCTGGTGAGTAAAATCATAGTACAGGGGAAAGGATAAGGGAATAAAAGAAACCAACTCTGTCAGAGAGATTATGGTAATGGTTGCCAGCAAGCTTGATCACCGATTGTGCCTGCTGTGTCCCATGCCAATGCCAAAGGGCCATTGTCTGACTCTTGTCCATGCTGGGGACCTTGTGCAGGACAAACCCTGGAGGGATGTATTTGATCAGAGTACCTCACAGTGGGATTTATTGGCTCTCTGTGTACAAAATGCAAGTGCCTTATCATACTGTGGAAAAGCACAACTCTCAAACTCAAATTACGGAACTCCTTTGCAAATTTGTCTCTCACCCCTCTGTCACTCTGCCTCTTAAAAGCCTGGAGCAGGCCATACCCCTGTGTCAGCACCTCTCCGAAGACAGCAGGATGGGCCAGCCCCCAACATCATCGGAAACTCTCAATCACATGCCGAATAACAGTTCAGCTCCCAGAGCGGCATAGACGCATGGGGAAATTTTTTATCTTGCATGTGTTGCTTTATGCACTTTATTTGGCTGTAATGGCAGAGATATAATTAATTATATAGTCCGAGTTGCACCTGTCAGCCTCGAGGTTAACAAAAACATGATATAGTTTCCTTTTCTCTACGAAACACTTCTCTTGGCATTACCTCAAAATAAAAATTGCCTATGTTGTTGATCTTCCTGGCAAAAAAAAACAAACAAACTGATTGTTATTTATACCCACCACTTTTCTTAGTCTTCTTTCAACCACCTTTTCAAAAAAACTTTGATGTTTTTAATGAACATAATAAAGGGTCTCATTTCACCTTGACTAAGTGCACAATAGTGCCATTTGCCCAATCTTCAGGGATGCTTCTTCACTATTTTTCGACACAAGTTTGTTATCCATTTGATTCTGACATCTTTAGCCACCTCCATAATTTCGAATAATAATCCAGTTGGACCCATTGCCTTTCCTTTCTTTAAACTTCTAATAACCGATTAAACGTCTTCACATACAGTGTCTAGAGAAACGCCCTTTCAAAAGAAATGCGAGAGAAACGCCCTTTCGAAATTTTCACCTTTTGTTGCCTTATAGCCTGGAATCAAA
>CM068960.1:29685654-29703016 GCA_035128595.1 Eptatretus atami
ATGAAGTCACTACAACCTCCATCGTTTGACCCTTAATAGTCCTACTGTCAAGTTTGGTTGAGATCGGATAGGTAATGACTAAATGTATCACGGTTAGACAGACAGGCAGACACCAAAGTGCGTATTTTAGCATGATTATCTTCAAATATTTTCTCTGTACTTGTTGATTGTGCATCGGATAGCACACCTTGAAAATCGAGTTACGTGAGCAATAATTCACTCAGTATGTTTTTCCTTCTTTATGCAGTAACACGGTTCTATAGCGATCATCGACTGAAATTTTAGTTACACGGTTAGTCATTTTGTGCCAGGCCGCAGGTTTCAAAAGTCCCGTGAAGATGAAAGCTTCATTCAGCAATTTGCATCAAATATGATCAAGCAATGCAACTTACTTTTCTGAATCTAAAAGGTGCCTTAAGTGGAATTTTAAAAAACTAAAAATACATGTCATTCTTCCTTTCAGTAAATCCATACTTTTCAGTCTGAATGAAATCATAATGATTCAGGATTATCCAGTGATGATTGAATGTATCCAATAAAGCAATACAGGGTGTGTGAGCAATTGGTGTGAGAAAGGATGGCCATGTAGCATAGCTTTTACAAGTGAATAATGAAATAATTAAATCCTTCTCCAACCTTTCAATGAAGACCGAAAATGAGTGTTTAATCTTAATGGGAAAGAATTAATGTTGCTGCGAAAAAAGCAGCAAAGAGCACTCACCGTCTTTTTTCCTCTCCCTCAGCAGGAGATGGAATGGTAAGGCATTCATCATGTCCATGAAAGAGTCGCATTACATTTCCTCCAATCAAGAATCCTGCAAATAAAAAACGGAATCAGCCACCCTCCTCTCGCCCATGGCTTCAACTTGAATCACCTTCGGTTAGGCATTCCTTAACCACATAAACTTGCCCTCAAAAGTGAGATACAACAGAGATACCTATTCCTTTTCAGTTGTTTTAGTAGCAGCTCTGACTTTTTTTTTTGTCAGAACAGTTGGGTACTTTCTTTTTGAGGAGGTTGGCGGCAGGATTTACACTCCAGCCACCGTAAAACCCTTCACTTCGCAAAACACAAAAGCAAAGAAATCTGAAAACCCACTCCATGGGAGTTCCTCTTGTGCAACTGCCCTCCACAGGCAGCTCAAAGGATGACGGGATTGGGGAAAGCCTTTGAACCTCTTTGATGATAGGAGGAAAACCATGGGGTAACCTTCCTGGGTCAGATTGCGGTCGTGCATGGTAGGGTGTTGCTGAGGTGTCGTCCACAAGATGGCGGTCTCCTTGGGTTAACCTGAGGCGGTCCCTTCGGGTGGATGCCTGGAATGTCCTATTCCTAAGAGGATAATCACCTGTCTCTGTTATCAACTAAGCCCAAGCGTTTCAACATCTGTATTGCAGCACTCTCTGAGGTTCGGAAACCGGAGAATGGTGAGATCATGGCGGCTGGTTACACCAACTATTGGTCTGGTCACTCTGATGGTCACCATGCCCAAGTAGCTGCTGTAGCTGTGTCCAAGAAGCTGGCTCCAATCATAACTGAGGTAAAACCGGTCAATGAGTGTATTATGAGACGAAGGATTCGTCACTCCTTGGGGGTCGTTTCCCTGGTCTCTGTAAATGCTCTGACTGAGGCGAGTGATCTCACCAGGAAGGATGCATTCTATGCCACACTCGAGTCTGTGGTTGATCAGTGCCCCAGGCGAGATACTCTTCTAGTCTTAGGGGATTTCAATGCATCGACTGGAACTGATAGGGATGGTTATGACATGTGTAGTTCCCCATGGGTCTGAAAACTGTGAAGCAGAATAGCACTAAGTTCCTTGCCTTTACAAGTCATGTACTTAGGGTGGCTGGTTCATGGTTTCAGCACCCACAGGCTCATCACTGGACTTGGTATTCCAATGGTGGTCGTGTGGCAAAGGAGATTGACCATGTCCTCGTTGATGGTCGCTAGAGGATAATTCAGAACTGCAGGGTCGACCGAAGTGCTCAGTTTCTCAATACCGGCACAGGCTTGTGGTTGCAACTCTTATGTTGCACCTTAAATCCAGGATAATGGTACCATCCCAGTCTAGGTTGGATGTAGGCAAGCTCAAGGATGAGACATTAGCTGAGGAGTTTGCAAACAGGCCGAGTAGAGATTTGGGGGGTCTAGGTGCTTTGGGGAATCCTGAAGAGTTGTGGTGTGCCTTCAAGATCACCATCCTTGATGTTGCCGGTGGATGTCTTGGAACTCACCAAAGGGCGAAGAAGAATTTTGTCTCACAAGGGACATTGGATACCATTGACCAGAGTCGCAAGGCCAGGCTTAATGGCAGAGCTGAGCTCTTCAGGGAGTTGAGGGATAAAACTGGATATGCGCTGAGGGTGGACAAGGAGGCTTATGTGCGAGAAATCTGTGAGGGGGTAGAGCATCACCTGTGATCAAGTGATTCTCCTCCTGCTTACAGGGGAATTCGCACATTGCATTCCTCCAAGCCCATCCCTCAGTATTACTATCCCTATAGCTCCAACGGTGATCCACCTTCGTTTGTAGAAACAAGTACTGTGGTGAACCGGTTGAAATGGGGTCAATCAAGCTCCTGGGATCTGTGGCATCCATGCTGAACTTCAAGGCTGGTAGAAATGCTGTACTCATGTCATTGCATGCAGTTCTGTGCTCTGCCAGGAACACAGGCATCATCCCAACTGACTGGAAGAGGGGCCTTGTTGTCCCTCTCTGGAATGGGGAAGGTGATCGCCAGGACTGCAACTACCGAGTGGAGATGCTGCTCTCAGTACCGGGCAAGGTCTTTGCTCGGACAATTCTTGATAAGGTTCGCCACCATCTGCTTGAGCACCAATGTTCAGAGCAGTCAGGCGTCACACCAAAGAGGTCAACGATTGACCGTATCCTTGCTCTTCGGGTTCTCAGCGAACGCAGACGAGAGTTTCGGCAGGGGCTGCTTGCAGCCAATGTTGATCTCTGCAAAGCGTTTGACTCAGTGAATCGGGATACCCTCTGGAGAATTCTTTGTCTTCGTGGGGTTCCCCCAAAACTGATCAATGTGATGTCTGAATTATACTCTGGGACTGAGAATGCTGTGAGATGTGGTGATATCGTCTCTGCTGACATTCTCAAAGACAAGTTTACGGTCGATGTTTGTCGCATTTTGACATTTTGTTGCCTCCATGTTTACTGTGTGTTCCTAGTTCAGTTTTGTTTCAAAATTTGTGCTAATTTGGTGAGTATTCATCAAACTTGTCATATTGGGTTTCCTGAGGCCAACCCGTCTTCCTGTTTTTTTTGGGGGGGGAGGGAGGGGGGGTTGCTGTATACATTGTCGAGGCTCGTATGAGAGCAACACAATGTACAAGGGGGCAAGAGACAATTGGGGTGGGAGAGGAAGGACAAAACAGTGGGGAACAGAGACATTAGCTGATTTGTGGATGGGAGAGGAATGGGGCGGTAGACATGCAGAATAGAAGATGGACACTACAGGGACTTTCAGGAAGGAAAGCAGGGAATTTGAAGGCGGTGGGTTTGGGTGGATTCACGGGGGTAGAAAAGATCGTGGTTTTAGATGGGGAAGATAAGAGATGGTGATGAACAGCTGTTTTGAAGGCCTGGAGTTAAGAATGGGATTGAAGAGGGTGTGAGACTTTATTCCAAAGGCAGGAAGAAAGAGGAATGAAACAGTGAAGGTGAGCAGTGATTCTGGATTTTGGTAGTTTTACCAGAGGTGGGTTGCTGGCGGACCTTGAGCACCCTGCGAATTATGGTGGGGACATATCGCAGACAGAGCGGGGGGGAGGGGAGGGGGAGGGGAGACCAGAGAGGAGACAGTATAAGACATAAAGACAACTGACCTGCCTGTGGTGAGAGAGTGAGAGGCCAAAGACTCAGCCTCACTGCGGGAGATACCAATGATCCTAAATGCCTTGGTTTCCACAGCATGAAGCCGAAAGGTGTGAGGCAGGAGCACCAGCCCAGAGGAGAGAGCAGTACTCCATCAGGCTGCGGATGAAAGCTTTGTACGTGGACAGGAGCTTTGGTGGGCGTGGAGGACTTTGCATGATGGAGGATTCCCAGTCAGCAACTGGCTTTGGAGGCCAGGTTGGAAATGTGGCTTTCCCAGGAAAGATCATGGCAGATAGCGAGACCCACAAGCTTGAATGAAAGGACTTCTCAGAATATTGTTGAGAAAGTAGATGGGAAGGAGGTTCCAAACGGTCCTTTCGAGTGACATAGTGAGAGTGAGAGATTTGTCGGATTGAAAGACATGTTCCACATGTTGGACCAGTTTGTGATTTTATCCAGACCTGCAGAGAGCGAAGAAGCTGCTGCTTGCCAGTCTGAGGGATGACAGATGGTCTCTCAACTTCTAATTTTTTTCCTCCACGAGCCTCAAATTTATCCAAAACAAAAATAGATATAAACAGGAAAAACACATTGTTTTTGTAAAATTTCAACCATTTTCTCGACCTTATGCAATATAACTCTAAGAGGCTTCTTAAACTTGGTCATATTAGGACAAAGGCTCATAGGTCATATGAGGTCATAGTGGGACATATGAGGACATATTAAACTGGTCATAATATAAAAATCATAAAAACTGGTCCAACACGTGGAACATGTCTTTCAATCTGGACAAATCTCACACTCTCACGATGTCTCTCCAAAGGACCGTTTTGCAACCGCCCCCCCCCCCAATCCACTTTCTCAACAATCCTCTGGAATAAGTCCTTTCTTTCAAGCTTCTGGGTCTCACTATCTGCCATGATCTTTCCTGGGAAAGCCACATTTCCAACCTGGCCTCCATTGCAGTCACCGACTGGGAATCCTCCGTCGTGCAAAGTCCTTCCTCGCGCCACCTGAGCTCCTGACCACATACAAAGCTTTCATCCGCAGCCTGATGGAGTACTGCTCTCCCCTCTGGGCTGGTGCTCCTGCCTCCCACCTTCTTCGGCTTCACGCTGTGGAAACCAAGGCATTTCAGATCATTGGCATCTCAAGCGATGAGGCTGAGTCTTTGGGCCTCTCATTCTCTCACCACAGGCAGGTCAGTGGTCTTTCTGTCTTCTACCGTCTCCTCTCCGGTCTCGCCCCCCCCCCCCCCCGCTCCGTGGCTGCGATTTGGCCCACCACATTTCCACAGGGCGCTCAAGGTCCGCAACAACCCCCTTCTGGTAAAACTACCAAAATCACGAATCACTACTCACCTTCACTCTTTCATTCCTCTTATTTCCCACCTTTGGAATAAACTCCCTCACTCTGTTCAATCCCATTCTTCCCTCCAGGCCTTCAAAACAGCTGTTCACCACCACCTCTTTTCGGCCCTCATCAAAATCCTCGATCTTTTCTACCCCCATTAATCCACCCCAAACCACCTCCTCAAATTCCCGGCTTTCCTCCTGAAAGTCCTGAATGTCCATCTTGTATACCCTGTGTTCCCGCCGCATCGCTCTCCTTCCACAGATCTCCTAATGTCTCTGTTCCCACTGTTTTGTCCTTCCCACTCTCGCCCCTCTTGTCTCATGCCCCCTTGCTGTGCGTTGTGTGTTAACTCTCATACGAGCCTCACGAGGTACACAAAAAAAACAAAAAAGGAATGTGGAACAGTAAAAGAGCAAACTACACATCAAGAATCAAGGTGGTAAACTGACCTTGAGCCTTTTTGCTCCCAGAGCAAACTGGTGAAACATTCCAAAGAGTTTGCTGGAAAGAGGCATCGACGTGCAGAACCCCATTTGAGTGCGATATGTGCTGGAAAAAATAAATTAGCATGAATGTATCGTCAAGCAACTACAACTCAGGGGCACATTGTGCAAATATGCAATGGAAATTTAGAAACTAAATAAGGTCAGAAATCTTTTGGGTCATCATCATGCACAGAATGGCAGAATCTTGATTCCTCTTCCCCACCATCCACATTTTAGTAATACATATGTAGGTGGCCTCAAATACACATGAAGACATGTATACAAATGTCAATATGCACTCTCTTCATCCCTCTGTGCAACTCCATCACATGTCATCCATCTACTAATATCTGCATCAAACCATTTGAACATGCCACATGCAACAACATGCATTGTTTCAATATCTATACAGGTGTTGACTCACTTTTGTATACCACCTCAGCAAGCTGACAGGATGGCCGAGAGGTATGCAAACTTGCCTCTAAGCTGACTATCCCGGATTTGACTCTGACCCAGCTATAAACTGTCTCATCCTGGTGTTTCACAGGCAGGGTGATTCATCAATGTTTGTGCCGTCCCTTTGGATGGACAAATAAACGGGTGTCCTGTCTGCCAGCATTTGTTGGTGAACATTAAGATCCCACAGTGTCCTTTGCAAAGAGTAGGTGAGCTGGTACCGTGAACAAATTCCAAATTTCCTGAACCAGCAGATGGCATTGCATCAGTGGCACAGCAGTGGCCTCAGCCAATGATGCTACCTGCAACTCTGTGCCTAATACATACTGGTGGGCCTCATACATACCATGTTCTGATGCACATTGTGATTTTTACCTCCGCCACCGAAGGTGAAGGAAGTTGTTTTCACCCCTTTCTGTCTGTTTGTGTACAGGATGTTTGAGAGGTTCGGTGTGTGACAAGGACAACTCATTTGATTTTGGTGAAGATCTGGATCCGGATCCAAGTACTAGAATATTTAAGTGATTCTTCACATTGAGAGATCGCGGCCAAACGATATATAGCACGATATCTCAAAAAGTTGTGGCACGGATTCGGATGAAAACTTGATGGACAGTTCGGGTGTGTTCACAAGGAAGAAATGGATTTAATTTGTGGTGAAAGATCTGATCCGGATCCAGATCTGATAATGTTTCGAAGTGATTCCTTCACGCCATTGAGAGATAGGGGCCAATAACGATAATATAGCACAATATTCAAAAAACTTGTGAAACGGAATTCGGACAAAACTTGGTGGGACAGGTTGGGTGTTCCACAAGGCCAAATGGATTCGATTTAGTGAAGATCCGAATCCGGATCTGATAGGATCGAGAGTTATTAATTTCCTAAGTGGATTCTTCACCATTGAGAAGTTGGGCCAAAAACAATATAGTACTGTATAGCTAAAGATATTTACCTTTCAAACTTTGGTTGTGAAGGTTTATGTTTTGATCGCTGTTGGTATTTATTTATTTGTGAATATGTGTGTTTGTTTTGTTTGTTTGTTTTCGCATAACTCCAAAAGTATGAATGAAGTCGCAGCCAAAGTTTGGTGGAATGATTGGTTATTAATATCAGAGGGACCATTTGCATTAGATTTTGGGAGCGATCGGTCAAAGGTCAAGGTCAAAGCCCATGAAAAGGTCATACATCGTCTTTTTTACCATGCGCGGTCAATTGCATATCCAATTTGCTGCAACTAATGCCAAAATGTTCAGAATTAATTGCCCCATCTTGTTGATTGTGACATGACACAATGACGTAATAACCTATTAGCGGTTGGGAGTCAAAGGTCAGGGGGTTCACGACATTTGCAAAAGTTGCGGTTTTAGGCATAAACACGGTCGAATTCTTATCCATTTGCATGAACCAGACACCAAAAATGTTTGACTGTTCTGTTCCGCACACTCTAATACCAATTTACAATTAAGAGTACAAAGGTCAAGGTCGAGGTCATGAAAAGGTCAAAAGTCCGTCTTCATTTTGGCCATAGTGGCGGCTCGATTTTTTATCCAATTTGCATGAACCAATGCCAAACAATGGTTGTGAATTCAAATGCCCAATTTGTGGTATACGATATTACACAGGAAATTTAATGTTTTTAAAGCCATCATAACACATTGAGATGGCAATGTTGGTATGGGATTAAATACCTCCCAATCAACGGTTTTCTGGGGGGGGGCAAAAATGTAGCGTTGGCGAAGGTTTGCGCGCTCTATCTGCAGGTGCGGCCGTTCTAGTTTCAAAAATGTATTGGGCCCGACATTGTTGTGGCGGAGGTATGCACTCCACCGAGTGCCTTCGAGTTTATTCATCGAGACCTATTAAAAAAATATTTATAATCCCTGGAACAATGAAAGCTAGGCATATATAACATTGTTACATGAAAACATCTTTAAACAATGGAAATGCGTATCCTATTTGAGCGAACATTGTTCTAAAGAGCCCTCCTCCCTGTGTGTAAGCACATTTCGCAGGGTAGTGGTGTTAATCTGTACTTCGGGCTTACCTGTATCCTGGACAATGAAAATGGACCTCTCTTCTAGGCTGACTGGCAGGTCTCCCAACATCGAGTTGATCTGTCTCAAAGACCTTGTCCTTGACCTTTGATCAATATTACTCTTTTTTTGTATCGAGGCTCGTATAAGAGTGCTATAGTAGGTCTCCTGGGCTATAGGAACAATCCTGGACGGCGTCGCGCACTGGCTGACACAGGATACCAGGCATGGCTTGATACTCATTTTGCCGCCCTCAGAAGGATGGCAGCAGAGTCAACCCCACTGTATTAATTCAAACAGCTGAGTGGATTTGAACATCAGGATCTCGATCTCAAAGCATATAAGTATAAATAGTTGAGGAAAAAAAAAACGTGCTCGTCCCCAGGGAGGGGAATGTAGTTTCATTTCCCGGTGTTTGTTACATAGAGAGTGAATCTGGGTGCACTACACTTCCAAGTGATGGTACATGTCCATACAACAAGTGCCTGGAGGTGGCCCACTTGTGGGATTGAAAAAGACATCTTGACAAGATGCTCAGCCCAATTCTACTGGGGTAATATCTCGATGGTGATGATATCAGGTTTCTATTATCTAGAGACAACTTTTCAGAGGAATTTTCCTCAGGGAGCATATCAGAGCTCTGTTTGGAGAGGATTGCCCCGAATCACATTCATTCAAACGATGTTGCCATTTGATATTGAGGCTCTGTTAAATCCTCCATAGTGAAAAGGTCATAGTCAGTTGGCAGAGTTAGGGTTTGTGGCACCCAGGGCAAAAGGGTCAATAACGCAACCCCACAGGCAGCTGGCCTAGTCAAAAATTTATATTGGGGGCACATATGGATAAGAGCTCGAAGCTCTCACGAAGCAGGCTCAGCAACAAGCCCTGGAAGTGTTCAAGCATGAGAATACATTTTAGATTTAGTTATGATCTCCTGAGTTGAATTAATGCTAATTAACTACAAAGATCCAGAAATTCCCAAGTTTTCTAAAACGCGCACTCAGTGTTAAGGTGTGCAGAAGCAAGTTTAAATCGGCTCTTCCACTGCCATATGGATGTTTTCATTAACAAAAAAATTAAATAACAAACATAAAGATAACATTGTAACAAGCATGTCATTAAAACAAATGATATAAACAACAATAATAAACATTGAAGTACCATTTGGCAATAATAATAAACGAAACGTATAATCTCGCCGCTGGTCCAAGCAGACCTGGGCTTGGTGAAAGGCAGGTATGGCTGAAGCAGTTTAGAGCAGCAGTATTTTACAAGGCCGTTAACAATAATGTACAATCAACATGCATGCAGCATGAAGGTTGGTATTTCTCATGGCCTAGAAGCTAAATGACACAGAGCAGCAGAGGAAGGCAAGGTGAGATGATCTCCCTGTGAAAACACTATTCGGATAAGCAGTTTTTAGTTGGTTCGTGGTTTGAACCCAGGCTAGGACAGCTTTGAGGCGCAATTGGTGCTACGTTGAGCGGTAATCTTCGATCCAATGACTGCTGAGGCCTTCACCATGTTTAAACGCTTTTGGCCAGGACCCTTGGAGTGCCATGGTTCTTCGCTTTTTTTCCCCTTCACCATGTCATATATCACACAATCACTTCTCATGTGTAATGCGGGTGGCGTAAGGAAACTCCACCCGTGAAAGAGAAAAAATTAGAAAGGAGCACTGATTACAATTATCTCGGAATTGAACCACCACATTATAAAGACGGGTGGAAGTTTATCGGAAAGTGGATCCCAATCCAAGACATCGAAAGGAAAGAAGAGGAAGCAAGGAAGTAAAGAACGAACTTGGACCGTTTGATCGAGGCCGTCGCTGATTGGTCCCATACGCGTGAGACATGACTGGATACTGATTGACAGTCATTACGACATCAAACATCCGTAAGCTGGGGTTGGCTTGCGTGGTATTAGTGTGGCTGGCTTGGGATCTTAGTCCTGAGTTCACAGTTACCATTTTCCCACTGAATTCACACCAGGTGGGGTTGACCCAGCCTTTCATCCTTCTTGAGGTTGGTGAAATAAACCAGTTGTATGGTTAGAGGGCACAGTTTGTCTATGGCACAGGCTGTGCTTCGAAGAAATGATAGCAGCTAGGTGCCATATGCAAGATCACGAGTATATTAAAACCAATCGGACATGAAAACGTTTTTGAGGGTGTCATTTAGGCACCCCATCTATACTTCGGCACTTGGGTGGTCGCCCCGTCAAAACACCCCCGCCCCCCAATCCACTATGGCCAATGGTCATAGTTTACACGCTTAACCAAGTGCGGCAGATTACCAGATTATCCTGAAGCCATTCAATTTATTGGACTCTGAGGAGAAGAGAAGAGAGGAGAAGAGAGGATAGAAAGATGAGGATAGAAAGAGAGGAGAAGAGAGGATAAGAAGGAGAGAGAAGAAGAGGACAGGATGAGCATGAGTCAATCCTGAGTTTACTTTTGTTGCTTACTTTTCCACTTCGTGGTTGGAGTTGCTGTTTTCGTTGTGACTGTGATTAAATTCAAGTTTTGGAGTTCACCCTACCTGCCGCTATGGATCAATTCGAGTAAAAACCTTGTGTCTTGTGGCAGGGACTGACACTCCAAACCTTGATTTCCAAAACAAATCAGCTGATGCTAAGATAGGATTCTCTCCTAGAGTGGTTTATCATATTTCATGTCTGCTTGCCAGCAGTGCCTTGCGATGGACTGATTTTTGTGACTACACATTTCAAAGTTGGTGTTCCACAAAATCACACCATTCTGGGATGGGATTTCTGATTTTTTTTTGTATCGTCAATGATGTCTCATCATTGCGAGAAGAAATCAACATTGAAGCTCATTGAAAGCCAAGGTAACAGAGGATTATGCACCATAGTAGGGCAGTGGGGAACATTGGACACAATAAGCTAATGATCTTCACTATTTTTTAGGTGGCGGGGGGCCTCTTTTGCTGATAAGATGGGCAGTGTGAGAGCCACCACACCAACTGGCAGGACACCCATAATGTCTGCTATTAGGCCCCGCCTCCACGTAACTTACTACATTGTTGTAGTTAACTGGGCTCAAAGCATCATTGTTTTCTACTTGCCATCTCCTGATGTAGTTATGTTCCTTTTATGCTTTGTGTTGGAACACTCATGTTAAACATTTGGTCCAATTTGACAGCATTTATGGGTGCGATTATGATGAGTGTTTTCACATTTGTGTTATTATCGACTGCACGTCAGGGGGCCACACTTTAGGCCACCAGGGCGTTCACGGGGCCATTGCAATGAAGAACAGGGCAATAAGCAATGCCTTTCTCTGCAGTCATGTTCAATATGTACCCTACCCCCCCCCCCCCCCACCCTTGTGGAATATTACTGCTGCTTCCCATTTGCCTCTCTTTGAAGACATGGAATCTAAGATCCTCCATATATTGGCATCTCACGAAAGGAGGCTGAGTGTTAGGTTACACTTCTTGCTCAATCACAGACAGCGTGGGTGCCTTGCAGTTGTATACTGGCTCTTTTGTTCTTGCTCCTGCTTGCCCTCTCATCTTTCTTGCCCACCCTGGCACCTCCAGGTTCACACTTTCCACCAGAAAACCCTTTCCTTATTATCCTTCCTCGAAGTTATATTCAACACTTCACTTCCATTTATTCATCCCGACTCTCTTCTCACTTGTGGAACTCTTTCTCAAATATGTTTTCTCTAGGTCAGGATTTTTAATTTTTCTTGCGCCCACTATCACCTCATAATTTCTCAAATCAGGGAGAAGGGGAGGAGGGTGTCAACATTCCATGTTTTTTGTGTATGTAATAGATTAGTGCGTCCATAGCACACTGATTCAGTCGAAAATTTTCTCATGAATGCAAGAAAAGAACAGGTATTACCAAGTAACGTTCTTATGATAGAAATGCTGACCACATAAGCATCATCACCGACGCGAAACTTTCACCTTCTGAGCGACTTGTTCGAATGCTGGGTGTTATGTCCACCAGCATGCTTCTTCCTGCACAGGAATAACAACATTTCATGCTTCTCCAACACAAGGTATAACAAGAGTTTATCTCAAAAAAGCCCCATGATATCGCTTGTTTTCTAAAACAAGCACAATTTCATATCTAGCTGCCGATGGGTTCATTAAATCTTGAATCTAAAATGAGAGCTCAGAAGCTAGCAAATTCACATTCGAGAGCTCAGATGTTGAAGCAAAATCCACATTCGAAGCTCAGAGGTAGCAAAATCACATTCAGAGCTCAGAGGGGTAGCAAAAATCACCTTCAAGAGCTCAGAGGTAGCAAAAATCATCTCGAGAGCCTCAGAGCGTAGCAAAATCACTTTTGAGGAGCTCAGAGTAGCAAAATCACCTTTCGAGAGCCTTCAGAGGTAGGCAAAATCACCTTCGAGAGCTCAGAGGTAGCAAATACCTCGCAGAGCTAGATGTAGCAAAATCACCTATGAGAGCTCGAGGTAGCAAAATCACCTTCGAGAGCTCCAGAGTAGCAAAATCACCGTTCGAAGAGCTCAGAGGGTAGCCCAAAATTCACTTTCGAGAGCCTCAGAGGTAGCAAAAGCACCTTCGGAGCTCAAGAGGTAGAAAAATCATCTTCGAGAAGCTCAGAGGCTAGCCAAAATCACTCTCAAGAGCTCAGAGCTAGCCAAAAATCATACTTCGGAGAGCTCAGAGGCTAGCAAAATCACCTTCGAGAGCTCAGGATGGTACAAAATCACCTTCGAGAGCTCAGAGGTAGCAAAATACCTTCGAGAGCTCAGAGTAGCAAAATCACCTTCGAAGCTCAGAGGGAGCCAAAATCACCTTCGGGAGCTCAGAGTAGAAAAAATCACCTTCGAGCAGCTCAGAGGTATGCAAAATCACTTTCGAGAGCTCAGGATGTAGCAAAAGCACCTTCGAGAGCTCCAAGAGGTAGGAAAAATCATTCTTCGGACTTAGAGGTAGCAAAATCATCTTCGAGAGCTCAGAGGTAGAAAAATCATCTTCGAGAGCTCAGACGGTAGCAAAAATTATCTCGAGAGCTCAGACGGTTAGCAAAAAACACCTTCGAGAGCTCAGAGGTAGCAAAATCACCTTTCGAGGAGCTCAGAGGTAGCAAAATCAACTTTGAGTTGAATTGTATGAGTTTGATTTCCTCATGCAAGAGAATCGTGCGCTATAAATGTTTTCCTGATGCTTTGCAGGCAAGGGAGATAATTTTTTCGAGGATGATAAGAAGCTTTCACCAAAAGTAAAAGCATGATAAATAGCAATGTAGTTTCACAGGCAACTTGCTCGCGACATTAGGGGTCAATTGAAAAATTGTAGCAAAGTAATTTGGCATATTGATCATGAGAAGCATTCAGATAAGAACAAATGGTCGACTGTCTGCGAAATGTCCCCACCATATGTCTGCAGGGCACTCAAGCCGTCCGCCAACAACCCCCCTTCTAGTAAAACTACCAAGATCACAACTTGGCCCATATTCCACTTTTTCATTCCTGTTTTCCCCACCTTTGGAATTAAACTCCTCACACTCTTTTCAAATCCCAATTCTTCCCTCCACGGCATTCAAAACAGCAGTTCACACCCCTTATCTTTTTCCCCATCCAAAACCCTTTTCTTTTTCTACCCCCTTTAATCCCACCCCAAACCCATCTCCTTCAAATTCCCTTCCTTTCCTTCCTGAAAGTCCATGTATATCCATTTGTATACACCAGTATTCCCCACCCCATCACTCTCCCTTTCCACAGATTTCCTAAATGTCTCAGTTCCCCCTGTTTTTCCTTCCCTCTCCCACCCTCTTGTTCTCATGACCCCTCTTGCCTGTGCGTTGTGTGTTAGCTCTCATTTATAGCCTTCATTGAATGTATACAAAAAGAAAAGCCTCAAAAAGTTCTAACAATGAGTCCATCTCCTTTAAGAGGCAGCCTCATCTGCAGTTCCTTCAATCCTGAAAGACAGGACCATGATTGATTGTTCTGGCTAAGGCCAAATTTTCTTTTAAACTCTATTGATCTTTACATAAAAGCAAAGGCTCCCAAAGTCCCTCCCTTCCTGGTCCTTCCTCTCCACTCCACATCGCAGAAAAGCTATTTCAGCATGTCAGGGTTCCCTGCCACAAAGCTAAAAATTTAGACGACCAAGGAACCAGCGTAACTTTTTGCCACATCCCCTTTATTTTCTCCAAATCTCCCTCTTTTTCGTCCCTCAAACATGCTGTTGGTTTGGTTCTCATCATACCACCACCCCACACCCTCTCCCCCCCCCCCCCCCACTCTCTTTCAAGCTCTTCAGTTCATGTTCTTTGATCTGTTTTTTGTTCTCGCCTCCTCATTGAGACCTTGAAAACTATATGCAAAAACAAAACATGATCATATGACCTTGATGTTACAATGTTGCAAAAATAATGGAAAAAATGTTATAGAAACCAGCATTATATTTATTTGTTTCAGTATTGAAAAGTCCGTCAAAAATGACGGCTTGGAATTTATTTTATTTGAAATATCAAGGAGACTGGAGGATATTGTTTTTGTAGCAAGAAACGTTATTTTGAAACACTACATGCTTACAAAATGTGATCATTATTTCTTTATCTTTCCGGGACGTTCATTTCGACGGCGCGCACCGTCGTGAGCATACCAAAGTCTGAAGCCTCGGCCTAATGTCAGTGTGCTTATATCTTCTTCAATGATTGGACATTCCCAGGAGTAAATGAACACTCGTTTTACTCCTGCTGCATTACACGTTATGTGCAGCGAATTTGACCTTCCTATGCCTTGTATTTGTTTTTTTTTAATTGCTTCTGTTACACCGCCCTGAGGCCCGGTGCAAGTCACCATCTACAATTCCAATCGAAGAGATGTAATAACTACTCTTTTATGGAAAATGTTTTCGAGTTTTTTTATCCTTGCAAAAATAGACTGCCATGAACACACAGTCGTGTTCTTGAAAAGATTGGCCTTTAAAAACTTTCTACTCAAATCATCTGTATGAAAGGGGGACAAACAAATACACAAATGCACACACACTGTTTTATTTATAGGTAGATATTAACTTGACTTCATTATGACCCTTCCTATGTAACTTTAATAGATAGAAAAAGTACATTCAAGTCCAGGTGCTGTAATGACCGAGTCATGAAAAACTAAGGAAGAAGTTTGTTTATGGTAAATAATTGAACAATGAGTGTGATCCAACCATCTAATGGATGGGCATCACCAAAGTGCAGACCCTGAAATGCTTTCCTGCAGCTTCCCACATCAAAAAGCCAGCTTGTCCGATGAGGAAATAAGGAGGTTCCAAGCAGCGAGCGAAACTGTTAGAGATTAATACAAAAGAAGTATCAGATGTGAGTTTGCTTCTAATATTCTCAGTTTTGAAGGTCCATGAATAGGTTCAAGGAATATCTCATAATTTAAAACTTGACAAATCACGGAATGCATTTTTATTTCTCCAATTGAGGTCTCATGTTGATAACGTCTGCGTCAAAATATTTTGGTGTGGACTGAGCATCGTATATTGAATGCGAGAGTACGTGCAGACATTTAAATCCCACAGCTGTACTAATGATAATCATGATAATCTTTTGAATAATTATTCTTGCGTTCTAAGCATGACTCACAGACTGAGGAAGGCAGAGCTTTGTTGGTGCAGCACATTTATCCTTACCATGCCACTATGCGAGTGGCGTAGCGGATGGCATGTCCATACAAACAAATGTGCGGTACCTCCCATTGCTCCCTGCCAATATCACACAAATATAAATCGCAACTTTGACACAAACCAGATTTGCTCGTTTATATCAAATTCTCAATCTACTCCAAAGTTAATATTGATGATAATTCTCAAATAGAAATTTCAGAATAAATATCCCTTTGGCATTTTTTAATGAACTCAATTCTTACTTCATCCAGAAGCAAGAGGGTATGCACAGGAAAGCACATCATGACCACACCTTATGTTCTTCTTTCGTATGCAAGACATGGCTGTGAGGTTCCAGCATTTGCTGGCAAGCATGGCTTAGCAACTGATGCAGTGTCCCCTGAAGGTTAGTGGCAGAATTTCGAATTGAGCCATGTGCCAGTGATAGCTTGCTTACTCTGTGTGAATATACCGTGGGACCTTTAACATCCACAACTAATGCTGGCAGATGATTACCCAGTAACATATATCATGAAAATTGAGGATTGTAGAAAATACCAGCTTAGTTGTTGACTTGGCCTATATTGACCTTTTGGTCATGTTGACTAAAAAATTGGCTACTTGATTCAGTGACCTGAATATAAATCCTTTCAAATTTCAAGTTCAATCGCGATAAAATTAGGATTTAGAAAAATACCACCTCAGGTGTGACCTTTGCCTATGTTACCTTTTGGTCAATGTTGACCTTAAAAAATAATTCATTTGGTTGAAGTCCGTGACCTGAAATATAAATCATCTTCAAATTTCATGTCAATCGGAATGAAAAATTGAGGATTTTAGCAAATACCACCTTAGTTGTTTGACCTTTTGACCTTTTGACATCAAAAACAACAGGGCTTCTTACTTTTATTATAACCAAACTATACCATGTGACAATTTTGTGAAGATCAGTTTAAAATTTGTGAATATAGGTACAAACAGACAGACAGACAGAATAACAAAATCGACTAACAAATGTACTTCAAAAATCTTCGATTTTGCAAGTAACAAGGACCCAGATGCCACATACCCTTCTCCTTTCACGAGAGTAATTAAACAGACAAATGGACCCAAAATGCAATAAAGTTCTCTTCGGCGAGGGTAACAAAAAAAAAACAGAACCATTTGAGACAACCACTAAATATTGTTGGCCGAAGAACTTCAACAAACAGGACTAGACTTACTTCACTATACTTCAAAGTAAGGGAAGATGTTAGTTTTTTAACAGCTATCATGAAGGATGTACAATTAAGAGCCTGAAGTCATGTGAACCAGAACTTTGACAAATGATTGTCATGATTAATGACAAACTGCTTTTACAAAGCGAACTCAAATGCACAAAATATTCTGCTGATACCCCACCTTGAATGATACTAAAACTAATATTTTAGAAGTTTTCAATCCAGATTTAGCTGAGCATGACATTCATATACATCAAAAATATTCAAATTTACATGGATCTACTCATGTACAGTTTCAATGCAGCGCCCTTGTGCATTGAGGTAAGCCAGGCAAAATATATCTCTCCTC
>CM068960.1:29724036-29745955 GCA_035128595.1 Eptatretus atami
AGCTTTCCGTCAACGCCGGAAACCAGCCACGGTGTGTTTGTAACCACACCACAACCTTGTCCGCACTACCCGCGCTACAGGGTCCGCGAGTTCCCAAATCGATAGATTTACCCCTTAATTATTCGCGCGGGTAGGTTATTCGAGAGATTTTTACCTCAACGGGGGGGGGGGGGGGGACCGCTTGGAAACGAGCCACTTTAAGAGCTCGCTTCCTTTTGGATAACGAGGCGATTTATATCGCGCAGTCCCGTTGGACCCGCCACTTTAAGCGGTATTTAAAAAACCAACTATAGTTCCGAGTGCAAGATGGCCAGCTCAATAAGGGAAGAGGACGCAACGAAACAGGTTACAATTCAACCAAGACATTATTATAAATAAAGCACGTATGCAATTAAAGAAGGCAAAACACGTATGCCAATTATACAAGCAACAAAAAGCACGACAAAAGAAACTACGGGACCGTCTATACGAAATGCGTTGCCAAAAACAATACAGCACACAAGCACTTAGACATTTCCTACTTATTAGACGGGCCCACGGACACAAGTATGCACACACAACACACCCAAGAAATGGTGGCTGAGGCCTTTAATAACGAAGCTCCAGTCATCGACAGTGAACTGAAACCCAACCTATCTCGAACCTCTCCACCTCTGTGGTCTTCAAGGTTGTTCGAAACCCGGGCCATCCACGAGAGCGAGCGGATCTAATCGCCGTGAGCCGCGATCCTTCCCGAGCTCCCGCGAATCCTCACCGCGCTTCTCCAACACCGTCGTGTGAGACGAGCGACCGACCTCCCGTCAAGCGGCCGATCTTCCCGTCATGCGCCTTCCCCAAAACACCTCCAGAAGAGGTCGATGAGTCGCACCAAGCCGGGAACCAAAATGGAGAACAAGAGCTCCACGAACCAAGAACAAGAAGAAGCCACCATGTCGCGCTCGAGCCGAGCAACCGGCTCAACTTTCTTCAAAACAAAGCAGCTCGAAGCAAAAAGCTCTCACCGAGCAGGCAGAAGCCGAAGCTCATTGAACCACCAAGCAAAAAAAGCCTCCAAAAAGCCTCCTCCCGGCCAGCCTCAGCCGAACTCAAACTGAGCCAGCCGAAGCAAAAAAAGCTTTTGAAGCCTAACCCATACCCAAGCCATAACAGACCCGAAAGGTCTGCCCTGAACGACCACCTTCAACTCCCTTCTCCAACTCGCACAACGAACTAAGAGAAAGATCTCCTCGTATCCTTCGCCCGCCCTTCCCCCGCTCCCGCTGACTCTGACTCATGCCCTTCGTGCTTCCATCCCCCGCTCAGCCACGGTTGGAGGGAGTTGTGACATCATGAGTTCACGGGACGGCAGTTCTTTTCCTCTCGCGAAGAGTAGGGGGGGAAGAGTCTCCATTGTTTCGTTCCTAACTATTAAAAGTGAACCGCACGGCATCTAATCGATTTTTCTGAACATTTAAAACAAATGAGTGAGCTATTCTAGGGAACAAGCACTTATCACTAGACGACTAAAGGACCCTGAATGTTGTGTGCAATCGATTCCCAAATTGTGGGCGTACACAATCTATCATATACTCCAATATACATACTCTCCGAAGCCATGTTAATCTCATTCTTTCCTTTAGGATCAATGGTGGCAGTGCCCGTCATTTCACATCATACTCTACCTCAACCATGTTATTTTCTTCCCCCATAGGACTCTCATCACAGCTGGCAAGTAATCGACCACCACATAGGAACAAGGAAGTATTACAGAAAGGGACAACCAAAGCTCTGAATACAAGCCATACACATCCATGAAGTGCAAAGGATGGTTCTGGTGATTTGGGTGGGGCATGTGGGTTGTTTACAAGCGCATCTACAGCTCACCACACCAACCACACCGACAAACTAGACCAGGTCTATCAAAATTTAGGAGGGAGTCAACCAAGAGAGAAGACAGATGAGTCCAGTTTCACCCTTGTTGAATATATTTTTGTAAGATAAGAATATCAAATATACAATGAACTTAATAGAGAAATTGGGAGGAAGTGTTCAAATCTTTTCGAAGTAAGCAGGAAAATATTCTGTGGGGGAGGATATTGAAGTACTTTGGGGCTTGAAACTTTAAGGAGGGGAAAGGAGGGTTGAGACAGATAGTTGAGAGGTGAGACAGATAGTGGAGGTGAAAAAAAAAAAAAAAGGAAACCCCAGATAGTGGGAGTGTTGAGACAATGTTGGGAGGGTGAACAATAGTTGGGAGGTGAGACAGATAGTTGAGGTGAGAACAGATAGTTGGGGGTGAGACAAGATAGGTTGGGAGGTGAAGACAGATAGTTTGGGAGGGTGAAACATTAGGAGCTTTCCAGATAGTTGGAGGAGGGAATGTTGGGAGTAGGAGAGGTCATGAGGGTGGGGGGTGGTGGACAAAGGATTACGGAGTAGTAAGGAGGGTACTTGTAAATGAGAACTCCGCGGAGAGTAGCCAGAACAACAAAAGAGGTTGTGAGAAGCTGTTTGATGAACAAGGGGATGTGGAAGAAGATGAGGAAAGCTTGTGATTTGTTGCGAGCAAGAGGGCAAGAGAGTGGTGAGAATAGAAAGCTCTGGGGAGGTTCCAGAAAGGAAGGCGATTAGTAGCCGGAAGAAGCACTTGTTACAGCCACCTTTTCCTTAGTCCAAGCTCCAGCACGAAAAATCACCAATCATTGTCCAAGAATGGAAGAGCAGACTATTAAGCTCCATGGAAAATTTCCAATCAACACTAATTTGAAGAATTTCATTTCACAGTATGAGATTAACAAAATTCCTACATTAGCATACAACCAGCCACACCTTGATGAACGGAAACAGAAGGCAGTGACTTCACTCAAAGAATCACCTTCTGGCATGAGAAGCAGACGATCTTCAGTAGTGCCAGTAGCGGCCATGTGACTGACGTAAGCGGGAAGGCTTTGTCCCCAATGAACATTGACTCCACTCCAGCTGAAGTATATGAGTCAGAGGAGATTCATTGAAATACATAAAAATTAAATAAAATAGAGTACTCTATTTTTGCATCATCGAAAGTGTTGTTTGTGTTGGTTTCATCTCAATAATCTTGCAATTAGAGAAAACCAGTTCACATCTGTATTGTTTATATGTCTGACCCTATGGTTTGCAAGTGTACTGATGACTGGAATGGCACATATTTCCCTAATTATAGCTTTGATATGACTTAGAGTGACTCCCAATGCTGTAATCATGTGGATCTATATCAGTCATTTATATATCGGATGAGTTATTCATGTATAAAAAAGTTCCATTCTTGATTTTACCGGGAAATCATTTAAGATGAAGCCCCATTGCCATTGATATTGTACGTATCTCCACATGTCAATACATTAATATTTCCTAAGCCTGGTGTTGCTTATGGTTCGGGTGGTGGGCCTTGGGATCCTAGAGGTCCTGAGTTCCAAGCCACCGTGGCTGCTGAATTAAAAAATACACAGGAGGATTGACTCAGCCGCATCCTCTTGAGGTCAGCAAAAAGCACCAGTTTACTGTAAGGGGACACGCATCACGCTTAGCCGTTCCCAACAATGATGCAAACCCAAGCACCACAGGCTGCACTCATTAGTAGAGAGATCTCTTTCCTATTCTTTGGTGACCATTCCCCTCTGTCAGCCAGTTTTGGATTCCCTGAGTCTTCTTTTATCCCTTCTGCATTTTTGTCGCTGGTTCAATGTCTCTTCTATAGGTCCTGACTGTGCCTTCTGTCGTCTGGTGATGTGAGTGGAGATGCTATGTTCACTAAATTTTCCTCTCTCATTAACAGTGGTCGCGCCTGTCGGGTCTATTGCTCGTATGGCAAATACGATGGCAGCCTCTTGCTCATTTAACAACTTAATATAAATGATAACACGGAACTTATACAAGTGGGATATGCTTTTAAATAAATTGCTAAATGATATGAAGGGACAAATTCCTTATAGAAGCCTCAATGAGAGACAACACAAAACAATTACTTATTCAAATCATAAAATAAATTTATCCCGGGCAGCTATGCACTATCCAATTGTGAAGAGTATCGGTCGGTTGAGTATAAAATCATAGTACAGGGGAAAGGAGGTAAGAATAAAAGAAACCAACCTGTCAGAGAGATTATGTTATTTGCCAGCAAGCTGAATCACCGATGGCCTGCTGATGTCCATGCCAATGCCAAAGGGCCATTGTCTGACTCTGTCATGCTGGACCTTGTGGCAGACAAACCCTGGAGATTATGTTACAGGAGTACCTCAACGGGGATTTAATTGGGCGCTTCTGTGTACCAAAAATGCAGTGCCTTATCATACTTGGAAAAGCACAACTCTCAAACTCAATTACGGAACTCCTTTGCAAAAATTTGTCTCTCACCCCTCCTTCACTCTGCCTCTTAAAAGCCTGGAAGCAGCCAACCCCTGGTCAGCACCTCTCCAAGATCGCAGGATGGGCCAGCCCCAACATCATCGGGAAATCTTCAATCACATGCCGAATAACATGCACTCCAGAGCGGCATAGACGCATGGGAAATTTTTTATCTGCATGTGTGCTTTATGCACTTTATTTGCTGTAATGCAGAGATATATTAATTTATATAGTCGAAATTGCACCTGTTCAGCCTCGAGGTTAACAAAAACATAGTATAGTTTCCTTTTTCTACGGAAACCCCAAACCTTTCTTTCCTTTTGGCATTACTCAAATAAAAATTGCCCTTGTGTGGATTTCCTGGCAAAAAAAAACAAACAAACTGAATTGTTATCATATACCCACACTTTTCTTAGTCTTTTTCAACCACCTTTTCAAAAAAAACTTTGATGTTTTTAATGAACATAATTAAAGGGTCTCATTTCCCTTGACTAAAGTGCACCAATAGTGCCATTGCCCAATCTTCAGGATGCTTCTTCATATTTTTCGACACAAGTTTGTTAATCCATTTATTCTGACATCTTTAGCCACCTCCATAATTTCGAATAAAATCCGTCTGGGACCTTTGCCTTTCCTTTCTTTAAACTTCTAATAACCGATTAAAACCGTCTTCACATTTACAGTGTCTAGAACGCCCTTTCAAAGAAATGCGAGAGAAACGCCCCTTTCGAAATTTCACCTTTTGTGCCTTTATAGCCTTGGAATCAAATTGCATTAAATAGACTTTCCCACCCTTTAGTTTACATATTATCGCACCCACAACTTACCAGGGTGAAAAACAAATTCTAAAATTTCAAGAAATTAATTAAAAAATACAAAACTAGAATATCTGGTTGGACTGTGTCCACCCCCTGAGTTTAAAGGCCCATCAACCTTGAAGTTTTAGCCAGCAATGGCAACGTATCAAAAATTGTATTAAAAAGCGGGCTTACGCTAACTTTTGATGTTTTTTTAAAGATTCGGACCGTATTCATAACGAGTTGGTCGTATGCATAACATAATTAGTAATGACACAGAAACGTTTCGTTTCTTATAGATTAACTTTATACCAACGAATGTTAGGCCTGTTGTCGGGTTCACCATACCTATGCCCAACGATAGTCTAACTTATGCATAGCACGTGCACATTCGCCGACGATCACGTGCGTAAGCCTATTAAAAGGCTGCCTCACAATGATCAAATCCATAACCGCCGGAAAAATGGAAGTTCAACATCCGCAGTCACACCTTTGCGATCTTGCAGCGTATGCGACCTCTGAAACAAATTTGTCTAAACGCTGGCGCACGTCGAATACGGTATGGGTTGGGTATACGTGAAGCTAGAACGCTAAAGTTACGCTACATATGTGTAGTAAGTGGAGTACGTCTTGAAATTGTAAACTGTTAAAAATTTTACGCGTACTGCCGTATCCCACACGTTCCATATGCGAATGGGAATAGTGACGCACGATATGCGATCGTGCACACGTCGAAAAAATTACTGTAAGTTACTCATAAGTCGAAACACGTCGATAATGTGTAAGACGAGTGTTCCAGACTCCCTGGTTTTTTTTTTTTCTTCGTATGACGGTGATGTTGGACCACTTCATTTCTAGTCGGTTATTAATTATAAGTATAATTAAATAGGCTGCCGCTCAACGATTTAAATCATAACCGCACTAGAATCGAAGTGTCAACCATCCAACCGTTCATACCAGAAGAAAAAAATTAAAAACCAGGGAGTCTGGAACACTGGAGGCTAACCATTACCTTGACGCGTTTCGACTTATGAGACTTTGACAAGTAACGTGTGTGGACGCGTGTGTAACGGATTTGCGTAACGTGCCTACAAACACTTACTCATAGGTTAAAATAAGTTTCGGTACGCTAAAACATACCTCGAACGTGTTTCGACTTTTGATTAACTTACAAGTTAAGTGTGTCACGTGTGTCAACGACGCATTAAAGTGCCTTACAACTTGATGCCAGCCATACGGAACTTGTGAGTCATACGCTGGCACAAAGTCGTAACAATTATCAAGCTGCTAAAATGAACAACGCAAAGTACAACGTGACCAGCGTACTTACACGTATATTGGCAGGTTTTCAGCGTGCTCTCAATGTTCCAAAACTTACCCAAACGTATTTACGCTTGCCAGCTTTTAGACAAATTTTTCAATCGCATAAGCTGGCTATAAGTCAATGTGTGACTGGCCTTTATACTTGGTGGGAGCACTGACAGGCAATACAGCTGTGAGTCTGTTGGATAAGCGCTCCACCCAACTTTACACACCTCAATTGGGCAATATTTGCCCATTCTTCGAACAAAACTGTCAAGCTCAGCAAGTTTGTGGAGAGCGTCTCATGGGACAGCAGTCCAATTGGATTATGCAGGCTTCTGACTGGGCCACTCAAGGACATTTATCTTTTTTTCCTTAGCCACTCCAGTGTACTACTTTGTTTGGGCTTCGGTTGTCGTTGTCATGCTGAAAAGGTGAACTTTTTGCCAATTTCAGTCTTCTTACAGATGGGCAGCCGGATTTCCTCTCGGATATTTCTGTATTTTGCTCATCGCATTTTCCCCTACAAGTGCCCCAAGTCCCTGCTGATGAGAAAACATCTCCAAACATTATGCTGCCCCACAGTGCTTCACAGAAGGATGGTTTCTTTGGTGATGTCTGTGTTGAGTTTGCGGCCAAATGTAAACATTTTGCATTTAGCCAAAACGTTCCCATCCTTGGTTTTGTCAGACAACAAAACTTTCTACCACATGGCTTCAGAATTCTGGGTGTTTTTGTTTTGATACCTCAATGGGGACTTGAGGTGGGCTTTTTGGAGTAAGTGTGGGTGGGGCTTCTTGGCCACCATACCGTACCAGGCCAAGACTTGTGTGGAGTGCTTGGTATATTATTTTACAATGGTACAGAAGTGACCAGTCTCTTGACCATAAAGGCCTGTAGCGTTTTTCAAAGTTGGCCATTGCCCTGGTTGGTGGCCTCGTCTGATTATCTCCTCCTATCTTGGTCTATCCAGTTTGGAGAGCAGCCTGATAAGACAGGGTCCTTGTGGTACGCATATCCTCCACATCTTATTATTGTCTTGACTGGCTCCAACGGATTTCAAGGCCTTTGAAATATTTTTATACCTATCGCCTGATCTGTGCCTTTCACAAACTTATCCCAAAGGTCCTTTTGAAAAATCCTTGGTGCTCATGGTTGGTCTTTGCTGTGAATAGCACTTACCCAACAAGGAAACACTATAGGAAACGAGCTGATTTATTTGGAAATAATCAGATCACTACAATTTAACACCAGGGTGGAGACCAATTAACCTTGGTGTGTCATTTTAAGGTGATTTAATTCACATCTGAGCCAATTTAAATTGATATTACAAGGGGTGGAGACCGTATCAACCAAAATACTCTCTAGTTTTGTATTTTTTAATTTAAACTTTCTGAAATTTGTTAGAATTTGTATTTTTCATTTGCAAGTTGGGGTTTGATGTGAAAATAGAATGTGAAAAAATCGATTTAATGCATCTAATTCCAGGTTAGTAAGCAAAAGAAGGTGGAGATTTTGAAGGGGGTGTAGACTTTCTCAGGCAACTGGTTTTTTCTTCTTTGTCTTCAATCTTATTACATTCAGGTCATTCTCCCAATCGTTTTTTTATTTCAATAAAGAGCTTCTCAAGGGTAGCTTCCCATGTTCTATTACAGTCATTTTTCATGAGATGTCCAAGGAACTGCAATGTAGGAAGAATAATAGAAAAGAAAGACAGTGAAAATGTCGATACTTACTCTAACTCGGAGGGTCCTCGAGTCTCCCAGAGGACGCGCGATGTCTACACACTGATCCACCCTCATAATGCACGACCTGAAGCCAAGCATGTTGAGCTTATTACTGTGTAAACATGATGGGTAATGTACCCACCCCTATGACCAAAAGTCCTTTACCTTTTTGCCTTGTTGGAGTTTCTGGTAAGGCTTTTTCAGGAAGTTTATGGCCGAAGCAAAAAAACATCTGATGAATAATTGTCCATCCGTCCTATTTCTATCTCTTGCAACAGTGTAATTTTTAAACCACGATAGAAGACTTCTTGAACATCAGGAGTGGCATTATCGCGACATTCATTAAACTCTGAGATGTCTCCACCTTCAAGAGAAAAATTTCAGAACAGATATTGGATTTGCTCTGTCGAACTGAACATGTCTGCAATGGCTGATCAGCTGTTGATATAAGTCTGCTAATTTAGTATAACATCTATCATTGCTGAAGACAGCTTGCCAAGGTGTATAACATTTTTAATCCAAATCCACAAAACTTCACTCTGTTAACAATTGTCTTCTGAAGCAGTCTCGCAAATTTGTGGTTCTTGTATAAATAAAAAAAAATCGCAATCATTTTTTGACCCCCAAAATAGTGTTTATTTCTCCTTTTTTTTCTTTTATCTCAACAACAGTCTCTTCTCCTTTACAGCCTTGACACAAGCTGGCCAATACTTGAATATGTCTTTCAATCCGTGACAAATCTCAAACTCTCACAATCTCCTATGAAAGAATCATCTGCGAAAAAAAACCTCCATCTACTTTCTTAACAACCGTCAAAAAAAGTTCTGTCGCTCAAACTCTTGGGTCTAACTCTCAGCCATGATCTTTCTTGGGCAAACCACATTTTAAAGTTGGCTCCAAAGCCAATCACCACTGAGCATCCTCCGTCATGCAAAGTCCTTCCTTGCACATCTGAACTCTTATCCACCGACAAGGCCTTCATCCACAGTTAATGGAATACTGCTTTCACCACTGAGCTGCACCCCTGACTCACACTTGTTCAGCTTGACACCATGGAAACCAAGGCCTTCAAGATCATTGGAATCTCTCACAACGAAGCTGGAGTCTATGGGCCTGTTACTTTTCCATCACAGGCAGGTCAGTGGTCTCTCTGTCTTCTTCCACCTCCTCTCTCGACTTCACCCTCTGTTGCTTCTTGCACAAATCACTGTTTACTTCCACTCATTTGTTCCTCTTTTTTCTTGCCTGTGGAATCAATTTCCACATTCTCTTCAATCTCATTCTTCCCTCAAGACAGCTGTTCACCACCATCTTAGACCATCCCCAATCCAAAAATCACGATATTTTCTCCTCCCATTAAGCCACCAACCACACCCCAATTTTCAGTTTTTCATTCCTGAGAATTTGCTTTTGTACCCATCCTATCCAGCCTCTGCATTCTCTCATATCCATCATCCTTACGCGCATCCCTCGTTGTCCGTCTTTGTCTATTTTGTCCCTCGGCCTACTGTTGGCATTTCCCTCTTCTCTTTCTTGCGTTCCTTTTGTCTGTTGCGTCCTGATCCATTCTGTGTTCTCGCTCTTTCACAAGCCTTGACTCGGGATACAAAAACACACACAAGAGGCTCATGGAAGAGCAAGGTTGAATTGTAGGGCAGCAGTTACACAATTGCACCAGCAAGGGAATAATGAAACACGGAACTGTCTTACACAATGTGGATCATCTGCAAAAAGGAAAAGGGTTTTCCAGACCAATGGAGAGGTCATTCATATAGATGAGGAACAAGACTGGGCCCACCACATTGCCCAGTTTTGTATAAGGTTTTGAGGCTCGTGGAGGATCTAGAACACAACAATCAGGATGTAACAAACAAAAAGAACAGTTGAAGAGATGGGGGAGGCATTGACCACAGGTTGAAGGACCAAATAGAGGGAGACCTTGAGAAATAAGAATTGTGGCAAAAATGAAGGCTGTGTGAGGACACAGGGATGAATAGATGGACACAGCAACAACTCAATTACAGAAGTGGAAGGAAAAATGGATACCGGAAAGAGGGTGGGCTTCGGATGGTAATATTTAGAAAAGATCATCATTGGGGTGTGGGGTGACCTGAGATGGTAATGAGAAACTGCCTTGATGCCCTGGGGGCAGAATGAGATTGAAGAGACTGAGGAAGTTGGTTTCACAACAAGGAAACACCAAGAACGAATGAGTGGAGGTAGCAGTGATTCTGGATTTTGGAGTCTTACCAGAAGGGGTTACTGGAAGAACTGATGTGCCTGCAGAAATGTGAGGGGCAGAGCCTGGGGAACTACATCATCCACTGGAAGAGGGGAGGAGAGGTAACTATTGAGAGAAACCCATTTACTGTATGAGTGGAGATAGTCAGAAAGCAGGAATGAAGGCAGCCTTGAATGCCACAGGAAGAAAGCTTGGCAGGCAAAGCAGGATAGCAGACTGTGTCAAATAATTGTATTTATGTGGCGCCTTTTGCCGATAGATACAAGGCACTGAAACTTGTGTCAAGAAGACTGTCCTGAACCTATTGGTTGAGATTTAGGCCTCCAGCTGTTCCTGACAGATGAGTGAAGCTGTTCCTGACTCGAGTTGGGTGACTGGGATGGAATCCAAACTGATGTTCAGAGATCAGGCTGTTAAAAACAGGAAAGACCTGACATCAGCAACAATGACAGATTCCATGACTTTGCTTGTAATTGCAAATAAGTGAACTGGTCTGCAATTGATAGAACTGTTGTTGCCCCTGTACAGGATTCAGTGTGCCAAACCCTCAACGAGGAATAGAACAGCCGCAGGTGGGATGTGATAAACCAGTGCATGAGAGAAAGTACTCTTTTGTGAATGTATTCCCAGGCAGAATCAATATCAAGTGCTGTGGAGATGGTATCCCAATCCACCCAAACCCACCTCCTTCAAATTCCCTGCTTTCCTTCCTGAAATCCCTGTAATGTCCATCTTGTATTCCCCATGTTCCCCGCCGCATCCCTCTCCCTTCAACAGATCTTCTAATGTCTCTGTTCCCCACTGTTTTGTCCTTCCCACTCCCGCCCCTCTTATCGCATGCCCCTTGCGTTGCATTGTGTGTTAGCTCTCATACGAGCCTCGACAAGGTATACAAAAAAAAAATCCTAATGAGAAGACAGACTACAATCCCTGCCTGTTAGCTTGTGCAAACAGCCACATTCTGCATTGTTGAGGTGCTCCCTTACAATAGCCAGGTAGATATAGGCTTTGACAAGAAAGGGGTAAAAGAGCCAAGAGGGGAGAAGAAGAAACAGGAGAGAGGAAGTACAAGTTGCAGAAATCTGGGTTGGAAGTGTACAGATTGTGTCAGACACAGAGTCGCAGAAGGCTTGGCTGTAATGTCATGCCTAGATGTTCCAGAACGAACACCAGCCAGACGGCATGGTGACAGTTTAAATAATCGCAGATGAGAAACAGAGTTTAGATGGTGATTATGAGTTGATCCACATTAGAGGAAATAGAGGTGTATACAGAGCCCTCATAACTGGGTGATAGTATATATCACAGACAAACATGACGTGGTTGCAGAGAGGTATACGCAGCCAGAGGTATCCAAAGGATTTGGAAAGGTTCGTGTGGGCAATGGACAATGAGAGCAAGAGTTCTTGAAATACATCGCAATACCATCTACAAAGGGAGGGAGGAGCCTGTAAAAGTGGAAAAGAGAATAACCAGGAAGAAACACAGAGAAATCAGAAACATGCTGCTTAACATTTTCCATGTGTACATTGAATTACTTTGCATTTTCTACTCCAACGCAAAAAGAAAATTAAACTTTGTGTTCAATGCAAATATACCTTTATGAAAAAGAAAATCTTATTCAAATATCCAAATTTATCTACAATATACCTTGATGTAAACCAATAGCGACTATGTCCGTTCTTTTCTTTCAAAAACATTGAAATTCTTCTCAGGCCACTTTCAAATATTTTGTAATAAACTTGTGAAATGGTGGTCCATGCTTCTTCCAAGACCTTCCAAAGATCATCGAAGTTGCAGGAATTCTTTTAACTTTTTCTTTGTTCAAATAGTCCAACATAACTTCACTTAATTGATATATTTGCTTTGAGGGTCCGTTCTACACCATTTTGGAACACCGTTTTAATTATTCCAGCTGAGTTTTGGATAATTATCTTGCTGGAAGAGTGAAGGTTTGGCCCAGTAAGTCTTGTACCACAGGGGACAGCATTGTGGATTAAAATTTGTTTGTACCTTGCTGCAGTCAACATACCATCAATTTTCAGCATTTTCCAACACCACTTGAGGATATGCACCCACAAACTTGAAATGAACCTCCTCCATGCTTAATTGTGGCTTCAAGCAAGGTTCTTTATAAATTTCAGTTTTTCATCTTCTCACATACGGTCTTTGATTAGATTTTAAAAATGACACTGACTCATCAGTCCCTAGCACTTTGCCATTGTTGCATAGTCCAATTTCTGTATTATTGTGCATATTTATATCCTTTTAGCTGGTCCCCTTTCTTAATAGAGCTTTTCTTACTGAAACACATCGTTAAGTTTTTAATTTCAAAGTGATCTTCGTTCTGTTGATAGATGGACAACACCTGAGCCTTCTACCAGTTCTGTTGTCAATTCAATGCTCATCCTCTTTCTAGTCTTTCATGATACTAGTACAGCCGCTCCCTTACAGGAGTGGCAGGAAGGGACACGTTATTATCCTGCCTGGGCTATATAGATTACAGTAGAACGAGACTCATGTCTGTTAGTCTGTTGGAGATGTGATAAGCAAATAATGCCTCAAGAACGTTGGGTTTCCTTCCTTTCGGTTTATGTTAAAATAGCAGTAGCGACTGTTTTAAAAAGGTAATCATACGTGTTTGTGTTTATAATATTTTTTACTTCTGGTAGGAGTACACCACAAAATGTCATAAGCTACTGATACACGTGAACATGGCGTTTCAAAGGAGGAAAAACCCTTGCAGACGGGGGGATATTATTGGTATTAATATTGTTTTGTGACATTATTAATATATGCTATTATCATTAGTGTTGTTATTACTTTTTGTTATGAGAAGCGGCCTTGAAAAATGCCACAATAAGCTATCTATACACGTTACGACAGATTTCAACCAAGGCGGAAAACCCCCTTGAGGAGAGGGGGGGGGGGGATGAAGTCACTACAACCTCCATCGTTGACCCTTAATAGTCCTACTGTCAAGTTTGGTTGAGATCGGATAGGTAATGACTAAATGTATCACGGTTAGACAGACAGGCAGACCACCAAAGTGCGTATTTTAGCATGATTATCTTCAAATATTTCTCTCTGTACTTGTTGATTGTGCATCGGATAGCACACCTTGAAAATCGAGTTACGTGAGCAATAATTCACTCAGTATGTTTTTCCTTCTTTATGCAGTAACACGGTTCTATGCGATCATCGACTGAAATTTTAGTTACACGTTAGTCATTTTGTGCCAGGCCGCAGGTTTCAAAAGTCCCGTGAAGATGAAAGCTTCATTCAGCAATTTGCATCAAATATGATCAAGCAATGCAACTTACTTTTCTGAATCTAAAAGGTGCCTAAGTGGAATTTTAAAAAACTAAAAATACATGTCATTCTTCCTTTCAGTAAATCCATACTTTTCAGTCTGAATGAATCATAATAATTCAGGATTATCCAGTGATGAATTGAATGTATCCAATAAAGCAATACAGGGTGTGTGAGCAATTGGTGTGAGAAAGGATGGCCATGTAGCATAGCTTTTACAAGTGAATAATGAAATAATTAAATCCTTCTCCAACCTTTCAATGAAGACCGAAAATGAGTGTTTAATCTTAATGGGAAAGAATTAATGTTGCTGCGAAAAAGCAGCAAAGAGCACTCACCGTCTTTTTTCCTCTCCCTCAGCAGGAGATGGAATGGTAAGGCATTCATCATGTCCATGAAAGAGTCGCATTACATTTCCTCCAATCAGAATCCTGCAAATAAAAAACGGAATCAGCCACCCTCCTCTCGCCCATGGCTTCAACTTGAATCACCTTCGTTTAGGCATTCCTTAACCACATAAACTTGCCCTCAAAAGTGAGATACAACAGAGATACCTATTCCTTTTCAGTGTGTTTTAGTAGCAGCTCTGACTTTTTTTTTTGCGAACAGTTGGGTTACTTTCTTTTTGAGGAGGTTGCGGCAGGATTTACACTCCAGCCACCGTAAAACCTTCACTTCGCAAAACACAAAACGCAAAGAAATCTGAAACCCACTCCGTGGGAGTTCCCTCTGTGCAACTGCCCTCCACAGGCAGCTCAAAGGATGACGGGATTGGGGAAAAGCCTTTGGAAACCCCGAACTCTTTGATGATAGGAGGAAACCATGGGTAACCTTCTGGGTCAGATTGCGGTCGTGCATGGTAGGGTGTTGCTGAGGGTGTCGTCCCAAGATGGCGTCTCCTTGGGTTAACCTGAGGCGGTCCCTTCGGGTGGATGCCTGGAATGTCCTATTCAAGAGATAATCACCTGTCTCTGTTATCAACTAAGCCCAAGCGTTTCAACATCTGTATTGCAGCACTCTCTGAGGTTCGGAAACCGGAGAATGGTGAGATCATGGCGCTGGTTACACAACTAATTGGTCTGTCACTCTGATGGTCACCATGCCCAAGTAGCTGCTGTAGCTGTGTCCAAGAAGCTGGCTCCAATCATAACTGAGGTAAAACCGGTCAATGAGTGTATTATGAGACGAAGGATTCGTCACTCCTTGGGGGGTCGTTTCCCTGTCTCTGTAAATGCTCTGACTGAGGCGAGTGATCTCACCAGGAAGGATGCATTCTATGCCACACTCGAGTCTGTGGTTGATCAGTGCCCCAGGCGAGATACTCTTCTAGTCTTAGGGGATTTCAATGCATCGACTGAGACTGATAGGGATGGTTATGAGACATGTGTAGTTCCCCATGGGTCTGAAAACTGTGAAGCAGAAATAGCACAAGTTCCTTCCTTTAAGAAGTCATGTACTTAGGGTGGCTGGTTCATGGTTTCAGCACCCACAGGCTCATCACTGGACTTGGTATTCCAATGGTGGTCTTGTGGCAAAGGAGATTGACCATGTCCTCGTTATGGTCGCTAGAGGATAATTCAGAACTGCAGGGTCGACCGAAGTGCTCAGTTTCTCAATACCGGCACAGGCTTGTGGTTGCAACTCTTATGTTGCACCTTAAATCCAGGATAATGGTACCACCCAGTCTAGGTTGGATGTAGGCAAGCTCAAGGATGAGACATTAGCTGAGGAGTTTGCAAACAGGCCGAGTAGAGATTGTGGGGTCTAGGTGCTTTGGGGAATCCTGAAGAGTTGTGGTGTGCCTTCAAGATCACCATCCTTGATGTTGCGGTGATGTCTTGGAACTCACCAAAGGGCGAAGAAGAAATTTTGTCTCACAAGGGACATTGGATACCATTGACCAGAGTCGCAAGGCCAGGCTTAATGGCAGAGCTGAGCTCTTCAGGGAGTTGAGGGATAAAACTGGATATGCGCTGAGGGTGGACAAGGAGGCTTATGTGCGAGAAATCTGTGAGGGGGTAGAGCATCACTGTGATCAAAGTGATTCTCCTCCTGCTTACAGGGGAATTCGCACATTGCATTCCTCCAAGCCCATCCCTCAGTATTACTATCCCTATAGCTCCACGGTGATCCACCTTCGTTTGTAGAAACAAGTACTTGGTGAACCGGTTGAAATGGGGTCAATCAAGCTCCTGGAGTCTGTGGCATCCATGCTGAACTTCAAGGCTGGTAGAAATGCTGTACTCATGTCATTGCATGCAGTTCTGTGCTCTGCCAGGAACACAGGCATCATCCCAACTGACTGGAAGAGGGGCCTTGTTGTCCCTCTCTGGAATGGGGAAGGTGATCGCCAGGACTGCAAACTACCGAGTGGAGATGCTGCTTCAGTACCGGGCAAGGTCTTTGCTCGACAATTCTTGATAAAGGTTCGCCACCATCTGCTTGAGCACCAATGTTCAGAGCAGTCAGGCGTCACACCAAAGAGGTCAACGATTGACCGTATCCTTGCTCTCGGGTTCTCACCGAACGCAGACGAGAGTTTCGGCAGGGGCTGCTTGCAGCCTATGTTGATCTCTGCAAAGCGTTTGACTCAGTGAATCGGGATACCCTCTGGAGAATTCTTTGTCTTCGTGGGTTCCCCAAAACTGATCAATGTGATGTCTGAATTATACTCTGGGACTGAGGAATGCTGTGAGATGTGGTGATATCGTCTCTGCTGACATTCTCAAGACAAGTTTACGGTCGATGTTTGTCGCATTTTGACATTTGTTGCCTCCATGTTTACTGTGTGTTCCTAGTTCAGTTTTGTTTCAAAATTTGTGCTAATTTGGTGAGTATCATCAAACTTGTCATATTGGGTTTCCCGAGGCCAACCCGTCTTCCTGTTTTTTTTGGGGGGGGGGAGGGAGGGGGGGTTGCTGTATACATTGTCGAGGCTCGTATGAGAGCGAACACAATGTACAAGGGGGCAAGAGACAATTGGGGTGGGAGAGGGAAGGACAAAACAGTGGGGAACAGAGACATTAGCTGATTTGTGGATGGGAGAGGAATGGGGCGGTAGACATGCAGAATAGAAGATGGACACTACAGGGACTTTCAGGAAGGAAAGCAGGGAATTTGAAGGCGGTGGGTTTGGGGTGGATTCACGGGGTAGAAAAGATCGTGGTTTTAGATGGGGAAGATAAGAGATGGTGATGAACAGCTGTTTTGAAGGCCTGGAGTTAAGAATGGGATTGAAGGGTGTGAGACTTTATTCCAAAGGCAGGAAGAAAGAGGAATGAAACAGTGAAGGTGAGCAGTGATTCGTGATTTTGTAGTTTTACCAGAGGTGGGTTGCTGGCGGACCTTGAGCACCCTGCGGAATTATGGTGGGGACATATCGCAGACAGAGCGGGGGGGAGGGAGGGGGAGGGGAGACCAGAGAGGAGACAGTATAAGACATAAAGACAACTGACTGCCTGTGGTGAGAGAGTGAGAGCCCAAAGACTCAGCCTCACTGCGGGAGATACCAATGATCCTAAATGCCTTGGTTTCCACAGCATGAAGCCGGAAAGGTGTGAGGCAGGAGCACCAGCCCAGAGGAGAGAGCAGTACTCCATCAGGCTGCGGATGAAAGCTTTGTACGTGGACAGGAGCTTTGGTGGAGCCGTGAAGGACTTTGCATGATGGAGGATTCCCAGTCAGCAACTGGCTTTGGAGGCCAGGTTGGAAATGTGGCTTTCCCAGGAAAGATCATGGCAGATAGCGAGACCCACAAGCTTGAATGAAAGGATTTCTTCCAGAATATTGTTGAGAAAGTAGATGGGGAAGGGAGGTTCCAAACGGTCCTTTCGAGTGACATAGTGAGAGTGAGAGATTTGTCGGATTGAAAGACATGTTCCACATGTTGGACCAGTTTGTGATTTTATCCAGACCTGCAGAGAGCGAAGAAGCTGCTGCTTGCCAGTCTGAGGGATGACAGATGGTCTCTCAACTTCTAATTTTTTTCCTCCACGAGCCTCAAATTTATCCAAACAAAAAATAGATATAAACAGGAAAAACACATTGTTTTTGTAAAATTTCAACCATTTTCTCGACCTTATGCAATATAACTCTAAGAGCTTCTAAACTTGGTCATATTAGGACAAAGGTCATAGGTCATATGAGGTCATAGTGGGACATATGAGACATATTAAACTTGTCATATATTAAAAATCATAAAAACTGGTCCAACACGTGGAACATGTCTTTCAATCTGGACAAATCTCACACTCTCACGATGTCTCTCCAAAAAGACCGTTTGGAACCGCCCCCCCCCCCCAATCCACTTTCTCAACAATCCTCTGGAATAAGTCCTTCTTTCAAGCTTCTGGGTCTCACTATCTGCCATGATCTTTCCTGGGAAAGCCACATTTCCAACCTGGCCTCCATTGCCAGTCACCGACTGGGAATCCTCCGTCGTGCAAAGTCCTTCCTCGGCCCACCTGAGTCCTGACCACATACAAAGCTTTCATCCGCAGCCTGATGGAGTACTGCTTCCCCTCTGGGCTGGTGCTCCTGCCTCCCACCTTTCTCGGCTTCACGCTGTGGAAACCAAGGCATTTCAGATCATTGGCATCTCAAGCGATGAGGCTGAGTCTTTGGCCTCTCATTCTCTCACCACAGGCAGGTCAGTGGTCTTTCTGTCTTCTACCGTCTCCTCTCCGGTCTCGCCCCTCCCCCCCCCCCGCTGTTCTGCGATTTGCCCACCACATTTCCACAGGGCGCTCAAGGTCCGCCAACAACCCCCTTCTGGTAAAACTACCAAAATCACGAATCACTACTCACCTTCACTCTTTCATTCCTCTTATTTCCACCTTTGGAATAAACTCCCTCACTCTGTTCAATCCATTCTTCCCTCCAGGCCTTCAAAACAGCTTTCACCACCACCTCTTTTCGGCCCTCATCAAAATCCTCGATCTTTTCTACCCCCATTAATCCACCCCAAACCACCTCCTTCAAATTCCCGGCTTTCCTTCCTGAAAGTCCTGTAATGTCCATCTTGTATACCCTGTGATCTCCGCCGCATCGCTCTCCTTCCACAGACTCCTTAATGTCTCTGTTCCGCACTGTTTTGTCCTTCCCACTCTCGCCCCTCTTGTCTATGCCCCCTTGCTGTGCGTTGTGTGTTAACTCTCATACGAGCCTCAACGAGGTACACAAAAAAAACAAAAAAGGGAATGGTGGAACAGTAAAAGAGCAAACTACAATCATAAGAATCAAGGTGGTAAACTGACCTTGAGCCTTTTGCTCCCAGAGCAAACTGGTGAAACATTCCAAAGAGTTTGCTGGAAAGAGGCATCGACGTGCAGAACCCCATTTGAGTGCGATATGTGCTGGAAAAAAATAAATTAGCATGATGTATCGTCAAGCAACTACAACTCAGGGGCACATTGTGCAAATATGCCAATGGAAATTTAAACTAAATAAGGTCAGAAATCTTTTGGGTCATCATCATGCACAGAATGGCAGAATCTTGATTCCTCTTCCCCACCATCCACATTTTAGTAATACATATGTAGGTGGCCTCAAATACACATGAAGACATGTATACAAATGTCAATATGCACTCTCTTCATCCCTCTGTGCAACTCCATCACATGTCATCCATCCTACTAATATCTGCATCAAACCATTTGAACATGCCACATGCAACAACATGCATTGTTTCAATATCTAACAGGTGTTGACTCACTTTTGTATACCACCTCAGCAAGCTGACAGGATGGCCGAGAGGTATGCACACTTGCCTCTAAGCTGACTATCCCGGATTTGACTCCTGACCCAGCTATAAACTGTCATCCTGGTGTTTCACAGGCAGGTGATTCATCAATGTTTGTGCCGTCCCTTGGATGACTAAACAATGCTGTCGTCTGCCAGCATTGTTGGTGAACATTAAAGATCCCACAGTGTCCTTTGCAAAGAGTAGGTGAGCTGTACCGTGAACAAATTCCAAATTTCCTGAACCAGCAGATGGCATTGCATCAGTGGCAACAGCAGTGGCCTCAGCCAATGATGCTACCCTGCAACTCTGTGCCTAATACATACTGGTGGGCCTCATACATACCATTCTGATGCACATTGTGATTTTTACCTCCGCCACCGAAGGTGAAGGAAGTTGTTTTCACCCTTCTTGTCTGTTTGTGTACAGGATGTTTGAGAGGTTCGGTGTGTGACAAGGACAAACTCATTTGATTTTGGTGAAGATCTGGATCCGGATCAAACTACTAGAAAAATTAAGTGATTCTTCACCATTGAGAGATCGGGCCAAACGATATACAGTGGGGAACAAGTATTATATTTGATACACTGCCGATTTTGCAGGTTTCCCCACTTACAAAGCAAGTAGAGGTCTGTAATTTTTATCATAGGTACACTTCAACTGTGAAAGACGGAATCTAAAACAAAATCCTGAAAATCACATTGTATGATTTTTAAATAATTAATTTGCATTTTATTGCATGAAATAAGTATTTGATCACCTACCAACCAGTAAGAATTCCGGCTCTCACAGACCTGTTAGTTTTGTCTTTAAGAAGCCCTCCCATTCTCCACTCATTACCTGTATTAACTGCACCTGTTTGAACTCGTTATCGCATAAAGACAGCTGTCACACTCAATCAATCATACTCCAACCCCTCCACAATGGGCAAGACCAGAGAGCTGTCTAAGGACATCAGGGACAAAATTGTAGACTTGCACAAGGCTGGGTGGCTACAGGACAATAGGCAAGCAGCTTGGTGAGAAGGCAACAACTGTTGCGCAATTATTAGAAAATGGAAGAAGTTCAAGATAACAGTCATCTCCCTCGGTCTGGGGCTCCATGCAAGATCTCACCTCGTGGAGCCTCAAATGATCATGAGAAAGGTGAGGATCAGCCCAGAAATACACGGCAGGACCTGTCAATGACCTGAAGAGAGCTGGACCACAGTATCAAAGAAAACCATAAGTAACACACTACGCCGTCATGGATTAAAATCCTGCAGCGCACGCAAGTCCCTCTGCTCAAGCCAGCGCATGTCCAGGCCCGTCTGAAGTTTGCCAATGACCATCTGGATGATCGAGAGGAGGAATGAGGAGAAGGTCATGTGTCTGATGAGACCAAAATAGAGCTTTTGGGTTTAAACTCCACTCGCCGTGTTTTGGAGGAAGAAGAAGGATGAGTACAACCCCAAGAACACCATCCCAACCGTGAAGCATGGAGGTGGAAACATCATTCTTTGGGGATGCTTTTCTGCAAAGGGGACAGGACGATGCCACCGTATTGAGGGGAGATGGATGGGGCCATGATCGCGAGATCTTGGCCAACACCTCCTTCCCTCAACAAGAGCATTGAAGATGGGGCGTGGCTGGGTCTTCCAGCATGACAACGACCCGAAACACACAGCCAGGGCAACTAAGGAGTGGCTCCGTAAGAAGCATCTCAAGGTCTGGAGTGGCCTAGCCAGTCTCCAGACCTGACCCATAGAAAATCTTTGGAGGGAGCTGAAAGTCTGTGTTGGCCCACGACAGGCCCCGAAACCTGAAGACTGGAAGATCTTGTTACGGAGGAGTGGGCCAAAATCCCTGCTGCAGTCTGTGCAACCTGGTTTAAGAACTACAGGAAATGTCTGTCTCTGTAATTGCAACAAAGGTTTCTGTACCAAATATTAAAGTTCTGTTTTTTGATGTATCATACTTATTTCATGATAAATGCAAATTTAATTATTTTAAACTCACTACATGTGATTTTCAGGTTTTTTTTTTAGATTCCGTCTTTCAACATTGAAGTGTCCTATGAAAAAATTACAGACCTCTACGTGCTTTGTAAGTGGAAAACCTCAAAATCGGCACTGTATCCAAATACTTGTTCTCCCCACGTATAGCCCGATATCTCAAAAAAAGTTGTGGACCAATTCGATGAAAACTTGATGGACACGTTGGTGTGTGACAAGAAGAAATATTCAATTTTGTGAAGATTCTATCCGATCTGATAATTTCGAAGTGATTCTCACCATTGAGGTAGGGCCAAAAACGATATATACACATATCTCAAAAAGTGGAAGATTGTGAACGGATTCGGACAAAACTTGGTGGACAGGTTGGGTGTGTCACAAGGCCAAATGGATTCGATTTAGGTGAAGATCCGAATCCGGATCTGGATACGAGAGTTATTTAATTTC
>CM068960.1:29745965-29766445 GCA_035128595.1 Eptatretus atami
TATGCACTCCACCGAGTGCCCTTCGAGTTTATTCATGAGACCATTAAAAAAGATTTATAATCCTGGAACAAATAAAGCTAGGCATATAACATTTTACATGAAACATCTTTAAACAATGGAAATGCGTATCCTATTGAGGACCATGTTCAAAGAGCCCTCCTCTGTGTGTAATCACATTCCGCAGGGGAGTGGTGTAATTCTGTACTTCGGCTTACCTGGTATCCTGCGAAATGGAATGGACCTCTCATTCTAGGCTGACTGCGAGTCTCCCAACTCGAGTTTATTGTCTCAAAGACCTTGTCCTTGACCTTTGATCAATATTACTTTTTTTGATACAATATCGAGGCTCGTATAAGAGTTAAGAATACACTTCCTTCTTCCTCAAATTGATGAACCAGGACAGAAAATTATTACCTGCGACACGTCACCAGGCCTACAATAGCTCCGAGTTGCTGTTGTTGTTGATGGGGTTGTTGTTGGGGTCATTTTTGAAATGTGCACCCATTGGTTGGACGGCTACTAGACCACCACCCACGTTGGTCACTTGACTCCACCCACATGACACCCAACAAAATAAGATGGCCCCTATCTTGGATTTTCTGGTGGGCCTAACACATTAGGCCTGGAGGCCTCTGCTGATTATTCACTGCCTGGGTTATTTTATTTTTTTTGCATCGCAGGTTGTGACCACGTGCTGTCATTCTTGTTTTCCTCATGGAGCATCACGTGTTTCAAATTATTTTACAAAAGTTCCTTTGTACAGCCACAATGGAATGACCATTTTCATATATACTGTCAGACTCTGAGCTTTATTCGTTTCAAGATTATAAATATTTTTAATAGGCCATCATGAATAAAGAAATCACACTGTACATCTTATGTTTTCCTATTTCGTTGCGCCTTATTTTTGACATGTAACATTATCTTTCAATCTCCTGTAATTTCACCCTTCTGGCTATGAGAAGTTCACATTGCCTTTTTTGCTTGTGAGAATATGCATTTTTAAAAATGTGTCTTGCGTAGAATATCTCACTTCCATGCCGTATTGAGAGTAAAATATTAGTAAACGTGATTGTTGGTTTCTGATTTTGAGTGGAAGATGTGTGCTTCACTCCTCTATAAGCTAAGTCTGTCGATTCCGAAAATTCAATCCACAATGTTGTTTCTAACCAATAAATCATGATAAAAGATAGCTTGCATTATTATGTTTACTCCACCACCGAAGGTGAAGGAGGTTATGTTTTCACCCCCTTTCTGTCTGTTTGTCTGTGTACAGGATATCTCAAAAGTTTGGACGGGATCCGGATGAAATTTGTGGACAGGTGGATGTTTGACAAGAACAAACTGATTAGATTTTGGTGAAAATCGGATCCGGATCCGACTACGAGAAATATAAGTGATTCTTCACCATTGAGAGATCGGCCAAAATGATATATAGCACGAGGTCTCAAAAAGTTGTGGGCGGAGCCAGAAGAAACTTGGTGGACATGTTGGGTGTATGACCATGACAAATTGATTTGTTTTGGTGAAGATCCAGATGCAACTACTAGAATTTTGAAGTGATTCTTCACCATTGAGAGATAGGGCTCAAAAACGATATATAGCACGATATCTCAAAAATGTATTTGGCCAGATATTGTTCTCGTGGATCAGGCATTACGGGGCGGAGGTATGCGCTCTACTGACAGCCCTTCTGTTCTGGTTTTGTTGTTATTTGTTCAGTCAATATGGAGGGACACATGGTCTGCATGTACACTCCCTTTGCTTCTGCTCACTCTCACTCTTCATCTGTCTCATAACCCTCCCCAAGCCTATCTTCACTCTCACTCTACCTTCCCTCAAATACATTTCTCTTTACTCCCCTTATAATATAGGCCTGTGTTGGATTAATGGTGAGGGTGGTGGTCTTTGGATCCTTGGGTAATGTTCAAATCCTCAGTTGAATTAATACCAGGTGGGTTAACTCGGCCCTCATCCTTCCGAGGTCGGCAAATGAGTGCCAACCTGCTGGTATACTGTTGTCGGAGTGGCAACCTGTCCAGGAATTTACCCAATAGCCAAGGAGACTGCTTAAGCAGCACCAATGCTCTGCACAGAGTATGGTCCCAATCTCCCTAATATGATTGCTTTCACCCAGTCATCTGTTTTTATCCTTCAATTCTGTCCACCTCCCTTGAAAAACAAGCTTTTCATCCTTTAAGAGAATCTTCTTTCCATTCTCTATTCTTCCACTCTCTTGTGCATGTGATGACAGCCATGTGTTTCTGCTCACAAAGCCTTGTGGTGGAATCCTTTGCTATTTATCCTCATCCACCATGGCCTTAATCTTGCTGATGGATTGGAAGTAAGCCGATAGGTCTGTAATTAAGGGATCAGTTTTTGCACATTGCTTACGTAATGTGGTGATGTTGGCTTGACAGACAAGCAGATGGAAGATGAACCGGTCAAATGATAGGGTGAAAAGAAAAACGAGGATGTGAAAAAGCAGCAGAGCAGGTTTTCAGGACACGTGGCTGATGCTGTCTGGTCCTTTTGCAGAATCAGAATCGATGGTTGTCAGAAATTTCTCCACTTCTCACATGCAAAGACACAGAGTCAAGGAGCAGTTATGTGTGACTGGGTTCTGGTGGATCCAATCTGCTGTGTTGAGGTTTGATTGCCGATTTTTCTGTGACAGTGGAACAAACTCAAGTTTGATGTTCACCCACCTGATAGCTTAGTGACAATCTGAAGACTTGTTTGGGTTTGATCTTTCCACCAGCAGTTTGTGTGTGGCATGAAGGTTAACTGATGGGGTGAAAGTGCCTGCCTGCAACATGGAGCCTTTCATCTCTCCTCTCGAGTGCAGTGGTTTGGCACACCTCCAAAACCCTGGGAGAACCCTCTGCATGGTTCATCCACAAGCGAAAAGACATTTGTCCAGTGGAGAGAGCAAGAAGAGCATTTTTGTGGAGGTCATCTTGAGTTGGGCCATGAGAGGGAATGCGTGTACTGAACTTAGAATGGAGAGATTGTTAGAGATTGGAAGCAATTTAGGCCAAAAAGGCAGGGAGCTGTGGCAGTTGGTGTTCAATAACAGGCTCTGGAGAAAAATCAAAGGCTCTATGAAAGGAAGATTCATAGGAAAAGATTATAGAGGGAAGACAGAAAGCTCAAGGCTGAAATAAAATGCTCGAGATGAATTGAAAGATAAAACACTGTTAACATCTCATGCTTGCACACAGCAAAGTATTTCCGTTGCAGAGCAGTGTCTGTATCCTCTTGATGGACCAAGACGTCAGTGGTGAAGAGAAGGTAAGGTGCTCCTATGTGCAGGTCTTGATGGACATAGGTTACAGGTGAGTTGTGGTAAACAAGAAGTGACTGAAGGAAGACCAGAACATCAGGAAGTTCAGTGTTATCCTGTTGATCAACACCACAGTAAGGGAGTGACGAGATGTCAATATCGAGGTATATACGTTTAGCTGATAGTGTTTTGAGGTTGCCTTCTTCAATGCAACTACGATTTGATAGTTGGTACCATATCTGGAGCATGCGCATCGCACAATCTGACACAGTGTGGCAGAAGCTGGTGCGGTGACTCCTCAGACCCAGGTGCAGAAGGCTCATCAGCTACTTTTCTTGTGGTGCACCAGAGTCTCGTTGACACATTGTTGATGAGGACCATTGATCAGATACAGCAGGAGTAGTAACGCTTTTCGTGATACTGAAAGTGCAAGGATATAAGAATAGATCCATCCATCCATGGGACCATACTCTGTGCAGAGCATTGGTGCTGCCTAAGCAGTCTCCTGGGCTATTGGAAACAATCCTGGACGGGTCGCCACTCCGACACAGGATACCAGCATGCTGATACCATTTTGCCGACCCTCAGAAGGATAACAGGCTGAGGTCAACCCCACCTGTATTAGCGACGCAGTGAGCTCGCTACTTAACGCGTGCACATGAGAGAATAGGAAACAACAACAACAACACAATACCCTGGCAATTTGGAATCCTGTCGCTTGGCTATGACCCTTTTGCTTCCGGTTGTTTTTAAATGCTGTGCGGTGTATAACACGATTGGGTTTTATTTCTATCTTGTGAATATTACTTAACGCGTGCACATGAGAGAATAGGAAACAACAACAACAACAACAACAACACAATACCTTGGCAATTTGGAATCCGTATCGTTGGCTATGGACCCTTTTGCTTCCGTTTTTTTTTTGCTTCTGTTTTTTTTTGTTTCCGGTTTTTGTCATGGGGAATGATGCATGCCAGGAGATAAAAGCATCGTCGGAGACATGAAAGACCCAAATATCAGACATGGTGTATATTTCCTCCAGTGATTTTAATAAAGATATCTCCCGCATCATCAAAAAATAATTTTTCATCGTGATTTACGTTATTGATCGCTGATTCCGAATCCAGGCCGAAGTAACCGGAAATTGCGTATACAGTTGTGAACTAGTTATAGGTAAAGTCAGAAGCTAATGTAAGAAGAATACTACGTTCGATTCTAGTATTAATTTTTTTAGATGAGATCCTGTTCTAGGCGGTGTAGTTGTCGTTGTTGAAGGTAATGTTGAGGAAAAAAAAATTTTTTCAGATGAAATCCTGTTCCAGGCGGTGTAGTTGTTGTTGTGAGGTAATGTTGATGTATAATGTTGAGGTAATATTTATTTTTTTAGATGAGATCCTGTTCTAGGCGGTGTAGTTGTCGTTGTGAAGGTAATGTTGAGGTAATATTTATTTTTTAGATGAGATCCTGTTCTAGGCGGTGTAGTCGTTGTGAAGGTAATGTTGAGGTAATATTTATTTTTGCAGATGAGATCCTGTTATAGGCGGTGTAGTTGTTGTTGTGAAGGTAATGTTAAGGTAATATTTATTTTTTAGATGAGATCCTGTTCTAGTGGTGTAGTTGTTGTTGTGAAGATAATGTTGAGGTATATTTATTTTTTTAGATGAGATCCTGTTCTAGGCGGTGTATTGTTGTTGTGAAGGTAATGTTGAGGTAATATTTATTTTTTTAGATGAGATCCTGTTTCTAGGCGGTTGTAGTTGTTGTTGTGAAGATAATGTTGAGGTAATATTTATTTTTTTAGATGAGATCCTGTTCTAGGCGGTAGGTTGTCGTTGTGAAGATAATGTTGAGGTAATATTAATTTTTTTAGATGAGATCCTGTTCTAGGCGGTGTAGTTGTTGTTGTGAAGGTAATGTTGAGGAAATTTTTCTTTTTTCTGATGAGATCTGTTCTAGGCAGTGTAGTTGTTGTTGTGAAGGTAATGTTGGGGTAATATTTATTTTTGCAGATGAGATCCTGTTCTAGGCGTGTAGTTGTTGTTGTTGAAGGTAATGTTAAGGTAATATTTATTTTTTCATAGCAAAAAGACTTTAATTTGATATATTTAAGAAGCGAATGTAAGAAGAATTCTACATTCGCTTCTAGGCTTTGCCTATTCCATATTAATTCAACAGCTGAGTGGGATTTGAACTCAGGATCCTCGCATCCCAAGCATATAAGTATAAATAGTGAGGAAAAAAAAAACGTGTTGTCCCAGGAGGGGAATGTAGTTCATTTCCCGGTGTTTGTACATTAGAGAGTGAATCTGGGTGCACTACACTGCCAATTGATGGTACCAGTTCCATACCAACAAGTGCTGGAGTTGGCCCACTTGTGGGATTAAAAAGACATCTGACAAGATCCTCAGCCATTTCTACTGGGTAATACTGCATGGTGATGATATCAGGTTTTCTATTATTGAGACACTTGTCAGAGGAATTTTCCTCAGGGGGCATATCAAGAGCTCTGTTGGAGAGGATGCCCCGAATCAACATTCCATTCAAACGAGTTGCCATTGATATTGAGGGTCTGTTATATCCTCCTAGTGAAAAGCATCATACTCAGTGGCAGAGTTAGGGTTTGTGGCACCCAGGGCAAAAGGTCAATAACAGCACCCCACAGGCACTGGCCTAGTCAAAAATTTATATTGGGGGCCATATGAAAGAGCTCGAAGCTTCACGAGCAGGCTCAGCAACAAAGCCCTGGAAGCTGTTCAACATGAGAATACATTTAGATTTAGTTATGATCTCCTGAGTTGATTAAGCTAATTAACTACAAAGAATCCAGAAGAATTCCCAAGTTTCTAAACGCGCACCATGTTAAGGTGTGCAGAGCAGTTTAATCGGTCCTTCCACTGCATGGCATTTTTATACCAAAAAATAAATAACAAAAATAAAGATAACATTGTAACAAAGCATTCATTAAAACAAATGATATAAACAACAATAATAACATTAAGTACCATTTGGCAATAATAATAATGAACGTATAATCCTCGCCCTGGTCCAAGCAGACCTGGGCTTGGTGAAAGGCAAGGTAATGCTGAAGCAGTAGAGCAGGCAGTATGTTACAAGGCCGTTAACAATAATTACATCAAACATGCATGCAGCATGATGTGGTATTTCTATGGCCTAGAGCTAATGACACAGAGCAGCAGAGGAAGGCAAGGTGAGATGATCTCCCTGTGAAACACTATTCGGGATAAGCAGTTTTTAGTTGGTTTGTGGTTTGAACCCAGGCTAGACAGCTTAGAGGCCAATTGTGCTACGTTGAGGGTATCCTTCCGATCCAATAGACTCGCTGAGGCCTCTCACCATGTTTACCTTTTTGGCCAGACCCTTGGAGTGCCAGTGGCTTCTTCGCTTTTTTCCCCTCTCACATGTCATATGTCACACATCACTTCTCATGTGTATATGCGGGGTGGGCGTAAGGAAACTCCACCCGTGAAAGAGAAAAAATTAAGAAAGAGCACTGATTACAATTATCCTCGGATGAACGCACACATTATAAAGAGGGTGAAGTTATCGGAAAGTGGGGATCCCAATCCAAGACATCGAAAGGAAAAGAGAGGAAGGCAAGGAAGTTAAAGAACGAACTTGACACGTGATCGAGGCCGTCGCTGATTGGTCCCATACGGCGTGAGACATGACTGGATATGATTGACACGTCATTACGACATCAACATCCGTAAGCCTGGTGGTTGGCTTGGCGGTTAGTGTGGCTGGCTTGGGATCTTAGGTTCCTGAGTTCAAGCACCATTTTTCCACTGAATTCACACCAGGTGGGGTTGACTCAGCCTGTCATCCTTCTGAGGTTGGTGAAATAAGTACCAGTGTACTGGTAGAGAGGCACAGTGTCTATGGCACAGCTGTGCTTCGAAGAAATGATAGCAGCCTAGGTGCCATATGGAAGATCACAGTATATTAAACCAATCGGAGCATGAAAACGTTTTTTTGAGGGTGTCATTTGGCACCCCATCTATACTTCGCACTTGGGGTGGTCGCCCCGTCCAAACACCCCCGCCCCCCAATCACTATGCCAATGGTCATAGTTACACTCTTAACCAAGTGGGCTAGATTACCAGATATCCTGAAGCCATTCAATTTATTGACTCTGAGGAGAAGGGAAGAGAGGAGAAGAGAGGATAGAAAGAGAGGATAGAAAGAGAGGAGAAGAGAGGATAGAAGGAGAGGAGAAGAGAGGACAGGATGAGCATGAGTCAATCCTGAGTTACTTTGTTGCTTACTTTGCCACTTCGTGGTTGGAGTTGCTGCTTTTCGTTGTGACTGTGGATTAAATTCAAGTTTGGAGTTCACCTGCCTGCCAGCTTGGATCAATCGAGTAAAAACCTTGTGGTCTTGTGGCAGACTGACACTCCACCTTGATTTCCAAACAGTCAGCTGATGTAAGATAGGATTCTCTCCTAGAGTGGTTATCATATTTCATGTCTGCTTGCCAGCAGTGCCTTGGATGGACTGATTTTGTGGACTACACATTTCAAAGTTGGTGTTCCACAAATCACACCATTCTGGGATGGATTCTGATTTTTTTTTGTATCGATCAATGATGTCTCATCATTGCTGAGAAATCAACATTGAAGCTCATTGAAGAGCAAGGTAACAGAGGATATGCACCATAGTAGGGCAGTGGGGGAACAGTTGGACACAATAAGCTAATGATCTTCACTATTTTTTAGGGGGGGGGACCTTTTGCTGATAAGAGGCAGTGTGAGAGCCACCACACCAACTGCAGGACACCATAATGCTGCTATTAGGCCCCGCCTCCACGTATTCTACATTGTTGTAGTTAACTGGGCTGCAAAAGCATCATTGTTTTTCTACTGCCATCTCCTGATGTAGTTATGTTCCTTTTATGTTTGTGTTGGAACACTCATTTAAACCATTTGGTCAATTTACAGCATTTATGGTGGATTATGATGGAGTGTTTTCACATTTGTGTATTTCGACGCACGTCAGGGGCCACACTTTAGGCCACCAGGGCGTTCACGGGCCATGCAATGAAGAACAGGGCAATAAGCAATGCCTTTCTCTGCAGTCATGTTCAATATGTACCCTCCCCCCCCCCCCCCCACCCTTGTGGAATATTACTGCTGCTTCCCATGTTGCCTCTCTTTGAAGACATGGAATCTAAGATCCTCCATATATTGGCATCTCACGACAGGAGGCTGAGTTTAGGTTACACTTCTTGCTCATCACAGACAGGTGGGTGCCTTGCAGTTTATACTGGCTCTTTTGTTCTTGCTCCTGCTGCCCTCTCACTTTCTGCCCACCCTTGCACCTCCAGGTCACACGTGTTCCACCAGAAACCCTTTCCTTATTATCCTCCTCGAGTCTATATTCAACACTCACTTCCATTTATTCATCCCACTCTCTTCTCACTTGTGGAACTCTTTCCAAATATGTTTTCTCAGGTTCAGGATTTTTAATTTTCTGCCCACTATCACCTCATAATTTCTCAAATCAGGGAGAAGGGGAGGAGGGTGTCAAACATTCCATGTTTTTGTGTATGTAATAGATTAGTGGTCCATAGCACACTGATTCAGTCGAAAATATTTCTGCATGAATGCAAAGAAAAGAACAGGTATTTACCAAGTAACGTTCTGATGAAATGCTGACCAATAAGATCATCACCGACGCGAAACTTTTCACCTTCTGAGCGCTGTTCGATGCTGGGTGTATGGTCCACCAGCATGCTTCTCCTGCACAGGGAATAACAACATTCATGCTTCTCCAACACAAGGTATAACAAGAGTTTATCTCAAAAGCCCATGATATGCTTGTTCTAAAACAAGCACAATTTCATATCTAGCTGACCGATGGGTCATAAATCTTGAATCTAAAATGAGAGCTCAGAAGTAGCAAATCACATTCGAGAGCTCAGATGTTAGCAAAATCACATTCGAGAGCTCAGAGGTAGCAAAATCACATTCGAGAGCTCAGAGGTAGCAAAATCACCTTCAAGAGCTCAGAGGTAGCAAAATCATCTTCGAGAGCTCAGAGGTAGCAAAATCACTTTTGAGAGCTCAGAGGTAGCAAAATCACCTTCGAGAGCTCAGAGGTAGCAAAATCACCTTCGAGAGCTCAGAGGTAGCAAATTACCTTCGAGAGCTAGAGTAGCAAAATCACCTTCGAGAGCTCAGAGGTAGCAAAATCACCTTCGAGAGCTCAGAGGTAGCAAAATCACCTTCGAGAGCTCAGAGGGTAGCAAAATCACTTTCGAGAGCTCAGAGGTAGCAAAAGCACCTTCGAGAGCTCAGAGGTAGAAAAATCATCTTCGAGAGCTCAGAGGTAGCAAAATCACCTTCAAGAGCTCAGAGTAGCAAAATCATCTTCGAGAGCTCAGAGGTAGCAAAATCACCTTCGAGAGCTCAGAGGTAGCAAAATCACCTTCGAGAGCTCAGAGGTAGCAAAATTACCTTCGAGAGCTCAGAGGTAGCAAAATCACCTTCGAGAGCTCAGAGGGAGCAAAATCACCTTCGGAGCTCAGAGGTAGCAAAATCACCTTCGAGAGCTCAGAGGTAGCAAAATCACTTTCGAGAGCTCAGGGTAGCAAAAGCACCTTCGAGAGCTCAGAGGTAGAAAAATCATCTTCGAGAGCTCTAGAGGTAGCAAAATCATCTTCGAGAGCTCAGAGGTAGAAAAATCATCTTCGAGAGCTCAGAGGTAGCAAAATTATCTCGAGAGCTCAGAGGTAGAAAAAATCACCTTCGAGAGCTCAGAGGTAGCAAAATCACCTTCGAGAGCTCAGAGGTAGCAAAATCAACTTTGAGTTGAATTGTATGAGTTTGATTCCTCATGCAAGAGAATCGTGCTATAAATTGTTTTCCTGATGCTTTGCAGGCAAGGAGATACATTTTTCTCGAAGGATGATGAAGAAGCTTTCACCACAAAGTAAAAGCATGAAAATAGCAATGTAGTTTCACAGGAACTTGCTCGGACATTAGGGGTCAATTGAAAAATTGTAGCAAAGTAATTTGGATATGATCATGAGAAGCATTCAGATAAGAACAAATGGTCGACTGTCTGCGATAATGTCCCCACCATATGTCTGCAGGGCACTCAAGGTCCGCCAACAACCCCCTTCTAGTAAAACTACCAAGATCACGAACTGCCCATATTCACTTTTTCATTCCTGTTTTCCCCACCTTTGGAATAAACTCCCACACTCTTTTCAATCCCATTCTTCCCTCCAGGCATTCAAAACAGCAGTTCACCACCCCCTCTTATCTTTCCCCATCCAAAACCTTTTCTTTTCTACCCCCTTTAATCCACCCCAAACCCATCTCCTTCAAATTCCCTCCTTTCCTTCCTGAAAGTCCATGTAATATCCATCTTGTATACACCAGTATTCCCCACCCCATCACTCTCCCTTCCACAGATTTCCTAATGTCTCTGTTCCCCACTGTTTTTCCTTCCCTCTCCCACCCCTCTTGTCTCATGACCCCTTGCTGTGCGTTGTGTGTTAGCTCTCATATGAGCCTCATGAATGTATACAAAAAAGAAAGCCTCCAAAAAGTTTCTAACAATGAGTCCATCTCTAAAAGAGGCAGCTCATCTGCAGTTCCTTCAATCCTGAAAGACAGGGACCATGATTGATTGTTCTGGCTAAGGCCAATTTTCTTTTAACTCTATTATCTTTACATAAAAGCAAAGGTCCCAAATCCCTCCCTTCCTGTGTCCTTCCTCTCCACTCCACATCGCAGAAAGCTATTTCAGCATGTCAGGTTCCCTGCCACAAAGCTAAAAATTTAGACGACCAAGGAACCAGCCGTAACTTTTTGCCACATCCCTTATTTCTCCAAATCTCCCTCTTTTTCGTCCCTCAAACATGCTGTTGGTTTGTTCTCATCATACCACCACCCCACACCCTCTCCCCCCCCCCCCCCCACTCTCTTTCAGCTCTTCAGTCATGTCTTGATCTGTTTTTTGTTCTCGCTCCTCATGAGCCTTGAAAACTATATGCAAAAACAAAACATGATCATATGACCTTGATGTACAATGGCAAAAATAATGGAAATGTTATAGAAACCAGCAATTATATTTATTGTTACGAGTATGAAAGTCCGTCAAAAATGACGGGTTAGAATTATTTTATTTGAAATATTCAAGGAGACTGGAGGATATGTTTTGTAGCAAGAAACGTTATTTTGAAACACTACATGTACAAATGTGATCATATTTTCTTTATCTTCCGGGACGTTTCATTTCGACGGCGCAGCCTCGTGAGCATACCAAAGTCTGAAGCCTCGGCCTAATGTCAGGTGTGCTTATATCTTCTTTAATTATTGGACATCCCATGGACGTAAATGAACACTCGTTTTACTCCATGTGCATTACACATTATGTGCAGCAAATTTGACCTTCCTATGCCTTGTATTTTTTTTTTTTTAAATGCTTCTGTACACCGCCCTTGAGGCCCGGTTGCAAGTCGCCATCTACAATTCCAATCGAAGAGATGTAATAATACCCTTTTATGGAAAATGTTTTTAGAGTTTTTTTATCCTGAAAAATAGACTGCCATGAACACACAGTCGTGTGTAAAGATTGGCCTTTAAAACGCTACTCAATCATCTGTATGAAGGGGGACAAACAAATACACAAATGCACACACACTGTTTTATATAGGTAGATATTAACTTGACTTCATTATTGACCTTCCTATGTAACTTTAATAGATAAGAAAAATACATTCAAGTCCAGTGCTGTAAATGACTGAGTCATGAAAACTAAGGAAGAGTTTGTTTATGGTAAATAAATTGAACAATGAGTGTGCATCAACATCTATGGATGGGCAGTCACCAAAGTGCAGACCTGAAATGCTTTCCTGCAGTCCCACATCAAAAGCCAGCTTGTCCGATGAGGAATGAGAGGTTCTCAAGCAGCTGAGGAACTGTAGAGATAATACAAAGAAGTTCAGATGTGAGTTTGCTTCTAATATGGCTCAGTTGAAGGTCATGAAGTAGGTTCAAGAGAATATCTCATAATTAAAACTTGACAAATCACAGAATGCATTTTTATTTCTCCATTGAGGTCTCATGCTTGATATATGTCTGCGTCAAAATATTTGGTGTGGAACTTGAGCCTCGTTATATGAATGGAGAGTACCGTGCAGACATTTAATCCCACAGCTGTACTAATGATCATGATCATCTTTTGAATAAATTATTGCTTGGTTCTAAGCATGATCACAGACTGGAGGGAAGGCAGAGCTTGTTGGTGCAGCACATTTATCTTACCATGCCACTATGCGAGTGGCGTAGCTGGATGGCATGTCCATACAACAATGTGCGGTGACCTCCCATTGCTCCCTGCAAATATCACACAAATATAAATGCACTTTGACACAAACCAGATATGCTCGTTTATAATCAAATTCTCAAATCTACTCCAAAGTTAATATTGATGATAATCTCAAAGAAAATTTCAGAATAAATATCCCCTTTGGCATTTTATAATGAACTCAATCTTACTCATCAGAAGCAAGAGGGTATGCACAGGAAAGCACATCATGACACACTTATGTTCTTCTTTCGTGTGCAAGACATGGCTGTGAGTTGCAGCATTTGCTGGAAGCATGGCTAGCAACTGATGCAGTGTCCCCTGAAGGTTAGAGCAGGAATTTCGAATTGAGCCATGTTGCCAGTGATAGCTTGCTTACTCTGTGTGAATGATACCGTGGGACCTTTAACATCCACCAACTAATGCTGGCAGATGGATTACCCAGTTTAACATATATCCGATGAAAATTGAGGATTTTAGAAATACCAGCTTAGTTGTTGACCTCTGGCCTATATTGACCTTTTGGTCCATGTTGACCTAAAAATAATTGGCTACTTGAATTCAGTGACCTGAAATATAAATCCTCTTCAAATTTCAAGTCAATCGGATCAAAATTGAGGATTTTAGAAATACCACCTCAGGTGTTGACCTTTGGCCTATGTTGACCTTAAAAATAATTCATTGGTTGAAGTCAGTGACCTGAAATATAAATCATCTTCAAATTTCATGTCAATCGAATGAAAATTGAGGATTTTAGAAATACCACCTTAGTTGTTGACCTTTTGACCTTTTGACATCAAAAACAACAGGCTTCTTCTTTTATAACAAACTCTACCATGTGAAATTTTGTGAAGATCAGTTTAAAATTGTGACATCTAGGTGACAAACAGACAGACAGACAGAATAACAAAATCGACTAACAAATGTACTTGAAAAATCTTCGATTTTGCAAGTAACAAACGGACCCAGATGCAATACCCTCTCTTTCAGCGAGAGTAATAAACAGACAAATGGACCCAAATGCAATAAAGTCTCCTTCGGCGAGGGTAACAAAAAAAAAACAGAACCATTTTGAGACAACCTACTAAATATTGTTTGGCCGAAGAACTTCAACAAACAGGACTAGACTTACTTCACTAGAAAGTAAGGGAAGATGTTAGTTTTTAACAGCTATCATGAAGGATGCACAATTAAGAGCCTGAAGTCATGAACCAGACTTTGACAAATGATTTGTCATGATTAATGACAACTGCTTTTACAAAGCGAACTCAAATGCACAAATATTTCTGCTGACCCCACCTTGAATGACAAAACTAATATTTTAGAAGTTTTCAATCCAGATTTAGCTGAGCATGACATCATACACATCAATAATATTCAAATTTACATGGATCTACTCATGTACAAGTTCAAATGCAGGGCCCTTGTGCATTGAGGTAAGCCAGGCTAAAATATAACTGGTGGCCACATGACTGTGATTCAGGAGAAAGTGTTTACATTTACAAGTTTTAATTATCAACTCTCAACCACCTCTCCACCCTGACACTAAACAACGCAGTCATTTTTTAACCTCACCCATGATCTCAACTCGAAATGTTCTTTTATGAGCAGCGATTATACCTTGATCGGCAGAAATGTGCATCGCCATTATATCATGGATCTCTCTGACAATGTCAATACTCACCCCCTCAGCCGTCTTCCCAGCAAAAGTGAGCATCTCCTGCAGGGCTCTGACAGACAATGACTGCTCCAAGACAAATGTACAGATGGACAGGTCAGGTGGCACATTCTGAAATGGAAGGAAAAAAAAGCATAAAACAATATTATACTGTACTGGCAGGGTACCCGTCACGGGTTCATCGACATTTCACTTCAAATGAGTGTGTATTGGTAGAAACTGGAATTCATTGTAAATATTCAATGTGCAGATATCGCAGTTGGTGGAGCTTGTAACCTTGGCAACCTCGTCCCATTCCACAAGCGAAGATTTCCAAGCCATGCTTGTTGTACCTCTGAAGTACTGCTTGGGAGTGAGGGTGATATTATAAAAGCTTGGCTGGGAAATAAATTGAGGCAAGTTTTGGGCCTATCGCCTGATGGAAGATCAGCAAAGTTCTTTCCATGCCAACTGACCACCTACAGGCACCTATCCCTCTCCACATCACTTCTTCAGTCCCCAAGCTGCCCCCTCTCTCTATACTCACCATAGCTTTGCTTTTGCAATTTCCATTCAGTATTTCTCACAGCGTTTCATTCTGGTTTCCCATTCGATGATCCATAGATCAGTAGTTTCAGTTTCACTTTTCAACATCAGTTTCACTTTGGGATATCAATTTCAATTCGTCATCGCAACTTGTGATGCGACGCGAATGGTGCATGAAAAAGGTCATCAAAAACGATTTGGGGGGAATTATTTTCGATTTTCTAAGGGGTCTAGAGGGATCTAGAGTGGCTTAAGGGTCTTAAAAGGTCAAAAAGGGGTCTAAAGTGTTGTAAGGATCATAAAGGGGTTGAAAGTGTTTAAATGGTCAAAGGGGTCTAATGGTCTTTAATGGGTCTGAGGACAAAAGAGTAAAAGGGGTCACAAGTGTCCAAATGGTCTGAAATTGTCCAAGGGGTCTGAAAAGTGACCAAAGGGTCAAAAAAGGTCAATACGTCTCAAAAGGGTCTAAATGCATGTGAAGCCGTCTAAGAGGTCTTAACAGGATCTAAATGGGTATTAAAGGGTCTAATGGGGTCTACAGTCCATACAGGGTGTAAATGAATAAAGCTATAGAAAATAAATTACCTCATGTTCGTAAATAAACTGGAGTGCAACACGGTAATAATGGGCCAAATGACCTCCTTATGACTGTTTGAAATGCCTATTTAAATGCATCGTGGTTAAAAATCTGACCGTAGAAAGTTTCATCATGAATTAACTTTGTGATATCAAAGCAGTAAGGTCACAAACAAAAAAACATTTAGGTTTCATATACATAAAGATGGACAACCTATTTTCCTGCTGCAGCCTCTTTTTCCTCCCTCTTCTTTCTCTTCTCAGGGAGGTGGCATCACTTTTTAACTCACCTGGAACATAGTTCCGTTGTCCTCGAGAATCAGGCCCCCTTGGCCTGGTATCGCCTCCTTGTTTTTTGTTACTTTGGCCTTAGGGTGCCCGATAAAGAGGCTCCAGACTCCCCCGATGTCTCATTGACTTCTAGAGTCAAGCGTCAGGTGGCAGATTTCTTTGGCAATGGATGTCTTTCCACCACTTCCAGTCATCCTTTCTGGCAACTCCGCAATGAAGCCTCGTAAAGCCGGTAACTCTCAACGTATCAACAGAAGGGTGAAAGCAGAATTTGCCAATATGGATATAAAGGGAGCCATCAGAGAGTTGGCGTGCTGTGAGGGGCATGCCACACAATCTGCCGAAACAATCAAAGCACTCAAAGCCAAACACCTGGCTGCCCCACCTGACCTCAACCGACTGGCTGTGCCCAATGATGAATTAGCCACTCCGGTGGTTCTTTCTGAGAATTCCATCTGAATCGTGGTCAACCTTTTTCAATCTGGGTCGGCTGCGGGCCCTGATGGGCTCAGAACAGGACATCTTCAGGCTCTTTTCAGCAAGGAACCTGCCAATGTGGGGGCCCGCTTACTCTCTTCCCTTACCCTGTTCATTAACATGATTCTTCGGGAAGAGGTTTCCGAAGCCGTGCGTCCTGTTTTTGTTGGTGCAAATTTGTTTGCTCTAACCAAGAAGGACGGTGGTGTTCGTACGATTGCTGTGGGAAATACTTTGCACCATCTCGTGACCAAGGCCGCAATACGATCTTTTTCTGAAGATCTAGGGGCTGAGCTACGTCCTGTCCAGTTGGGCTATTCAACTAAAGGTGGGTGTGAAGCGGCTGCCCACGTTGCCAGACTTTATGTGACGAATCAGCCTCCTAATCATATCTTTCTTAAGATCGACATGCATAATGCATTTAATTGCATGAGGCATGACTTTTTTTTGTCTGAAGTATGAAGGCGCACCCCCAGTATCTATCTGCTCATCTGGCAGGCATACGCCAGGCCTTCTGATTTGTTCTATGGCAAAGAGGCCATTTATTCAGCAACTGGCATTCAACAGGGTGACCCCTTCAGGCCAGATCTTTTTTCCCTGGGCATCGACCCAATAGCCAGGGGGATTCAGTCAGAGTTCAATAGATGGTACCTTGACGACACATTGTTTGGGATGAACCCATGAAAGTGCTGGCTCACCTCCAGAATGTCATTGCCCGGTTAACCGACATTGTCCTTGAGATCAATGGTGGCAAGTGTGATTTGACAATCCTCAACCATGCATTGCTTGATGACTGTCAACTTACCGAGGCCATATTTAAGGCAGTGCTCCCTGATATTAAGATAGTTTTGATCAACGACTGTACTCTTCTTGGTGCTCTGATCTCCCTGAGGCCTTTGCCCAAAGCTATTATCGAGAAGCATGATGACCTGATCCATCTGGCAGGCCATCTGGAGCAAAAAAAAAATTTGTGGACACTGTCGAGGCTCATATGAGAGCTAACACACAGAATTGATGCACACGAAGCATATGTGCTGCTCAAAAACGGTTTCGCCCTTTTCAAGCTCCTGTATATATTGCGTACGTCTCCCTACTACCTGAATGGTGCTTACTGAATAATGAGTTGGCGGAAATGAACTATCATGAATAATGATTAGGCGGTGATGAATCACCAAAGTACCAGCGGAAACATAATGCTAATTAGCTGAGGGCTAGTTGGAGGGGAGGGGGGGGGTGGTGGTTTTCATGATGACTCAATGTTGACTGTGGTAGAGTTGTCACACAGTCAAGCCATCATAGTCAGAATAGATATAAAGTTCGGACAAATTATTTATGTCTACAAAGAATAGGATTGGTTGACCTGATGAATGTGGCCTCCATTGCATGAAAGTGAGCTAAACGACATCCTCTACTCAGGGTTTTAAACCAACCAATATGACATTGCTATTGCTCTGCACATTAAGGATTATTCAGTAAATGGTAACCAATTGCAGAGGCACAGGGAGTAGTTGTCATACTGTATACATTCTTACAAGCCCGAGTTGGTTGTCTCTGTTCGGATGACTGATGGGGTTAGTCATCCGAACAGACAACTGCCCACTTATTATTCATGATGCTCTATGTTTCCACCAATCAGGTAATCCCATCCTTTCTTTCTTTCAACCTATCAACATTGAAGACATTACATTGTAACTTTATAACCGAGAGTTTGGTGCTTCTTCTTCATCTGCTTGCGGATTTATCCTGAAGAGTGCAAGTCAAAAAGCTTTGATAATGTCCAAAAATAAATTTGATTTGACAAAAAGCTTTGATAATTTGATATGTTTTATTGAAATGCATATTTAAATTTTGGTGTACTAACAAAATGTGTAATATATATATATATATATATATATATATATTGTTGCGAATTCGCGCCCGCCGGCGTGCGATCGACCACGTAACTCGAATCGCGGTACGTCGCCCACCGGACGGACAATTTCGTCGTGACCTCCCGGACTAACGCCGGGATCTAGTCACGGGTGGGCCTTTCGGCCTCACCACGATCGTGCCAATCGCCACCCGCGTGGGATAGGGTTGTTCGCCAAACTCGACCTACTAAGTACCCACGCGGATGGTAAACCGGGCGACCGCACCTCGCCGCAGGTCGACTTCGGACACGGGCCGCTTAAGCGATCCGTTCCGTGCTATCGGGAAACCGAGCGGTGTTATCGTCGGCCTCGACGGTTTCCTGATTAATTATCGGCGTCCCGCGCCCACTCAAACCCTTTACGTAAAGCAAGATGGAGACCCACAAAGGAAAGGACGCAGCGAAACGGGGCAACAATTCAACAAGCACGCATTTTATTTACACACAACACACAAAAGCACACATAAAGCATGTATTTATAGCAAGTTAAAACAAACACAACAATGCAGAGCTACGACCGAATACGCGTACACTCGGCAACACTTATACAGTTCTACTTGACGGGACTCGGCGCCACACACACACGTTCACACAAAACCCCAAAAGAAAATGGAAGTCGCGACTTCCCTGCCGTCGAGTCCTTGGCGACCGTCCTGACGTGGTCCCGTCTGGCCGTGACTCCGTGCTCGAGCGTGGTCGGCGAGGTCTCTCCGGCGTTCCTCGTGCCTGCCGTGCTGGCCCCTCGACGCCACGGACCGAGCACCGACTGCGTAAGAGCCGAACCACGAACACACCGGACTGAGAGCACCGAGCGAGAATACGAACCAAGAGAGAACCGAACCAAGAGAACACCGACCCAAGAGAGAACCGAACCAAGAGAACACCGACCCAAGAGAGAACGAATGCCTCCTGCGCCTCCGACTCTTATACCCCGGCGCCCCGCCCGTTCTTGGCTCCACCCCTTCGAGGCGCTTCTAGAAAAGGGGCGTTCCCTCTCGTTCCCCCCTCCCCGTGCCATGCGGGGGGCGAGGAAATCCGTCCTGGCGCGGGCCAGGGAAAAAAACAAGCGGGAAAACCGCGCGCCATCGCTGTGGTGATTTCTTCTTTCCCTTGGCGCGTTCGACGGTTTCCAACGCGGAAACCGTCGTACGTGACCGCGAGGATGGCGTTCGTTGGTGTGGGTAGTGGCGAAGATGGTGGTGTTGTTGTGAGATGGCGGTGCTGGCGTTGTTGGAGTGGTGGCGTGGTTGAGGTTGAAGTGTGGTTGGTTCGAAAATAATGAAAGAACAGAAAAACGACTAACTCAAAGTGTCGCAGCCCGAATGAATCACATTAATCCCTCTAAACAATGGGTTTGGCTAACTATACATGTACTTCAGAAATACCTCACCTACGGGACCTGAATGGTGTTTGCGAATTTCCACAGCCGTAACAATATATATATATATATATATATATATATTATATATATATATATATATATATATATATATCGAAAGACCCACCCACATCTCTCACCTGTGAATGGAGGGAATAGCCAATCAGCTCTCATCTAATCAACTGAACCCAGGTGGCTAGGATTAATAAACAATTGACCCCCCACACTCCTCGAGCCGAAGAAGCTGTATAAAGCAACCCAAGAAGACCTACACAAGATAAGTGCTATTCTGTTTTGAACCTTTCCCAGAGTTCCTCAACAACTATAAAGACTCACACATAGTACACACTGAGAATCCCAATGCTACACACGCCTCAGCTACCGGACCGGTTTCATCGCTTATTGGCGAATCATCAGCGATAGCACGATAGCAACGCATTCCAATGAGGCTCCCAAGCATGTACAACGTGCATATATATTGTTACGGATTTCAGAATCTGATCCGACGAATGCATACAAACATCTATGTCTCAGACAGTTATTTCCTAAATGCATGTCCAGGATAGACCTATCCCCATGTTGGTGGGATTCTAAATGTGATGTTTTGAGAAGGATAAAGAATAGATTCCTCTCTTATGGAAAGCTCCTTTTTCTCTTTACGACAGACACATTTATGCAGATGAGAATTTAGGTCGAATGAAAAAGACCAATTATATCCTAAATCACACATATTATACCCCCATTTCTCATTCTCATATAAACTATACTTCCTTCTTTATAAAATTCAATACTAAGCAGATAATTGAATTCAATAAGAAAAGGTGTATGGTTTGTTGAACCAGGTGTTGTAGTTGTAAATTATACTTGTTAAACAAAACGTGCCGTTTTATTTAAGGATATATATTGTTACGGCTGTGGAAATTCACAGAGCACCATATATGTCCTGAGTTCAGTTATGCGATAAGTCTGTGTTCAGATAGATTTCCCCACCGTTGTCTAATGGGAATTATTCGTGTATCGG
>CM068960.1:29768828-29786665 GCA_035128595.1 Eptatretus atami
TATTGTTCTTATTGAGCGACGAGGGAGTTATATGATTGACGAGAATAAATACAATTACAAGAAACGTCTCCCTCTTGTGTAGTAGCTATCCATTACAGTTTGGTTACTCTCATTAACACAATCATCAAAGATAACGAGGTTCTTTTTTGATTTATCCAAATCTTGGGGAAGAGGATATATCATCCGTATTATCACTAAGAATGCAAGTTATCGCTTTTGATTTCTTCTTACATCTCTGTGCATCACAAAATAGTTGTATTATATCTTCAATGTTGTAATCATTTAGTTTGTTATTGAGTTTAATAACCGATTATATCTTCTTTTGAAGACCAGCATTAAACCTTGTGAGAGTAGTTGAATACGCAGGTTGCAAACTCGACTTTGTGAAAATTTATTATATATCTTAATCTAAAAAGTTGGGAGTCTAGGAGCATCTTTAAAAGTAAGCAGGTTTTTCCACCGCTTGAACCAACTATGAGACATCTTAATGAATTTGGAAGATTTTTATGGTTGTTAAATTTTATCTTATTTCCCAAATGGGTAAAAAATCATTCATTTATATATTGGGAAAACAGGTTATTTAATTTTTTATTGGCTTTTTTAGAACTCTAGTTTTATCCTAATTCAGGTTTAATTCAAGATAATCCATTTTTTATTTGTAAAATATCTTGTTGATATTTCCCTGAAAATGACAATCGTTAATAATATAAATCATTAATCCACGAAACATGGTCGTCATTTGTTCAGTCTCTTCTCTTGTAAAAAATTATCACCCTCATACTTTACATTCATTTCTCAAATCAATCTTGTAAAGTATTCATTTTTGGTGTAAATCTCAAAGAATTATATTTCCTTTTTATATTTTTATTATCATTAAAAATTATAAGATAATCACAGATTACATTGTTCATAGGCTTGACTCTGTTAATCCCCATCTTTCACATGTAGGACAAGTTCTCAAATTTGTCATGTGGAGAATCAGGAAAATTCAAGAGGCTCAAAATCTAAGAAACTATTCATATTTATAAAGTAAACTTTACTTCAAAATAAAATTCATCTTCGGTATCATTGGTTCACGAGCCAGAAGTGACCACTAGTTATGTGTGTTGTGTGAAGGTGTGTGTGTGTAGTGTGTAGTCTGTCTGTCTGTCTGTCTGTCCCGAGCATAGCTCCGTAGGTTTTGATCCGATCTTGATAAAATTAGGGTGCGAGGTTTGTATCATGATCTAGTTGTGTTTTCCGTAGAATGGGCGTGCTGCGCCCATTATGGGCGGAGCCACGCCCAAAAAACATGTGTTTTTAGGGGGAGCCTGTTTCAAGTTACATCTTCTCCAGGGGGTTTGTCGAATCTGGCAGGGGTTTCGCGTATTTGGTTAGCCCAATGCACCTGCATAGCCCCACCGGAGCTCAATTTCATTTTCGTACCAAGGTCAGGTCACAGGCACGAACTTAGAAAATGTCAAAAAAATCAATAAATTGGGCATCGAGCTCCTAGGGTTTTCAACTGTTTTGAAAAATGAAAGTTGGTATATGCAAGTAGTGCTCTTGAGTACTAACACTTTCATCATTTACGTTTTTCCGATTCCCGCCAGTTTGCCAGTGGCGTCCCCTCGAAGGTCAAAAAAAAAAAGGCGAACCGGTACATTGCTCGTGAAACATCGCAGTCTCCAGACTTGTCTTCGTACTTTCATTGGTGCTTTCACAATCATCTATAAATCTACTATTCATAACTATCGTTTGAACACAAACTCTCGGTATCATAACTGTCTTCTATTCCAACAGAGGATACTATCATCACTCTCATAATCTTCAAATATTCAGTTGAATAATCTCATATTTAATTAGTGGAAAAAACATACCATCTTTATCTATACGCTTTTTTTCATTAACAGATTCAAATCCGACATTTTTTATATTAAAAGGGGTAATTTTAAAATGGTCTTTAACTACTATTGAACGAAATGTCGTTCACCTGATATATTAACATCCTTTATTTCATTCAGGATTTACATCTTTAGGGTTGTTTGAAAAAATACAAATTTCTCCTTGCATATTACAGATTGGTCTTTCTTTCTTTCGAAAGCTTCCATCTGAGAGGTTTTTCTTTTTGATACTTTTTCTTGTTTCATTGCTTTTCTAGTTTTGAATATATTGCCAGAAGGAGAGAGAAACTTTTGTTTAGAGCTACTTTAATTGATGTTCTCCAGATATACTAAAAGCCCTTCCACTGAAGGAAATTGAAGAACTTCATTTATTCACCATAATTGTTTTATCCAATAGTTGTTATATTTATCTGTATTCAACTTTACATCCTCGACATATTTCTCAGATCTTTACAAATGAAGAGATTGATTGAAACTTGTCTTTTGTGTCTGATACATTGTATTTATTAAGTGAAAAAAGTTGGAGGATAAAATGGTTTAAGCACAGATTCACCTTATAAATAAATGGAATTTTCATCAAGAAATTTTATTTTAAGCAAGTTTTGTTATATAACAATCTGAAGACGACGATGGTTCATGAGCGGGATTTGACGATGTAGATTGTTTCAGAAGTCAAGGATGGACAATGTGATGATGTTTGACCAATTATAAAAATGATCAACATGATGTGGTACGAGTGACAGGTTATTAGCTGCAAAATGTCGAAAACTCGGTTTCGTTCAACAACTTTAAAAATGTGACCTTTGCATAACCTTTAAAGGTCACAAACAATGTGTGGACATTTAAAATAAGGAAACAGGATACGTGCTATAGCCTTATTGGATTTAGTTTCGTCGAAGAAGGTGCGAAACCCGGTTCGATTTCCCACAACTTTGAAAATTTGACCTTTGTGACCTTTAAAGGTCAAAGGTCAAGGATTTATGACCTTTGGTGCAAAACTTCCTCTGAACATTCCAGGAACAATATAACGTCATATAGGCTATATGGCAATTTCACACTCATCGGATTATACAATCTTGATGAAATCAGCGTAAAAACAAACTTGAAGGGGCGCCCCGGGCAAGGTGTTCGAGATAGAGCAAAATGGTTTCAAGGACTTTAGGTGGGAATGACCTCAAGATTATTGCATAAAAATTTGTCATACTTAGCTCTCAAAGTTTGGGCGGTCGTATGATTTTTATGTCAAAATTCGAAATTTCTAAGTTCGTGACCTTGTTGTGACCTTCTTGACCTGGGACAGAAAATTGAAAAATCGAGCTCCGTGTGGCTATGCGGGTGCCATTGGGCTAACAAATACCGAAACCACTGCCAGATTCGACAAACCCCTCGGAGAAGAAGGATTTTTATGGTCAAATCGCACATTTTCTAAGTTCGTGACCTTGTGGCCTTGACCTTGGGACGAAAATGAAAATCGAGCTCTGTGGGGCTATGCAGGTGCCACTGGGCTAACCAAATACCGAAACCCTGTCAGATTCGACAAACCCCTAGGAGAAGATGTAAATTGAAATCGGCTACCCCCTAAAAACAGTTTTTTGGGCGTGGCTCCGCCCATAATGGGCGCACCATGCCCATTTTCAGGAAAACACAACTAGATCATGATATAACCTCCCACCAAAATTTTGTCAGGATCGGATTCAAAACCCACGGAGCTATGCTGACAGACAGACAGACAGCAGTAGCAGACCAGACACACAACAATAACGAATATAGTTCACTTATTTTTTTCGTGAACCAAAATAGGTGAATACAACATACTGCGACGTTTGTAATCATGAATATATATGTTATAAAAAACACCTTCAAACCAACACAACACATTCAATCTTTTCAGACAAATATCTCCAACTTGACCAAGAAACAAAACATTGTGATAGATGATGAATGATATTATTTTTTTAATTATAATAAAACACCTTTCAATCAGGCAAACACCAAGAACAATGAAGAAAGGAATGTCCCACTAAATTGTCCATTTGAAAACACTGATTGGGCATTTAAAAGGCACATATAAAAATAAGATTGTTTTGCTTTTCAAGACCCTGGACCATCTTCAATCATTGAAGCTGTTGATATGGTTAAACAAAGTATTGAAACGATAATTAAAAACACGAAGTGAAATGAAAAACTTTTTAAGTTTATATGGAAGTAAAATTGAATATGGTAAGAGAAGGTGATTTGAAATACTCCCTATATGAGGACAAACCTCATTTTATCTCATCATTTCAAGATTTGTAACATGTGATGTTTTACGCATGAACTCCAGAGACAAGAAACAGATGTTGATAACACTGTAGTAGGTTAGTGGATTTTCTATTACAAAAATAATCTTTTTAGATATACACATCTTAAAATCAGACCTCTTCAAGCTTCTTCTTATATTGATTTACCAAAAGAGATGAAATTAAGAAAGCGATGTTGAATATTCAAAACAAAGATAATAAATGTTTTCTATGTTCTCGGTAATCTTGCTCACTTACTATCCTCCACAATGGAAACCTGAAAGGGTTGAACGATTATAAGAAATACGAGAATACGCTAAATGTCTAAAGATTTAAAGTTTTCCAATGTCATGAGAGATATCCATAAATTTGAGGAAATAATAATCTATCTGTTAAGTATATGGATTTAACGGATACAAAATAGTTCAGATAATTAAATTTTTCAAACAACTATAAAAGATGATGAAACACACGATTGACCTTTCTCTACTTTTACTTCAAAGGAAAAACCACATTATGATTTCAATCAAAAATTTTATCAAGATTCACCAAATCTACAACTATTACAGAGAAAATGTAAAACATATCTTGAAAAACTCAACTCACTTTCTGCAAAGAACTTTCAACATTTCAAAATATTGTAGTAATCATATTTTCATCAAGAAAATTTTATTTTTGCAAGTTTGTTATATAAATATGGTGAATACAACGTACATACATTAACGACTTTGACAAGTCAAGAATTGATGTTCCATATAAATAGGTTTATATGGTTGTTAAATTTTATCTTATTTTCCTTAATGGGTAAAAATAATTCATTTATATATTTGGAAAACAGGTTATTTAATTTTTTTTATTGCCTTTTTTAGAAACTCTATGTTTACCAAAACCGTAACCGTATAACGTAATGAATTACCAAAAGCAGGTTCAAACATATCGTTCAAATATTTTAACAAATCTATAAACATCCGTTTGTGATATATGCTGATTTTTGAAAGTATCCTTGAAAAGATAGATACTGTTTCTCCAATCCAAATAACCATACACAAATAAATTATCAAAAACATCCTCCTTGTAGTTCTGTTATGATATCAATCATCTGTTGTAATGAATACAAGAAGTTAGAACTTTATAGAGGAGAAGATGCCTCAGAGGAGTTTTTAAGACGATTGGAAAAAGACTGTATAAGCTAAGAGAATAATGGTTAAAACCTATAAACCAATGTCATTAACAAAGGAGAGAAAAAGGAATTTAGAAAGAACAGTATCTATCATATTTGTGAGGAGAAAATTGAGGGAGAGGTCAAAGTTAGGGATCATTGTTCATCTTACTGGTAAATATAGAGGTCCAGCTCATTCCCGGTGTTAATCTTAATTACAAGCCCCCAAACTTTATTCCTGTCTTTCTTCACAACAACGCTCACTATGACAACATCTATTTTAAAATGAACTTTCAGACATCTGGAGATATTTCTGCCATTCCTAACACATATCAAAAATACATCTCATTCACAAAAAACATTCTATACATTCCCCATAACCCATATCAGATTTGACACATACAAGTTTATGGCAAGTCCATTATCTAACTTAGCATCAAATATTAAAAACTTAACGAATCTTAAATCACATTTCTCAAATCAAGAAGATTGATTTCTTATCACAAAAGGGAATATATCCATATGACTACATGGATTCATTTGAGAAGTTTAAAGAAACACAACTTCCTTCAAGGGAAAGTTTCTATAGCAAGTTGAATAAAACTCATATTTTCTGATAGAGATTATACACAAGCTAAAAAGGTTTGGGAGAAGTTTAATATAAAGAATCTTGGAGAATATCATGATTTGTATCGAAAAACTGATGCATTGTTATTGGCTGTGTTTGAAACTTTTAGAACAGTCTATCATAATAAAAATTCTTATGGATTAGACCCCGCTCACTATTACACAGCCCCGGGTTTGGCTTGGAGTGCTTTTTTAAAATGACAAAACAGAATTTGGAATTAATCAGTCATATAGATATGCTTTTAATGATAGAGAAGGCTAAAAGAGGAGGGAATATCTCAAGTATGTTCCAAGAGATATGCTAAAGCAAATAACAAATATCTTCCTGATTAAAATAAGAATGAGGACAACTCTTACCTGATGTATTATAATGCAACAATTTGTATGGGTGGGCTATGTCTCAATCTTTACCTTATGGAAAACTTAAATGGGTTATGCTAGGTTCCCACTGTCGTGCGATCCGTTACGAACGCCATGATTGGCCATTCGTAGCTGATCATGGAATTTCTTGAAAGTCTGTTCCCACTATCACGATGCGCGGCACGATTGAAACCGTGGTCTCACAGAGCGTGGTGTTTGTGTTGTCTAAGATCGATCCCGATCACCACGATTAGATGCGATCTGTCGCGCTTTGTTACGATGCAATACGATCTGATATGATGATCCGATTGACAATTGATCGTGTTGATTGAGAAAAATTTTTGAACCGTTCAAAAATTTTCTACGATTAACACGATTGCCACGACTGACCTCAAGATCTGATAAGATCTGATAGGATCACCATGATTAGTCCACGATTAAGACCACAATTTCAATCGTGCCGCGCATCGTGATAGTGGGAACCTAGTTTTAAAGAAAAAACATTATGAAAAGGTTTTACAAGACATTGTTGTCTCCTCTCAAAAAGAATTGGATGAAGCTGAAGTTGGATATTATTTTGAGGTTGATTTAAAATATCCAGAAGAACTTCATAACAAACAGAAAGACCTACCTTATGCCCCTGATAAGGAAAGTCCAAGAAAAGAATGGTTAAGTGATTACCAACAGTCAATATAAAAGGTAAATCAACAGAAAAACTACTACTACATTATTGATAAAGAAAGTTATGTTTTGCATCAAAGGAACTTGAGACAATATTTATCTGCTGGGTTGAGAGTGAGGAAAATTCATAATATTTTGAAATTTAAACAGTCATTGGTTAAAGAAGTATATTGATTTTAATACAAAAAGGAGAACAGAAGCAAAAACAGATTTTGAGAAGGACTTTTATAAATTAATGAATAACTAGCATAACCCACGCTCTGCGCGACATGTTGGTGGGGTGTGTTTTGAGAAAGGAACTGATGCAGAGTATCAGTAGTAATTTTACTTTAATGCAGTAAGTGGAATACGATTTCACTGTTTCAGAACATTTTATTTACTTTTTTTGTACCATGCACCTCATATGGTCTTTGAGATAATGTAAGCCGAATATCACGTTACTCGAGCGCAGAACAAAGTCGAAGATAGTGCGACACGAAACCACAAACTCAGAAATAATATAAAGATGCTGTATTTGGAAAAACTATGTAAAATGTTTGGAATCGACAAAACATAAGACTTGCTACATCTTGGAAACAGGCTTCAAAGTTAATTAATAGACCAAGTTTTGAGCGAGCGGAGGTGTTTTCAGAGAACTTTTGTGCTATTCATTTGAAAAAAAGAGAGTATTAAATGGATAAACCTATTTATATAGGAACATCAATTCTTGACTTGTCAAAGTCGTTAATGTATGATTATTACCATAAAATTTTAAATCACAAGGATAATGTGTCATTGTTATATATGGATACAGATAGTTTATATTAGAAATTAAGAAAGTGATATATATTGTTGCAATTCGCGGGCCAGTCGGCGTAGCCCGATCAGGCCAGCGGACTCGAAACCGCGACCGCCTCGCCACCGGACGGACAATTCAGTCGTTGACCCTCCCGGCTAACGCCGGGGACCAGTCACGGGTGGCCTTTCGACCTCACCACAATCGTGCCAATCGGCCACCCCGCGTAGGATAGGTTGTTTCGCCCACATCGACCTACCTAAGTACCCGACGCGGAGGTAACCGGGCGATCGTACCTCGCCGCAGGTCGACTTACCGGCACGAGCCAGCTTGGCGGCCGTATCCGTATATCGGATAACCGAGCGGTGTTATTCGTCGACAGCTCGACACAGGTTCAGAATTATTTACCGGGCGTTTTGCACCCAGCTTACGAACCTTTAACGTGAAGCAGGATGGAGTTCATTAAAGAAAAGACGAAGCGAAACGGGAAACGACGTCTACACAAGCACATTTATTTCCGTTGGCACACGGAGGCACACATGCTATCGCACATCTTACAGCCACATAGGCCGAATCGCAACTCATTACATAGGAACAAAAGAATGCACATATAAAGACAGGCAGCCTTAAAACCCGGATCTACCACGACACACCGGACCGATTCTACAGTTACACCTGTACAAGCCACGGTCGCCAACACGCTTCACCACGCGCAAGCAAAGAAAAAGACCCCCTCTACAGGCCAAGCCGAGTAGTCACAGCTGGGGCCCGCCTGGGCCTACTGTATGCTGCGTTGCGAACCTCTCTGGCAATGACGCGCTTTCTGCCCAAGGGTTCCACGATAGAGTATGCCCGTTAAGTGACTGGTTCCATTATCCATGCGCCACTTCGCTCCCTGCGTGCGACCGCAGCGCCGCCGAATTCGTCTAGATTATGTCGCTTTGCACGGCCTCTCCCGTGTTCGAGTTTGCCATCGCTGCTGGCTCGTAGGTGGGATACCGGCAAGCGAGAACTAGTCTCTCGCAAGCTGCTCAGGATGTCGTCGTCTCTCCAGCGCGGGGCGGTAGTTAAGGGGGACATTGCTTGATGCATATCTGGGCGGTGAGCGAGCACGGCTGGACGCTCGCGCCTCGCCACAGGTCCCGCGTGCACCCTCAGATCTCTGACGTCTCGTCGTCCCTTGACCCTCTCAGTCTTTCTCAGTGGTGTCCTCCACTCAGGCAGAGTCCCAGATCGCTCTCTCCGCACCGTTACGCCTCCGCAGTCCGTCTGGCCCATGGTTCTCACTCTCTTCATGCTTCCGACGCGTGCCGTTTCTCCGACTCCGAATATAAGGTTCACAGCCAGACCACTGCTCATATTGTCCCTGTATCTAGCATTGATGACGTCGCACGTCCGCTCGCCTTCTTCTCACGGCTATGTACAGGTAGTCTAGCGCACCTAGTGCGACAATATTCTCGATTTCCAATACAGTATTACAGCTCTCAGTGCGGGCGGGTCCAGAGTACGCAGTTCGTGTGCTGATTGTTTTGGTGAAGGAGGAAATTTACTGCGAGAGCGGCGTGTTTACTATGTGATTATTTATTCCTGTATTACCTCTCATTAGATGTGGTACGCCGATAGACCAGTTTTCTCAGGCGCGTCCTGCGAGCAATGAGAGTGGCGCAAGTCCGCGACCCCCGCGTCCTATCGCGTGAGATTCGTTCGGGGACTTCAGGATGTGTGGACAGGTTGTAGCATTCCTGATTCCGGAAATTCTCCTACAAGAAAACACCCGCCATCTACTGCATTACTGGGAGCGACCGTCATCGCGTACACTATTGGATTATCGCTGATAGAGCAGGCCGACGACTCGAATGGCTAGATCTCTCTACAGGAGCGCGGCTCGTGGGGGAGATGGCCGTGAGAGCTTAAAAGGGGAGAAGTGGTGAGGGTAGTGGGTTCTCTACGGGCCGTGCGTGGTGATAACCGTATTGCGGCGGCGGCCAGCATACGATTTGGAATGGCCCAGGTTGATGTGAAGGTTTTTGCAGGATAGCGAGGTCCCGTAGGTGAATTATATTTTCTAAGAGTGCAGTGTGAATCTGTAGTAGTTAGCCCAAAGACCCTATTGATAAGGATATTTAATTGTAGTTGCATTTTCGGTCGGGGCATCCGTTGTTGTTGTTTTGTATTCAAAATCATTTAAGGGAGTTTGGGAGACAGTCTCAGTGATAAATAACGCCCTTGAATCTCTCAAAGGATTCGCAGCTTTTCTACCTTTCTGTTTTCGACCGATACAACTACAAAACAAACGTCCTACAGCATTGACAGCACATAACAGCATGCCATATCAAAATTCCCTCACCTCCTTACCTATTACACATGCACCGGTGTTTGGCTAACTACACATGTAGACTCTAGAAATATATCTCACCTACGGCGACCTCTATGTATGTGTTGCGAAATTCCAGAGCCGACACTACCCCCCTCCCCTTTTACAGACTCGTCCCGAGTCGTCAAATTATCGTGTTGCCATCATGTGATAGTCTCCCTAGTACGTTTACCTACGAATCCCTGAGTGCGACATTCATGTATCGTTCCCCAAAATAATAACCTGAGGGCTGAGTAGCTAACTAACTAAACAAACTCACTCCACACGACGACTTAAATAAAATTGCCGGCGCTAGACAGACATGCCGGGGGCGCACTCATATTTACAGTACAATACTTCTTTAACTTATAATCTTACACTAAACCATGGCCAGGATCAATGGACTCTGCTGGAAAGGGAGTCAAAAGGAAACCGGTGCACGGCCGCCACTGCAGGCCCGTGTTGCAGTGCCAACAGACAGTTCCTGCAGCTTGCAAACTGTGCTTGCGGATCCTGCGCGCATGGAAAATGAACAGGGGGGTGCAAAGCAAAATTGAACGGGCTTGGTGAACAGGGGCAGTGGGCATGACATTGCAAAGGTAAAGGCAACATAGCCTGCAGAAAAGGCCGTTGCAGGCAAACACAGCCGGCAGACGAACTGGCCGGCACAGGCCTGGCAGTTAAAAACAGCCGTCGGACGATCCGGCCAGCACAGGCCTTGCAGCAAAACACAGCAGACGATCCGGCCGGCACAGGCCTTGCAGAAAACAACCAGCCGATGAAGTTGGCCGGCACAGGCCCCGCAGCACACAGCCGCAGACGATGAAGTTGGCCAGCCTTTGCCTTGCAGTGGAGGTTGGTGGGGGAGTCGGTGGTGTTGGCCACACAGAAGTGACTCGGGACCTACCCTACCTGTCTCCCTCCCACCTATCGCCTTTGCCTGTCACTGTACCTACCCACTCCCTTAATTTGTAAAAACCAATTTAGCCCCCAACTTATTTTTTTGTTGTTGTTTTATTTTCACCCTCTTTCCCCACTATAAATCGTCCCCTAACCCCCTTTATCGTCCTTGTTCGGCAACCTATTTCTCACCTAGCTTCTCCCAACCCCTACGTTCCCTTCCCGGAGGGGAATAAGGGAGAGCTAGCGTCCTGTGCCGGGCCCACCAAGCCTCAAGATGGCCTCCCCAGATCTCAGCGATCTTTACCCAAAGTGGGTCCAGGGCCCACAACAGAGGAGCGAAGGGATGGATGGTGCGGAGGGTACACTTCCTAATCTACCCTAACCATTTAACTGGTTAACTACCCGGGGCTTTCAACAAGCGCCTCTCGCTAATCTATATTGTTCTAAAACCCAGATTCCCGTCGCCTGTGTTGGTGTCCTCACTATTTCGGGCCTCGCCCTCCAATTTTCTCTCGTGCCCTTGCACGGTTTCGTGGCTGGGACGCGTGCTCCCCCTGGCAGGCACGACCCTCTGCCGAATCCCCTACGATGGCACCCCCGGCACTACACTGCCTCCGAGCCTACCAGCTCCCAAACACCGGGAGTGCCCCCCATGGCAACTCCCCTGAACGCACACGTGGCAGGCTGGCGCCCGGGCCCCTTCCGAGGTCACCCGTGCCCACGACACTGCCCACGCGGCTAACGGCGCTCCGGGCCCCGCACCAAGCGGGCGCACCCGTGCCCACTACGCTAACCCGGCCCCCATGGGCCCTTGGCCTACCACGGCCGACTAGCCCGGTGCCCGGGGTACCCACTCAGCGATACTCACCTTTCGCAGCCACGCTCCCAGCCCGTCAACAGGGCTCCTGCACCCTCCAAAACGGGTTCGAGCCTACTTCCCCACCAACAGCAAAACGACCTCCATTTTTCAATTTAACTAACCCGGCTAACTCACTTTACACTGACCCCGGGTCCCTTGGGCGGAGGTCGCTCCTCCCCCCAATCACTCATCGCACCATGCATCCCCATTCGCTCCATACACTCAGACCCGCTGGCCTCACTCACTCAACATGTCTCCACACAACTCCCAACTCTTCAACACACTCATCGCTGAACTCTGCCATCCTTCTATCTTACCTCCCCTAAACTAACTCGTGCTCCCACGTCATCCCTTACACATTAGCCGTTCCATTTAACACTACGTAGCTAAGCTACGTCCCCACTACACATCCAAAGTCTGCACTGTCTCCAAATATGAAAATTCCATACTCCATTTCCCTCCTAAAGCTCACTACAATCCCTCTAACTAATCCTCCACGGACTCCATGAGGACTACCCCTGCCCATGAAGTCGGTCTAGCTAAGCTAACCCTTCCCCCTAGCTAGTTCCATCCTGTGCCCAGTAAGGGGGTCTTTCACCCCTTACCCGGGAATCCTGTTCACCCGAAGCGAGCCTGCTTTCGTAATTTGTCTTTTCCAATTATGCGCAGCCCAAGCGCGGCAACTCGCAGCTCGCGCACTTTGCACCTTGCCCGTGACGTCCATGCAGCTGCACGCGTACCTCGTCCCTCTTGGACGGTACCATCCGGCAGGGATTCACCCTCCTGCCGGATTCCAACCCACGTGCAGCCATAGCAGCACCCGCGCACCCCCAAAAGCAAACCCTCGCACTCCGAGGCGTCCCCACGCGAACACATGTGCTCTGCCCGTTGGCCTACACACGCTCGCGTGGAGAACCATCCGTCCAAATCCGTATCCTGCCTAAACTTTGTCCGTCCGCGGGATCGGCAAAATCCACCGCTGCGTTTCCGGACCGGGCTTCATCCCGCAAGCGAGCACGTGGGGTCTCGTGCGCTGCACAGCACGGAACTCGCGCTCGCTGCTGGGTGAACCCGGCACGGTCCCCACAACAGCTACGCCGCTACCCGGCTTGCGTCTCTCTGTCGCCGTCGTTCTCCGTCCACCACGCACACCTGCGTGTCACGACGCACATACTCCACTCCAACACACTCACACCCATACGGAGACCGGCTGCATGCTCGCGCATGCCCACCGACATCTCCCTTACACACCGCGACCTAACACACACTGTTCCCTCACATAGCGCATTCTCACACACAGTCGCTCGCACACGCGTGCCTGTTCTGCGCACACGCCGCTCCACCCACCCGTGTCTTTCACCCGCACCCGTGGCTCCTCCCACACACGGTGCCTCATCCATCTGCGGTGCCCCTTTCACACACGGCACGCTGGGAAGCACGCACTCCGGCACACAGCCACCACACACTCACACACGGGGTCGCACTCACACCTGGGGTCTCATCCACACACGGGGGCGCACTCACACCTTGCGTGCCGCAAAGCACGCATCTCCGCAACTCGCAAACACGCACCCCTGCACAACCACACTGGGGATTCGTGTCCCCACAAGGTTCCGGGGCCTCTATACCCCCCAAGCTACACGTGCACCTATCCACAGCACTCGTCCTTCAACTCCGCTTGGCACGACCGAACCCACCTGTCGTGATTCGCCTCAAGGGGCATACTCCCTCCCCTCCTTCCTGGAGGCGGCATCCAGCTGCTCACACCGGGTTCCTCTACCCAGTCCGCGAGCTCACCCCCATTATTCCTCCACTACCTCTTGTGTGTGTGTTCTGTTCCTTTAACCCCGTCATTATCATGCAGTCTCTCCTCTACTTTCTCTACCTCCCGCGCTCTGTACATTTGTGTTTCTGTTGTCTCTCGTGTCTATTAGACTCTGCTTCTTTCTGGCGTCTTTCCCTATCTTTACGTAGGTTAACCTTGCTTTCTCCTTAAGTCGCTCCGTCCTTCCCTCCGTTCACTCCTTGCTCTTTCAGGATCTCCGCGTACCTCATCCTTGCTTTCGTCTTAATTGTTCTTTTCTCTCCCTCCCAATTCCTTTCGCCTCGTGTCTTATACATTATTAGTTTCTGTTCTTGCTGGAGTTCCTCATCTCTGGATTCAATTTTACTCTCTCCTTCAGTTCATTATTTCAAACTCGTATAGTTTTGTTTCTCTCCCACTCTTCCTCATGCTTCTCATTTTCCAATCTCATCGTTCTTTCAATTGGCCCATTTTCCTTCCTGTGTTTCATTCGCTGTTCTTTGTCTATCTCCTCGTACTCCAGCCTTGCCTTTCTTTCAATTGGTCAACCTCAGCTTCATGTTCTTTTGTTTTCTATCCATTGTTCTTTCTCGTTCTTCCCTCTCCAATCTCGTTGTGTACTTCAATCTCCTGATTTCTCCTTCCTGCTTCATTCGTTGCTCCTTCAACTTCTCCTCGTATTCCAAACTATTTTTTTCTTTTGTTCGTTCAGTTTCAAATTCATACTCTTTCAGTTTTTCATTCCACTGTCTTTCTGTTCCTCATTCTGTAATCTCGTTATTTCTTTCAACTGACAGATTTCTTTCTCCTGTCTCATTCCTTGTTCTTCCAGTACTCTTCTTGTTCATCATTCTGCAATCTCGTGGTTTCCTTCCATGATCGATTTTCCTTTCTGTCTCATTGTTCTTCCATCATTACTCTTTCTGATCTCATTCTTTAATCTGGCCTTTGCTTCAGCTGTTCGATCTTTACCGTGTGGTTCCTAAACGTTTCATTCTCCGTTCTCGTTCTTTTCCTCTCTCCACCATCCTCAACTCGTTTTGTAATTCGTCTCTTCTTCTGGTGTTTCTGTAACTCAGTTTTCTTCTCTAATCTTTTCCATCTCCGCACACTCCGACCTTGCTTTGGCTTCTAACTGTTCTTCCATCTTGCCCTTGTGTTTGTTATCCGTCTTCCAGTTCCTCTGTCTCCGATTTTACCTCCCGTCCAGCTTATCAACTCTCTTCGTCATGTCTTGCAGTCTTTTCTCACACTCCACTATTTTTATTTCCTTCGTGCACGTCTCCGTCACCCCAATTTAATTTTTCCCTTCTCGGTTACCGTCACTTTTTTCCGTCACCTCCACACTTCTCGCCCAACACGTCTCCGAATTATTTTTTTCTCACCTGCCTTCACCGCGGGCCTGACAAACCGTTTGCACCCCCTCCCAGCTCGTTCGCTCCCACACGTGGCGTCGCCATTACGCACTTCGCTGTGTGGCCTTCATGCCGCCTGCAGGCTCCGGCCATTGCGCGTTTCACCCCGCATTTCTTTATTTCTTCCTTCATTTCGTTTTTGTTTGTTTCCATTTTGAGTGCGTTTCCATCCATTTTTTCGTTCAATTCGTTTTTTCATTTGTTGCATCATCCGCATCAACATTTCCCCCACTCTGTTGATTTCAGCCGACTCCGACGAAGCGAATCGCCTCGGTCGGTCGTGGTTTCACTGGGGCCGGGGAGGGAACTTGACGGGTGGGAGGGGGGGTGTCATACACCGCGGCCGCTGCCGCGCCATTTCGGGCTCTGGGTTCAGTTGGGGGGAAACTGTTCCTGCACACCAATGTCCTGCATGGGGATTCCATCCTGGGCCATGGATTCTACATCACTACACATAAACATTCCTAATACCCCGGCTCCCGCTCGCCTTGAGACGCCATCTTATTCCACGTAAGGGGTTAATTTTACTCGCTCGTAATTTAGAGGGAATCGGGGTCGCTCCCCTCACCCCTGGACGATTCCCGTGAATTTAGCTGGAGACAGGAGGGTTTGTTTTCCCGCTTCTGACACCAGTGTTGCGAATTCGCGCGCCGTCGGCGTGCGATCGGCCACGCGACTCGAACCGCGACCGCCTCGCCCACCGGACGGACAATTCAGTCGTGACCCTCCCGCTAACGCCGGATCCAGTCACAGGTGGGCCTTTCGACCTCACCACAATCGTGCCAATCGGCCACCCGCGTAGGATAGGGTTGTTCGCCAAACTCGACCTACCTAAGTACCCACGCGGATGGTAAACCGGGCGATCGTACTCGCCGCAGGTCGACTCCGGACACGAGCCGCTTGGGCGGGCCGTTCCGTACTATCGGGATAACCGAGCGGTGTTATCGTCGACCTCGACGGTTCAGATTATTTACCGGGCGTTTTGCACCCACTACGAACCCTTTACGTGAAGCAGGATGGAGGGTCAATGAAGAAAAGACGAAGCGAAACGGAAAACAGTTCACACAATGCACATTATTCGCGGCACACGGAGCACACCTATAGCACGTATTTACAGCCACAATTAGCGATTGCACATATATCACATAGACAAAGAAATGCACATAATAAAAGAAGGAGTTAACCCCGACTACACGACACACGGACCACTTATACAGTTACTACCTTACAAGACACGCGCCACAACCGCATTCACACCGAAGCAAAGAAAAGACCCCCTCACAGGCAAGGGAGTCAGACTGGGCCCGTGGGCCTAATGCGCGTGGAACCTGGATGAGCGGCCAGGTCCACGAGACCGAAGGGTCCTACCCGCGCCCTCGTGGCGAGCCGCAGAATGTCGCTGCACGGCGGTGCCCCAGTTCCGTTGGCACCTGCTTGGAGTAAAGTGGGAACGGGGCCCCTTGTCGCACTCTCTCAGCGCGGGGGAAAGGGGAATTGTTGATGCTCTGGGAGGAGAGTAGGTGGCTTGCTCGAGTCGCGCGACTCAACGCGACCTCGTCGTCCCGGACCCGAGCCTCCAGGTCCTCTCAGCCGATCGCCCTCGCAGCCGTTCGCCTCAGCAGCCGTCTGCCCCACCTCTGCTTCGAGCCTCCGTCTCCCGACTCGCCCACCGACACTGCTCACGATCTGCCTCTCGACTCACTGCGCTCGCCTTTTATCGCTTCAGGAAACACCATATGCAAATTCTCGGATCCAACGACCTCAGAGGGCGAGCACGCTCGCCGATTGACGGAGAAAAAGGGGGCGTGTATCATTCTGATCCTCAATTTGCATATGCCGATTTTCGTCAGGCGCGTGGAGGCGGGCCAAGCCGCCCGCGCTCCTGATTGGGTGGATCAGATGTCGGGCGTGTAGCTCCTGATCCGAATTCTCCTCAGAAAACCCGCCATCTGCACTCGCGTCTCGCGTGTATCGCTGAAGACAGCCCGCGCTCGGCGTCCACAGGCGGTGCGGAAATGGCCGTAGGAGAAGGTGGTGGACGGGTTTTCGGCGTGTCCGATGGCCATGGCGCTGTTTGGAATGGCGGTGATTGACGTTTGCGGTAGCGAGTGGTGAAGGTAGGTTGTGCTGCTGGCGTTGTTGTTGTTGTTGTATCAAAACAAAGGTAGAACAGAAAACGCCTAACAAAGGATCGCAGCCCGAATGAATCACATTAATTCCCTCTATACAATGGGTTTGGGCTAACTACACATGTACTTAGAAAATATATCTCACCTACGGGACTTTATGGTGTTTGCGAATTTTCCAGAGCCGTAACATATGAAGATATGATTGATAATATTGATATATATGATACAAGTAATTATAAGTCAGGTGATGTGTTGTTTTCATCAAAGAATATAAAGGTATTGTATGTTTAAGATGAATGGGTGGGAAGGTCATGAGTGAATTTATAGGGATTGAGATCAAAGTCTTATGCTTTTATTTATATTGATAATAATAACATTGAAAGGTGTGATAAGAAGCTAAAGGGAATAAAGAAAAATTCATCAGCGAAACAATCAACTTTAAACATTATTACAACTGTTTAACACCTTAAAGAAGGAAGAGTACAGAAAAATGAATACAATAAGAAGTTATAAACATCAATTGTATACAGAAGGGACAAATGAGAAAGCATTCGGAGCTTTTGATGATAAAAGATAAATTTTAGAGAATGGAATCAATCGTCTCCCTTAT
>CM068960.1:29786675-29812646 GCA_035128595.1 Eptatretus atami
ATAAGTGTTAAGATATTGGGTTGGGGATTTTAACAGGCTTCCGCCGTCTTTTTACTGATTTATAAAAGATAGAACCAAGCAATAACCAAACCAAAGAGTGGCGATGTAATCAGCCTTGGTATTTAAATGGGAAACAAAGAATGTGAGAAATATCAAATAAGTCTTATTGAAGAAATAACCAGGGTAAAAGTAGATAAAACAAATAAGCAAAGATAACTTTTAATTACAAATAAGTTGGAGGATGTAAAGAAAAAAATTTATATCCTTGAATGGACTGAAAACTTTGATGGTAATCAATTGAACAATGGAAACACAATTTACTACAATCTCAAAATGATATGTGGCTCAGGAGGTGGTCAAATAAGAGCATCAAGACATTTCATTTCATTTCTGCTCAACAAAAATACTTAAACCAAGAACCAAGTTCCAAGTTATTCTTTGTGAATATACTCAATGGAAATGAATGTTATAAGAAAATTAAGTTATTCCCTAAAGTAGAACATTGGCAAATATTTGTTGGTTCGCTCTTTGAGTGGAATGAAAATATGAAAGGGAAGAAGTGCTTTCATCAGTCAGTCTCAATCTTTCATCGTCTCAATTTTACATTTGCTTGTATGGGAGGGAAGGATAGGTGGGGAGAAAATGAGTCTCCTATTTTGAGCTTTTGGAGCTTGGGTCAGAGAATTTTTCCCTTTTCCTCCATTCATTTGAATGGGCGTCCCAGAAACCCCATTTATCATCTACTTGCAAGATGGCCGACTGGTGGCCATTTTGTTACTTAAATGTGTCCCCACCATTTCTCGACATGCATGGTCCAATTTTGTTCAAACTTGGCACAAGCACAGTACATGATGGCATACACGTGCAACTCACTGTATTTTCCGATCTGATCAAAGATGGCCAACTGGTAGACTGGTGGCCCTTTAAGTTACAAATAAATATGGACTAGCCCTTTAACTCCATTCAGCAAAATTACTAAAACAACCTATGACATTTTATGTCTTTTTTCCTTGTTTATTACTACTACAGATTAGTTTTATATTCCCCTTCATCATGATTCCACCTTGTTATTTGTGGTTACAGCAATATATGAAGCTGGGGTATTCATCCATCCATTGGGACCATACTCTGTGCAGAGCATTGGTGCTGCCTAAGCAGTTTCCTTGGCTATTGAGTACAATCCTGGATAGGTCACCACTCTGACGCAAGATACCAGAAAGCTGGCACTCATTTTGCCAAACTCAGAAGGATGATAGTCAGAGTCAACCCCACCTGGTATAAATTCAACAGCAAGGGAGATTTGAACGCAGGATCCTACGATATCAAGCCCACTACCCTAAACATTAAGCCAACACCAGGCATAAGCTGGGGTATGAATGTTACTTTAAACTGCAACCATGCTTCATTATATTTCATGTTCTCTATTATCTTTATGTTGGCTTTATGATGAGTAATTTTTCATAATAAAAAACACATCATCCTGAAAGATTAAAAGCCTATCCCACCCACTCCCCAGCTCGGCATTAGATTGTAGGCCAAGTAAGCTTCGGGATAATGGGGGTGTACCTTGGCATTGAATGTGGATTCCAGAAAGCAAAGGCGGTTTCCAAAACCTTCAGCAGCTAGACAGAACTTTAGCTGCTCCCTCTGGATGGTGGAAGAACATTGCAGTACTACCTCATCCTCCTGCAATCACAACAATAGATATCCTGTTATAATCTCATCCTCCTACAACTCACTTTTTGTTATAATCATCAAGTTTATAATGGCAGCATCATTGTCAGGAAAATGGCAGGACTTACGCCAACTCTGACATAAAATCGCAAAGGAAAAATTAATGCAAGGAAGTTATTTTATGTATCAAGATGATCAAAAGACAAAAGGATGCAGGAATCAAAATACTTGGAATACTACAAGGGCAGTCGGTAGACCGCATATCTCTGCCATATCGGTAGACATATTTGGGCCAATAATTTTTTGAAATATCATGCTATATATCGCTTTAGCCCCATCTCTCAATGGTGAAGAATCACTTTTAAAAGTTTCAAAATTCTCATATCTGCATCTCAATTTGGATCTTCACCAAAATCGAATCAATTCATCCTTCTTACACACCCAACCTGTCCACCAACTTTCGTTCGAATCTGTACAAACAGACAGACAGACAGGGGTGAAAACATAACCTCCTTTCACCTTCCGTGATGGAGGTATTAAAAGATATTAGTGAAGGGACCCAGTTGAAATGGAGGTTGAAAATAATGAATGTGATTATTTGTTGACACACATCAGGTTTTTTTTTAATGTTGGCATACCACTGACCCTGTTGTGCCTCATTGTTCAGATAGAAATTGAGGTGTATTAATGTTGTGACGAGACGTATCCTTCAGAATATGAAATTGTTGATGTCTGATTGGTGAGTAGACGTTGAGCTAAAATTGTTTTAATTGTTGGCATGCTCCAGGATTAATGCTGTGAGAACATCATTTTTGATAAATCTGCAATATTGTAGAGCACCAAGTAAATCCTGCCATGAAATCCTGTTGCACATGATAAAGCGACATACAGTTGTCTGTGAGAAAACAGGTTATCCCACGGACAACTGTATGTCGCTTTAACTGTATGTTGTGTTTTGGGCCAACTTTTGTATGTGTATGGCCAACTATATGTAATGTTTTCTTTGGGCCTTATTTATAGTCATGGTAAATACTCGTCAAATTAGGAAATGGCGACTTCTTAGCTGAAATGGTATAGCCTTAATTAATGGAAACAGCTTTGAGATCATGTAACCATGCACCAACTGACTCATCAAAAAAAAAACTTAGCAAAAAGACTCACAAAATGAACGCACAATGTATTGGTGAAAGCGATGAATTATTATTTTTTTCTTCGAAAAATTGTCAAAGGTCAGCGCTGAAGGCAGTTATAGTAAAGGATGTGTTTAAACACCTAAAACGGACACTGCCATATATATTTTAAGTAGTAGTAAAGAGGAAGAAGAAAAAGTAGAAGAAGATAAACAGCCGGTTGCGAGTTATAAATAAGCAACCTCTAATCAACGTCTGTCCTGTTACGTCCTGATCCGTTCAATGCACCAATTCTTCCATGAGCCTGGACTTTGTACACAAAAAAAGTCAACTTAAAATTAAAAGAAAAAAAAAAAACTTAAGGAATCAGGAATTCCCTCAGTCAGGATATGCAAGAGATGTTGGAGATGGAGATAATGCAGGTAGTTATTTTCACTGAAAGTGTCAGCTGTGGTGAAAATTCTTTAAAATTAAGGGACAAACTGTGTGTGCATTGATGACCGAAGGCTTAATAGAATCATTGTATCTGATCTGAAGCAAATGATGACAGTCTGTGACCTCTTCCATAAGTTCAGTGAGGACAAGTATTTACAAGGATTTGACTTGAGTAAGATATGTTAGCAGGTTCTGGTAGCTGATGAAGATGTGTACAAGACAGTAGTTGCGATGACGTGGCAAGCACAAGTTTTTAAAGATGCCATTTGGAATGATTAACTCAGGAGGTGTGTTCAGACGAGGCATGAGGAGAAAGTTGCTCCTTGGGATGGAGAATGTTGACAGTTACATTTATGACGTTTTCATCCACAAGTACGACCCACTCCCTCCGGGAGCAAGATATGCTGTCAGTGAATCATTTGCACTGTGCCATGTCTGTCATCGTTTCCTCACACTCAACACTCCACTCCTTCTTGCAGGGGTCAATGGTTCAACTGCTTGCACGATACCACGTGTACAGGTGTGAATTGTGAGACATCTACACATCCTCGGGGGGTAGGGAGGTAGGAGGGAGGTTTATTTAATGCCATGACCTGAAACTAGTTACACCAAGCACGTATGCAAAATTTCAGGGAAATTGGCCAAGCATTTGCAGTTTTTCCGTCCACTTTCTGTGATTGAGTTGGTGGTTGCATCCATCTTGTTCTCCCCCTGTTCTGGACTTTGTATGGTCTTCTATTCTCAGTGGTGACGGCCTTTTCAATGGAATAGTTTGTGGTCTGAATATTGTATTAGCCGTAATTTATCAAACTTTTTTTTGGACAAGTTTTTGTGTATACAGTGTCGAGTCTCATGGAGGAACTGGAACACATGGATCACGATGTAACAGAACGAAACTAGAACGGCACTCGGGAGGGCACATACCTCCGCCAAGCCGAACAGTTTACAATTTCTATCCCACTGATAGGCCGCATCTGCATCCGGACCTGAACTAAAATTTCAACAGCTTGTTCATCTTGCCTACCCAAATCATCCACATAGTTTGGTCATCATCCGTCTATAACTTTTTGAAATATCATGCTATATATCGTTTTTAGCCCCATCTCTCAATGGCGAATAATCACTTGAAAAAAATTATCGGATCCGGATCCGGATCTTCCCCAAAATTGAATCAATTCTTCCTTGTCACACGCCTAACATGTCCACCAAATTTCATCCAAATCCGTCCACAACTTTTTGAGATATCCTGTTCACAGACAGACAGACAGACAGACAGACAGACAGACAGGGGTGGAAACATAACCTCCATCCACCTTCAGTGGCGGAGGTAATAACTCTCCAATAATAGCATAATATTAATGTTATTACAAAAATATACTAATATTAATAATATCCCCTCTCCACAAGGGGGTTTTCCTCCTTGGACAAACATATTGAAATTGCTTATCATGTGGGGCACCCCTACCAGAAGTAAAACATAATGACAAACACATACTGTATGATTACATTTTTTAACAGTCACTACTGCTTTCTTATGATCACTATGCCCCAATTGTGACCTTTATTCGATGCATAACCCGATCTCCCCAGAGGAAGTGGGTGTGCTAGTAAATAAAAAGCAGGGAGAGAAATTATATCAACTCAGTAAAATCATCATTAGGATACAAGTATTTCTATTTTGTTGATTAAACATACATTGTGGATGTAGTAGTTATTGCATTCGGGATTAATTAATTATTGAATTGTTTAAAATATCAATGTACTCCCTATTTAGTTGAAAAGTGATGAGTTTTTGTTGTTGTTCATGATATTTCTCAAAAAAGTATCAGGTGAAGTGAGAGCAATTAAATGGAAACCGTGTGTAGCTTAACAAAGGAGTTATACCAGTCTGGTTACAGAAAGTGAGGTGTACAATGACAACTGTGTAAAATGTCTATAAATTGTATGGGTGGATGGGGATGTGTGCCTGAGTGGGGAAGAGGGGTGGGGTGGAGGGGGTGTGCAAATGGAGCTCAAGCTTGGATTGGAATGCATGGGGTTGCATGCCTTACTAAACTGTTTCTCCCAAACTTGGTCATCTGGCAACTTATCATCTTTAAGTAAGATAATTACAATCAATACGAAGATAATGGGCTCTTAACAAGACACTAAAAATACCAAACATACTTTCCAATACAGTTTTAGCATCAAAGCTGAAAGTCCTATTTGCTCAAGATCGGACCAATGGAAATCAAGATGCGCAGACTGCTGACAATAGCCTCAGGTTTAATGAAATAGTCCATGTTTATGCAGGTGCAAACATGTAACTTAAAACGGATCATTCGATGCTCTGTTGTATTATTGTCTAATGGTTCATTGAAAAGCTTGGTGGTGGTTTAGTGGTTAGAGTGGCTGGCTTGGGATATTAGGGTCCTAAGTTTGAGCCCCGTTGGCTGCTGAATTAACACCAGGTGGGGTTGAGTCAGCTTGTCATCCTTCTGAGGTTGGCGAAATGAGCACGAGTGTATTGATAGCAGGGGCACTGCATCAGCGGCATAGCTGTGTTCCAAACTAATGATGCAACCAGAAGCCAAAGTTTGCACATGAGAGCGTGTGTGTATGTTTCATCGGGAATAAACAGATTTGTTTGTTTGTTAAATAAATAAAGCATTTGTTGTAGCTTGCACAATCACATTCACAAAAACCATTGACAGCTAAGGAAATCAGATTGTCTGGGCACTATTCATTTCAAATGAAGATATGACATAAAAACACTGCGGCATGAGATCTGTATCTTTATCCTTGACAAAAGTTTTAAAAAAATAAAATTGTGTGCATTTCTGTTAGGCTGAAGAAAGAAGAAAGACTCTCAACTAAGCACAACAATTTTGTATTACATGCATCAGGAAATTTTAATGGGTTCGATAATTAATCAAGCCTCACCTTCTCCTTCAAAGTGAGTACCAAAGTCCCTCTTTAGCAGTGAATGCTCCAACACTCCAACATGAATGCTCAATAACACAAATTCAGGAGGACATATGCCAGTTTAAAGGAAAAAAATCTTTAAAAGGAATTTCACATTTGAGCAAATGAATTAGCAAATCCCCTGTCACCCAATCAGTGTACTCTCAACAGATCATGCATTTCATTATGATAGGTTGATGTGCAAGGGGCTCACAGAGGAGTTAAATAAGAAAGAGCAGAAGGTTTACAAACTAACAGAGTATGGGAGAGATGGACATACATAAGGAGGAAATGAGGAATAACATAAAAACGAGGAACGATGGCCGCAGAGGAACAGAATTGGAAGAAGCTGCACGTCTGAAGATCGTGGATGCACATAGATGAGTGCATGAGGTAGTGCTGGGCAGCACATTTGAGAGATCAAGATGAGGAGGGTGAGATGACAGATGTTGGGAGACAATTCCCCAATTGGAAGAATACGAGGAAAAATGAATACAGGTGGGCATCCAGCCTGCACTTTGGAAAGGTGAGCAGGTAATGGTTTCTTGAGAAAAGAATGCAACCTGGGTGGCTTTGGGAGGGCAGAGGAGAAGCAAGTTCAGATGTAATGATGTGATAGTCCAGAGTTCTCATTTGGGCACAAGACAGTCCTCCATGTAGTACAGGACCGCCCTCATAGATGCTTCAGAGGGACACTGGAGGACCTGCGTGGAGTCACAGCAGATGCAATCCTGTGGATATAATCACTTGATATGGATGTACAATTGGTCCACATGAACATATGAAAGTATAAGTCCTTGGGAATCTGCCTCTGTTTTGAAATTGGCCTGGTTGTTGACCAATGCGGGAAGCAAATTAACGCTGACATTGAACCTGAGCCTTTCATTGTTGCAAAGAAAAAAGGTTTACCTTCCCTCCTCTGATGGAGGGCTCATGCTCAAAATGTCAGGGTTACTTTGTTTCTCAAAGTGGTTAGCATACCTTTGTCAACCTATAGTTGATAAAACCTGTTTGAATTGGCCGCCAAACACAGACTGCCACTTTCCTGGAGAAAGTGCAGTATATTCTTGTATTTTCTTCTTTTTTGTACACATAGTTGAGGCTCATGGTAGACCTTACACTTGGACACTGAATGGATCAGGACACAGCAGGACAAATGGAACAGTAGAAGGAGAATCAGTGTACATATCAGGTCAGTCTTTTGAGACTGCTGCATGGTCGGGGTGTCGGTGACTAAACAGACAGCCTTCACTGGCTTTGCGAGTGGGGAGGGTGACTGTAACACCCTGCCAGGACTAAAAACACCACCTGACGAAGGGTGGATGAGCTCTCTTCTGGAGCCAGCGGCCATCCAGTTAAGGAGTTGGTGTCTCCCAAAAAAACACCCATCGGGATTGGACCGGTTTGTGGCAACTTAGGTAGCCGAGAGGGGTAATGGAACCCTTGATGTGAAGTGCATGAGCTAGTATTAGCTAAGGGTAACCATCAAAAGTTGGATGAGCTAGTATTTAGCCAATGGCAACCACAAAACTACAGCAGTGGGGAAGAGGGTGGGTCCACAGTGTCGCTGAAGCTGTGGAAGGCATGTTACTCATCCGTATGATGACACGTTACTCATCCCCATCCACTTTTGTACCATTTTCATGGAATAAATGGGAACTGATATTTGTTGTTCGTGTTTATTCATAAAAAAAAATTGAAAAAAAGAGGGGGAAAACATCAACAGCAGAGTTGAAGCCAAGACTTGGATAAACTATGGGCATTGGGAGGAATGGGGGAGTTGGGAGGGCAAGAGAGGATGCATGGGTTTGACAAGAAGATACAGAAGGAAACTCAAGAGGGCGGTTAACGAGGGTAGAAATGATCATGGGTTTGGATTGGGGATGATCTGATATGGTGGTGAACAGCTGTCTTGAAGACCTGGAGGGAAGAATGAGATTGAATAGGATGTGGAAGTTGTTTCTACAGTTGAGAAAAAAAAGAAGAACAAATGAGTAGAGGTGAGCAGTGAACCTGAATTTAGGTAGTTCCACAAGAAGGGGTTGGTGGTGTTCCATGTGTGCCCTTCAGAAACCTAGGAGAGACAAAGCATGGAAAGAGCAGAGGGTGCAAAACCAGAAAGGGGGTGGTAGAAGACAGACAGCCCACCGACTTGTCTGAGATGGCGAAGTGATCGGCCCATAGATTCAGCTTCATCGCGGGAGATTCCAAAATTTGTTTACCTTCATTACAAACTCACAAGTACAGATATGTTGCAAGCTTAGTCGTGTAGTAGATAGTAGAAAAATCGTGCAAATTATGAGACAAGCATCAAATTTGGCATTTCTGTTCTGCAGGGCTTTCTGATCAAATCTGCCCGATTGGCCATTTGAAAATCCAAGATGGCGGCCATCTTGAAAAATGGCCGCCAAGTTAGCCTCCCGAAGTTGACTTTTTGATTAGAAGTATTTGTAGTTGTCCAATTTGCATGATCTAAGTGTGGATTCCTGTGTTTTCAAGCCTGCTGGAGTGGATTTTCCTGTTTTTAAAGCCCCCTGACACACACTTTTTCTGATTTTGCACATTTGTTTATGATTTTCATACGTTTGCATGACTTAACATGTATGTAGTAGTAGCTACTTATGCATGGGGTGTAGGGGTGTAGTGTTAGAGGTAGTACCTTTGTTTCAGCAGTCAGCCACATCCCTTGGATGGACTACTGACACTGGTCCTCATCACTGGCCCAACTCTCATCTATGGCTCCAAGAAGTTGCTAGTGCACAGCAACGGCCACACCCTGGTAAACCGCCTTGGCTCGCTGGCTAAATGACATCCAGATGTGGCCAGGAAGTTTCACAAAGGGAACTTCGTTATCCACAAGTCTAGAAGAGAATTCTCTACCCTGGCAATCGACCAAGCCCACGAGCAAAATAATGCAGTCATCAAAGGTGACGGAGGAGCAATTGCGGTTGACAGAAGACCAGGCAGCACTTCGTAGGTGGATGGTCGCTGGACCCAAAGTGAGTCGTCTAGTAGCTGGATACGAGGCCATGTCTAGTATGAAAGATGCAACAACAACAGCAGACACCATGAGCAGACACTGAGTGCCCAGAAATCTTTCTTTGAAAAGGTGAAAGCACTCTCTGCAGTAATGCAGGAGATGGGCAACCCATTCCAAGAAGAATCAGCCGACCTACTGGTACTAGACATGAAGAACATTGCAGACCCAACTCTAGCCGAAATGGTAGCTACACATCACCAGCGGGGCAAAGAGCAGTTCCATTCATTCATGGAGGGGCTACAGAATGAAGGTGAATGTCCTTTCTCTCATCCAATCAGAAAAAACATTGTTTCTTTCTTCAAACAAGAGCAAGTTGGGGGAAGTTCTAAGGAGAAAGTCCTGAAAGACGACTGTCAGTTGTTCTCACGACTGTTCATCTCATGCCAGAACAGGCAGTGTGACTTGCAAGATTCTTCAAGCATAGAATCAGTCACACCCTGCATCTCTCAGTGACAGCGGCAAGCTTCATACATGTCAGAAGTCACAGCTGGCTGAAATTCTTGAAGCGCAAGTGAACATCCAGACAGAGAACCAAGGGGAGATGCAGTCATCATTGATGGCTCAGCACTTATCAATGCCCTACCTCCACGCACTTCAAAGATATTTGATGACTATGCTAAGAAAGACATCATCCCAAAGGTGGAATCCGATGGTGCCAGGTACGAGAGAGTGGACGTAGTGTTTGATGTTACAGAAGTCAAGTCTGAAGTCAGAGGCAAGGTCGAAAAGGGGCAAGGAATCAGAAGAAGAGTGACAGGAACCAGTAAGACCCCCAAGTAACTGGAGAAGCTTTCTTCGAGATGACACAACAAGACTGAGCTGTTTTACTTCCTTGCGGAAAAGATGTGTGAAGCACAGACGACAAGCACAGTCATTGTCACAAAAGGAGAAGATGCCATTAGCAACACAAGGAAGTCACTGGATGCTGTGTCTCCATGTTGTCATGAAGAAGCTGACACTCGAATATTTGTACACGCCAGGGATGCACGACGGATGGTAGCAAGTCCATTATCATTAAGGCGAATGACACAGACGTACTAGTCATAGCAATATCTGTACTGCCATCCTTACAGGAACTAAGTCTGAGAACATGTGGATTGCCTTTGGCCAAGGAGCCAAGGCGCGATGGATTCCAGTCCATGAGGTAGTTTCTGCAATAGGGCCTGAGAAAGCTAGAGGGATCCCATACTTCCATGCGTTCACTGGATGTGACGTCGTGTCTGCCTTCCGGGTAAAGGGAAGAAAACTGCATGGCAGACTTGGAACGTCTTTGATGATGTTTCTGAAACATTCACCAATCTCAGCCAGCATCCAACATTGATTCGTGATCTTGACCTGCAGAGGCTGGAGAGATTCATTGTCCTCATGTATGACAGATCAAGCACAGCCACTGGTGTGGACGGAGCAAGACTGGATCTCTTTGCCCGCAAGCAGAGGCCGTACAACTCAATTCCACCAACACAGCAGCCTCTCAGAGAACATGCAAAGCATGCGGCCTATCAGGCTGGGATCATCTGGGGCCAGGCAACCATCTCCAGTCCAGACATGAGCAGTCCCGCTGAATGGGGATGGACACAGAAAGGAGAGACATGGCAGATATGTTGGACAACACTACCCCTATTGCAGCCAGCTGTCAGGAACTGACCAATTGTTCCTGTAAGAAAGGTTGCAACGGAGATGCAAGTGCTTTCAGTCAGGGCTCCCTGCACAGCACTCTGCAGCTGCATATGTGGACAGTAGCAGCTGGAGGAACATTCGCATGGTATGCATAACTTTGAACATTTACTAGCCAGGGCCCATTTGCAGAAAGGCCTTAGCTTCATATGACAATCATTAAAGTGGTGCAAAATCAGAAAAAGTGTGTCAGGGGCTTTAAAAACAGGAAAATCCACTCCAGCAGGCTTGAAAACATAGGGATCCACACCTAGATCATGCAAATCGGACAACTACAAATACTTCTAAGCAAAAAGTCAACTTCGGAGGATAACTTGGGGCCATCTTGAAAAATGGCCGCCATCTTGGATTTTCAAATGGCCAATCAGGCAGATTTGATTAGAATCCCCTGGAAACAAATGTGCCAAATTTGATGCTTGTATCATCAGTTGCACGATTCCTCTCAAAAATTGCTGTTATCTGCCCCACCATAGTCCAAATTCCATGAGTACGCAAGAAAACAAATGAACACCAGAGCTGGTTTTGACGAGTTTACTAGATGATAGCGGTTACAGCAGCAGCCCGAGCCATGTGTAATAACATGCAGAACAGTCCATGCAATTGGAACATGATCACAGTCAACGATACAACATTAATGGTCTATTGTCGAAGATTTCCTTGTTTAGATCAGTTACTATGGGTACTGTGTATTGATTGTTACTATTTACTGTCAACTGTGCTTCCAATATGAGAAATAAACCAGTTACTGTGTTGACAGATAACATGTTGTGGCTTTATTCCCTTTCTTCAGGAGAGTTTGATTATACCAAGAAAACATTATCGAGAACTCACTTGTACTGAAACAACAAAATAATATATCTTCATGAGGATTAACGACAATATGTGAAACCTTGCCAACCCCGCAGGACAACATGCAGGTCATCTCGTACGCAGTGTGATTTTGGCTGACTCGAACAATAACTTGAGAGATACAACGTATCCTGGCCGTAAAAACCAGATTCATTACAACCTATTAAATGCTCATACATTCATGCATTTAAATATAGTAATCTTAAAATCTCAGCACCTGTGAGAGAGCAATAAAACAAATGAACACCGGAGCTGGTTTCGATGAGTTTACTCTAAGATCGCAGCTACATCAGAAACGCCAAGCCTCATGATTAACCAGCTGGCCGATAGCTTTACACAAAAGAGTTGTTCCCCTTTGGTTGCATCGAGGACCTAATGTAGATGTATAATTTATTTATTTATTTTTGAGGTCCTTACATATAGATTACTTTATGGCATTGGTGCTTGTTCAACACATTTTCACTTTGTCCTTCAAAAATGAGTGAAGATAACAAGAGTAGCATCGAGGGCTTGCTAAATCGAGATCAGGAGAAACAACACTCCTGATGCGCATGTGGAAGTTGACTCATGTATCAAGTCCAGAACACCCAGGGAGCATTGACAAGGCAATGCATGACAAACTAGAATGGCGCTTGGTTGAGTGCATAGCCGCATACCTCCGCCAGGCTGAACAGTTTACAGTTTGTATCCTACTGATAAGCCGAATGTGCATCCGGACCTTAACTAATCTCTCAATGGTGAAGAATCACTTAGAAAATTTAAAAATTCCAGATCTTCACCATAATTGAATCAATTCGTCTTTGTTACAATACACACCAAAACTGTCCACCAAATTCCGTACGAACCCGTCCATAACTTTATGAGATATCCTGCTCACAGACAGCAGCCAAACAGACGGGCAAAAACATAACCTCCGTCCACCTTTGGTGGCGCAGGTAACAATGGCAAGTGCACATACAGGTGTGAAGGTCAGGGTTTATCAGAAACGGTGTGAGCCTGAGCAATCAAACCCTGTGTATCAAATTAATGTTCCTTTTATGTATACCAGAGATGGGATTTGGTTCCTTTTCTCTCTTTTGTAAAGGTTTAAAACCGTTCTAAGATACATATCACAAAATACAGTACTCAGGTTTTACGAGAAGAGTCATCATACAAACCAATAGAAAGTTGTTTTCGTATGGTTTTTTTTAATCCATCAGAAAGAGACCAATTGGAATCATTAGATCATGTGCATGCCTGGTGTTGGATTAATGGTTGGGGTGGTGGGCTTGGGATCCTCGGGTTCTGAGATCAAATCCCCATTGGCTGTTGAATTAATACCAGGTGGGGTTGACTCTGCCTGTCATCCGTCCGAGGTTGGAAAAATGAGTGCCAGCATGCTGGTATACTGTGTCGGAGTGGCGACCCGTTCGGGATTGTGCCCAATAGCCAAGGAGACTGCTTAGGCAGCACCAACGCTCTGCACAGAGTATGGCCCCATTGGATGGATGGATGGATGGATGGATGGATGGATCATGTGCAACAGTAAAGGTGTATATCTGCTATGCCATCATTTTGAATGTGGGGTGAAAAGCGAGGTAGGCCAGGCCCACCATTTCTGAAACCGACTTCGATATCTGAGTATAGTAGTCTTGATGAGCATGCTGAGTGTCATAATGCCTGTACCCAGTTTAAGAAGTGATGTCTGTTCTGGAACCCCCTGAGAGTGGAGGAAAAGCCAGAGAGAAATTCTGGACAGATAACCAAGGAAGGAAAGGTTGTAATAGCGAAGCAGAGGACAGCAATATCAGTCTTTCTTCACATGGAAAATACAGTGCTGGAGTCACCATCATGGTGTCACCCCTATCTCTGCCAAACCTGGAACCAGAATTTAACTGGTCCAGACACACTCTTTGCCTGGTTGCAAAGAGGCACAGCCACTGTAAGGTAGACTGCTGAGAATGTCCAGTCTGTGTGCTGTCAAAAAACAGAGGTCCAATACTTGCTGCCAGTAAGCATGGTTCAACAACGAATTTCCAGGACTGTTTGAGTCCATGAATAGGTGCTGAAGTTATTTTGACTCGAAAGTTGACGTATGAAGAGGATGACATATGAAGAAAAGCTTCCTGGCACAATGAATGCAACTGATAGGAAATAGTGTTCAGAAACCCAACTTATTTACTCTACAAGAAGGCTGGTGACAAATTAGTGTCGTACATCATCATTGTTCAAGAGAACAACTCATTCATACATGGATCATATGAATGTCGAGGTTGTTCCGTCTCGCGATATCTCCCCATTGGGCTTCTGAACTTTACCATCTGCACTGGTGCAGGTTTCAACAGTTCAAAATGTTTGTCTCTTTCATCAAAATAATGTCTCCAAGGCATGTGTCGCACTGTTTGTCTATTGTCACAATGTTTGTCACACTGTCAGAGGGTGCTCGTAGAGGTGACTTCTTGGTGATGGGTAGCATTACAGGTGACAAAAATTCTGGTGCCTGAGGATCTGTTGACACTAGTCCGAGTGGACAGGCATTTGAAATGGCTGAAACTTCATGCATGAAGGTGGTCAGCACTTCATCTGTAAGACGTGCCGATCGCTGTTCAATCAGCATTGCGTCTAGGATTCGGCAAGATATTCCTATCATTATTTCCTATGCTCCTCCCAGATGCTAGGTATGAGGGGGGTTGAATTTCCATTCACACCCACGCTTAAGTGAAAACCCATTGATGGTCTAGTTGTACATTTATTGAAATGTGCCACAGATTTGGTTCCTAACCCCGATGAAGTCTGTACCATAATCGGAGTGAAGACTTTGAAGACTTGTCCTCTGATGGCAAAGGTCCTCTGATGACAAAGTCTGGCATCCCGCATTTCTCTCCAAACTCGCTGCCTATGGTACCCAAAGCAAACCCCACACATTGCTTTGTGACTTCCTCTGTTCTTGTAGCCAATTGGGGCCTCTCAATGGAATCCTTTCATCTCCTCTCCCTGTTAAGGCTGAAGTGCCCCAAGGTAGTGTTCTGGGTTCAGTCCTATTCCTAATCGTAATCAATGATCTCTCTGACTCTCTGGAAATCCCCTAATAATATATTTGTTGATGATGCCACCCTCTGCCGTGACATCCCTCATCCTTCAATTAGGCAGGCAGCAGCATCTTACCTCTCTTCAGATCTTAACAAAATTACAAGCTGGTCAAACACTTGGAATGTCTTTCAATCCTGACAAATCTCACACTCTCACTCTCGCTTCGAAAGGGTCGTCTGGCAAACCCTCCCATATACTTTCTTAACAATCCTCTTGGAGAAGTTCAGTCATTCAAACTGCAGGTTCTCACAATCATCCATGACCTTTCTTGGGCAAACCACATTTCAAAGTTGGCCTTCAAAGCTAGCCGCCGACTGGGCATCCTCTGTCATACAAAGTCCTTACTTATGATGCCTGAACTCCTATTCACCAACAAGACCTTCATCTGCAGCTTGGTAGAGTACTGCTCTCTCCTGTCTCACACCTTGCTCAACTTGACGTCTTGGAAACCAAGGCCTTCAAGATTATTGGAATCTCCTGCGCTGAAGCTGAGTCTACGGGTCGATCACTTTCCCATCATAGACAGGTTGGTGATCTCTCTGTCTTCTCCCAGCTAATTTGTGGTCTTGCACCATCTGCTCTTTCCATGCTTTATCCCCCCTCCCCAGGTTTCTACAGGGCACATGTGGTCAACCATCAACCCCCTTCTAGTGAAACTCCCAAAATCCAGGATCACTGCTCACCTCCACTCATTTGTTCATCTTTTTCTTCCCACCTGAAGAACCGCCTTCCACATTCTATTCAATCTCATTCTTCTCTACAAGTTTTCAAGACAGCTGTTCACCACCATCTCAAGATCATCCTACAATCAAAGCCATGATCTTTTCTACCTCTGTTACCCCCATCCCTCGACACTCCCAAACCCACCTCCTTCCAAATTTCTAGTTTTTATTTACTGAGAGTTTGCTTCTATGTCATCTTATCCACCCCATACGTTTTCCTCGACTCCTCATTCCTCCCCACACCTGGTGTTTGTCCAAGTCTCCCTTAACTTTGTCCTTCAACTATGATGTCAGTGTTTCCCCCCTCTCTCAACTGTTCCTTTTGCTCTGTTGCGTCCTGGTCCGTTCAGTGCTCTAGCTTTTCGAGAGCCTTGACTCAGAAATATATATATATATATATATATATATATATATATATATATATATATATATATATATATATGGTGTGATGAACTAGACATGATCATTTATTCTATGACTTGGATGCAGACGGCCTTTATGGTTAAGCAGGTGAACAAGATGGCCCATCGTTTGCTGCATGCAGCTCCTCTCTAGTACAATGAGTAAGGATCTCCCATAGGCCAAAGTCATTCATAACAACAAAGGTGAAGGCTGGTGATGGTGTAATCTGCTCCTTAGGAAGGTTGGGTATCTGTTGTTCTTGCACTTTGCTGTGCAACTTCCAACAAATGATACAATTCCATATGAGGTGGTCTATAATTCGCTTCGCTCCGATCACTCAATATCCATTTGTTTGGATAGCACCTGCCTTGAGGTTGCATCCCTGATGGTGAATCTGTTCATGGTAATACTGTACTATCAATTCCGTGAGCTGTCATTTTGGCAAGATCACGGGATGTCGCTCTGAATCATTCATTTCAAAGCGATCGAGTCTACTACCAATTAGCAGGAGGTCGTGACTGCATGTGGGGTTAAGCTTGTGGATGGAGCTGTATTTGCTGAGTTGTTCATTATTGATATTATTAATCTCTGAGCTGAAGGCATCTTGTTGAATGTTCTGGACTATGATCTGTTCAGCTTGCCATCGTTTCTCAATGAATGGCTCGCTCCACCGATGTGTTGTGTGCTCCTTCTCATGGCTGTAGTATCGTGCAACTTGAAACGGTCTGGTGAGTGCTCTATTCAGTGATGGCCAGCGAGAGAAATGCTCAAATCTAAGTTCTGAGTGGGGTGTTGCTGATTTCTGTAGTGTCTGCAGACAGCTTAGGATGAACCTCCAGATCATTACAGAGGTTTGGTGTTGGAGCAGTCTCAGTTTCAGGAATGACTGAAAGCTGTAGGAAGGCAGGTCCTTTGTAGGAGCCGTGTCTGTCTGTTTCTGTATATTTGTCATACTATAACTCACAAACGGATTAACGGATTTCAATGAAAGCAACGATGGTGGATTCAGGGAACTCCCAGGAAGGTTTGTGATTAAAAAAAAAAACAAAATGGGAGGGAGGTTTGTGTATGGGTACATGGGTACACGTGGCGAAACTGTAAATGCCGACTTGCGACACTGGTTATCCCCGCACGGATGGCAGGATCTCCGAGGAATCCTTTTTCGTTAATTTGAGAATGGATTAGTGGATTTCAATGAAACAAATGACAGTGGATTCAGGGACTTCTCTGGAAGGTTTGTGATGCAAAAAAAAATCCAAGATGTTCAATCCAAGATGGCTGCCAAACCACATGACCGATGACATTTTAGTTATCATCCTTGTATCCCCATGAGTAGTCGATGACATAGTTAAGATTTTGGATCCATTGGTTCAGCGGTTTGAGAGATGTTTTTAAATTGTTTTAGCTGAAATCCAACATGGCTGCCAGGCCATGTGTCCTATGACATCAGAGTTATCAATAAAATCTTCTTCATAGGAGTCTCTCCTATGTTTAAAGTTTTGCATCGATCGGACAAGCGGTTGCAGAAAATTTATACAGACATGGACACATACACAGATACAGAGACAGACAGACAGACATGGGCGTTACAGTAGTCTCACAATCCCTCCAGGGCGAGACTAACAAGCAGACTTCAGCAGTGGGAAATGAAAAGTTTAGATCAACTGATATACGTCACTGACATCTACAGAGGAGACTATAGATGGTGTAAGTGTTGGGGGGGGGGACTTCTTTCTGTATTTAGTAAACGGAAAGCATGGAAAATAGATTTCTAAATTCCAATTGTGTCGAGAAATGCCTCATCTGACATTTGGGGCCTCCATCCATTTTTAGAAGAGCAGCAGCAGCATGTCCAGGGTGGAGTGACCAGGACAGAAACCAATTTAATCTATGGAGATAAGGCCATTGGAGAAAAGGAAAGATTTGATCTCAACTGTGATAATGGATTCCATGATTTTGCTTATACAGTTTTTTCCAAGAAAACGAATGGACCTGCAATTAAGAACAACTCTTTCTGCACCCATTTTCTATAATGTGAATGATGTTGGATAATTTCCAAGGAAAAGACCAGTGACCTCGAGCAAATGATATGTTGAATAGATCAGATAGGGAAAAGCGACCGCAGATTTGCTGGATGCTGGTACTGATGCCATCCGGTCCTGTCACAGAATCAAGATCAAGTGTTGTCAGAAACTTCTCCACCATCTCAAGTGAAAAAGACAGTGTCCAGAAGCAGTTGTACGCAAGTAGATATGGTGAAGACAGGGGAAAGTATCCTTGTCTTCCTCTGAAACAACATTGTTTGGTGCAAAACCTGTTATTACTGATAGCTGTCCAAGACAATATTTTAACCTTGCAATCATTCATCAACTGTTTATGGGAGATCATGATAAAAGGTTTTCTTGCCCACTGTTCCATGGCTTTAGCAACACCTTCCCAGTAGATGTCATCCTGGCAGCATGAATAGATTTGTTCTGTTCTTGCATTTGGCAGCTAGGTAGCTATCATTTCTTGGAAGTGTGGCTGTGCCACTGATGCTGTGCCCCTTTCACCGACTTCGGAAGGATGACAGGCTGAGTTAACTCCACCTGCTGTTAATTCAGCAGCCAACATGGCTCGAACTCAAGACCTTGGGATCCTAAACCAGCCTCCTTAGCTGATAACCTTACAAGTGGTTATGAGCTTGGAGTTTGCTGCTTCCTGTTCAGTGAGTCTCTGTTTGGCAATTGCAATAGAAAGCTGCTCTACTTCTCTGGACATTAAGGTGGCAGCTCCACTTGACATCATCAGTTTGGTGTTCCATGTTGCAATACGGGTTGTGCCTCGGAATCATAGATCGAGGTCTGGTCTGTGTCAAAGATCTGTTGTAGTCCGTCCATGAATATAATTTAAGCCTGGTGTTGGCTTAATGGTTAGGGTGGTGGGTTTGGGATCTGAGAATCCCGAGTTGAAATCCCACTTGGCTGTTGAATTATTACCAGGTGGGGTTGACTCAGCTGTCATCCTTCTGAGGTTGGCAAAATGACTGCCAGCTTGTTGGTATCCTGTGTTGGAGTGTTGACCTGTCCAGGATTGGCCCAATAGCCAAGGAGACTGCTTAGGCAGCACTAATGCTCTACACAGAGTATGGTCCCAATGGATTGATGGATGAATATAATTTGCTATTTTTTTTAGAGAGAGAAATTAAAAAAATATTTTAGCCTGGCAGGCTCACTAGACCCATGCAGACAGAGTTAGCTGAAGGGGCGGCCACCTTTCCAGTTTGAAGGAGGGCGTACCAACAACCCCTGGTAATTACCCAATATAACCCAGAGAATGGTCATCCTGGAGGCCAAAGCTCCATTATCCTTGCTCCTCATGAAATCAGTTAACCGGTCTTCACAGTGGGGAGGTGGGGTGACTTCTTGTGTGTCCACGGGTCATCAGCAGGCTACTTAATTATTTTTCGCCATTGTTGGCTTCCGAACCCCAACACTGCTGTGGGTAGCGCCAGGCATAGGAACACATCTTGCAGACCACCCCACTACAAACTACTCATAATTACTGAAATATTCTAGAACAAGATGCCCCTACAAATTGTTTGTTTGCATTAAATGGTTCAATATCCGGATGTAACAAGAAATTACCAAAACTCTCACAATCTTATCACACAACTTAATGTCAAACTACAATGTGCCATCTTTTTGCTCTGCTCAACTTTTATCCTATTCCGCAAATCAGTCTCATAAAGAATTTGTGACAATGGGAAACATTAAAAGTCATCTTAAAAACCAAGAACAACCAAAAAAAGGTAAAGTACACGTAAATGTTTTAATCAATTTGAAGGTGTTAAAGTATGTTTTTGAACATCCTAATATGAAATGATGTTCTTGGAAACAATAACTGAAAATATTCAGAAAACTACATCGACAAGAAGATATACCGAACGTCATTTTGGACCGACAACTCGGCTATTTTACAGTCAATGATCAAATAACATCACAAAGCCAACAAAAATGTCAACAGAGCAGCTGCACATCACGAACATAGCAGTGTAGCCTGGTGTTGGCTCAGTGGTTAGGGCATAAGACTTAGTGTTGGGTTAGTGGTTAGGTGGTGGCTTGGGATCCTAGGGTCCTGAATTCAAGCCCCGTTGGCTGCTGAATTAAAAATACACCAGGAGGTTGACTCAGCCGTCATCCTTCGAGGTCGGCAAAATGAGTACCAGTTGTACTGGTAGGGACACTGCATCAGCGGCATAGCCGCGTCCCAACCAATATGCAACCAGCAACAACAGGCTGCACTCGATAGAGAGAGAGAGTGGTTAGGGTGGCGACTTGGGATCCTGGGGTCCTGAGTTCAAGCCCCGTCGGCTGCTGAATTAATACACCAGGGGTTGACTCAGCCCGTCATCCTTCCGAGGTCAGCGAAATGAGTACCAGTTCCAGTTGTGTACTGTTTAGAGGGCACTGCATCAGCGACACAGTCGCGCTTCAAGAAATGATAGCTACCCCGGCAGCTAAGCTGCCATAGAACCACCACGAATATAGCAGAAATCTCATTTTTACTCCACTTTCTGCCGTCTGCTTCCATTGACGGCGATTACGCAGTATTACGCACTGATGCAAACACGTACGTGATGACGCACGTTACTCAAGCCACTCCCCATTTCTCATGAATTCCCGCAGGATGCTTTCTCTCTCTCTCTTCCCTCCGCGTTTGCCGATGGGAATGTCTCGAATGCCACAACACTGCAGTCTGCATGTCCGTCCGCATATTGATTAGCGTGTGAGCGCTTACAGACATCAAGTGCAGACCGAGGCGCTGACAAACAGCTCTCCTTTTTGAAATCGGTGATGGCCACATGGTGCAAAAAGGACATTTCACTGCATGGACTGGAACCAATAAGACCTCTAGTTCGAGACGGTGTGGACGGGGCGATTGAGAAAACAAACAAGATGACGCTCCATTAATATCGTGTCATCCTAGCCTTGATTTTTTTTTATCAATAATCACGTAATCATCAACCAGGAGGAACGTGCTTCGCAGATTATTGTACTTCTTCTTATAGGCACCTTACACTTATTCATGGTGACACCGGTGAAAAGGGACAAAATGACGAAGCGAGTGATGTCTAAACCAAAGCCGATGGGTTCACCCACCGTCCGCAAGAAGAGGATCTCATCCTCGGCATCGGGATCGCCGCCCATGCTGCCTGCGTGCATCGCCTGCACAAACGCTGCTCCTGCCCCCGATGCTTCTCGTACTCTTGGTGCTTGTGGCTCCACGGGAGAGTACACGCGCCTCTGCATTGACAGCTCGCTCGGCACAATGTAGGAGGAGTCAGGAGGATTCTCCGATTCTATTGGACGTTTGACATTTTGTCGCTGCTTTCTAAACACAGGGCCACCAATTGCAAGGTCACAAGTGCGATGTGTGTGTGTGTGTGTTGTTTTTTTTGTGTCCTCAATCTGACATTATTGGCAGATGAAACGAGCGTTGTCGATTTGGTCAAGCGGTGAAGTCTGGGTGTCATGACGTCCGTGCATCTCATTCAATTTGAAAATAATGTGCTCGGGGTTCGTGTTGGCCTACCTCGAACCGTGTTGCGTAATCCTTGCGCAAAGCAGTCCTCGAGCTGGAGAGAGAGAGAAAAAGGGAATTAAAACATTAATGTGATTTCATACAGACCTTGCACCGTTTCATTTAAAGTGAACCATACGTATATGCCTGGTGTTGACTTAATGGTTAGGGTGGCAGGCTTTGGGATCCGAGGGTCCTGGGTTCAAACCTTGCTCGGATGTTGAATTAATACCGGGTGGGGTTAACTCACCCTGTCATCCTTCTGAGTTGGGCAAAATGAGAACCAGCTTTCTGGGATGATTGAGCCATTTAAGTATCCTGTGTTAGAGTGGTGACCCATCCAGGATTGTGCCCAATAGCCCAGGAGACTGCTCAGGTAGCACCGACGCTCTGCACAGAGTGTGGTCCCGATGGAATGGCATGGAACCATATATTGATGATGAAAGTAAAAACAGTCTAAATTTTGACTTCCCTCCACCCTGAAAGGTACCATCCCATCCATCGATTGGGATCATACTCTGTAGAGAGCGTCGTTGCTGCTGAAGCAGTTTCCTGGGCTATTGGGCACAATCCTGGACAGGTTGCCACTCTGACACAGGATACTTGAATGGTTCAATCATCCCAGAAAGATGGGTCTCAATTTGCCAACCTCAGAAGGATGACGGGTTGAGTCAACCCCACCTGCTATTAATTCAACAGCCCAGCAGGATTTGAACTCAGGATCCTAGAATCCCAAGCCCACCACCATAACCATTAAGCCAACACCAGGCATCCTGAAGGGTACAAAGACGTTGTAATCCCCATTCAGAGCTCTCACCCCATACAAAATCCACATTGCAACTTTGTCTTCACATGGTCAGGGCATCCTTCACATAAAATAAAACTTGACAAAAAATGGAAATTGGTAGTTTCTGAAAACAATTAAAGGAGGCCATGAGGTGGGTGCTACAACCCCCAGGCCACTTTGGCCACCAGAACGACAAAGTGGAAGTCATATTGAGGCACAAATTACACAAACTGAATCAAATACAAACACGTCACATGTGTAACATGAGCAACGCAACATTTATCCGGTGCCCTCCACATAAACAGATGATATGTACTTCCAATACACAGAGGTGATCTCATGACACAGTCAGCCACCATCAATGAACCGGATCTTATGTTCAATTTCAATGGTCGTTAAACAATCGTCGGGTTATGGTTCTGTCCAGATGGTTTGTACAAAGTATCAAGTCATCCTTGGTGCGGCAGACACTGGTGGGTTCTTGAGAGAAAGCTCAGCAAACTCATGATATGAACTCGACGTGTGATCCGATGCCAAAAGAGACCCCAGGATGCAGGATGTGGGGTAGGGAGGTGGATGTTGGGGTATAGAGTTTCCAGTATAGACATCTTGCAATTTGAAGCCATTTTGTTTCCATAGAGTGGCGGACACCAAACCTGCACCCATTGTGTGTGAGGTGCAATATGCCCGTTTTCTAGTCAAGCTGTCTTTCTCTGGACCCAAAAGGGAGATTATATTACTCAATGCTTTTTTTTTTCGTTCCTCCTCTGCATCAGAACATACAATCAGACAGGATTGATTTAACCTTAAGACATATCACAGAAGCCATATAAGCCTGGTGTTGGTTTCATGATTAGGGTGGCTGGCTTAAATCTGGGGTCCTGAATACGAGCCCAGATTGGCTGCTGAATTAACACCAGGTGGGGTCGACTCAGCCTGTCATCCTCCCGAGGTCGGCGAAATGAGTTCCAGTGTACTGGTCGAGGGGCACAGCATCAGTGGCACAGCTGATAGCTACCCAGTAACCAAGACATGATAGCTACCCAATAGCCAAGCTGCCACATGCAAGAACAGAAGAACAGAAACCATGGCACAATGAAGTACGTGCAAGTAAAGGTTCAACCTGATGAGTGCCTAATTCAAGTTGAACAAAGTGGGGGAGTGGAAGAGACACAGGTATTGACAAAATGCAGAAATTTGAAAGAATTGGTAGAGAGAAAGGGAGACACCCCCTCCAGACCAGACGTGCACACCATCACGAGTGAATTATAAAAATAAAAAAAGAGAAAGAGCTTGAGAAGAATGATTGGTTGATTGTGTGCTCTCCCTGCAGGCAGGTCCTTGGTTGCTTGGCAAGGGTGATACTGGGTGGTTTGCCATTGCCTTAATCAAGGCAAGAATTTGGAATTTGCTTAGGATGCCAGTGAAGGCTCGCCAACTCTTGGCGAAGGACACCGTGGTATCTTTTACATCGACCAACTCATGCGAGCAGATGGGACACCTGGCTTAACGTCCATTCGAGGGATGGCACAAACCTTCAGGAATCACCCTACCTGTGAAACACAATCACCCTCACTCGTTCGGGATTCAAACTCAGGCAAAAAAGCTTAGAGACGAGTAGTGTACCTCAAGGCCAACCCACCAGCCAGAGCCAGCCCGTCCTATAGTCAGTCCAGGCATTCTGCTTCAGACCCCCAATCGCTAGGGTCCCCCCACGATGCCTGAAATGGACAAGCCCATTTTATTATTTTGAAGTTATTAATGAACTTTGAGCAAGTGGATTTTTGTTTTTTTCTGTAAGCAGTATTGAAATGTGTTATTTTAGAATATTGTAACCTTGCGGTAACAGGGAGGAGGGGTAAGGGTCTATCCCCACCCCCACAGGAGGGAAGGATTTTTTTTGTTGTGCTCATGACCTGGACCCTGGGTACCCACAGCATGTGGGCAAAATTTGGTGGAGATTGTTCCAGCCGTGTTTTTTAATGATGTTCAGACGTACACACAGATAATTGCCTCATTTAATATATAGAAGGATATAAACATAACTGTATATATTACATAGACATGATGTGGTAGATTTAAAAGAAAAACAATAGTTCTTCTCAAGAGTGTTTATATCACATTCATATCAGAAAAATAGTTCATATCGTGTGCTTTCGATACAGTCTGGCACTCTGCCAAACTCTCTTACGATGGTATTCAAGGACATCTCCACTCATGGCTCACAGACTTCCTCTCCTGTCACAGCCAATGTGTGACCCTTAATGGAATTCTCTCGTCCCGTCTTCCTGTCGAGGCTGGAGTTCCTCAAGGCAGTGTTTCTGGTCCCTGTTCTTTTTCTGGTTTTCATCAATGATCTCTCTGACTCTCTGGAAAATCCTCTTTACCTCTTTGCTGATGACTTCACCCTCTGCCGTACCATCTTTCATCCCTCAGATCTGCAAGCAGCAGCATCTTCACTCTCTGAAGATCTGGATAAAATCACAAGCTGGTCCAAAACATGGAACATGTCTTTCAATCCAAACAAATCTCACACTCTCACTTTGTCTCTCCGAAAGGAACATCTGGAAACCCCCCATCTACTTTCTCAACAATCCCCTTGAAGAAGTCCTTTCTTTCAAGCTCCTGGGTCTCACCATCTGCCATGATCTTTCCTGGGAAAGCCACATTTCCAAGCTGGTCTCCAAAGCCAATTGCTGACTGGGCATCCTTTTCGTGCAAAGTCCTTCCTTGGCACATCTGAGCTCCTGACCACATACAAAGCTTTCGTCCGCAGCCTGATGGAGTACTGCTCTCCCTTCTGGCTGGTGCTCCCACCTCTCATCTTTCTCGGCTTCATGCTGTGGAAACCAAGGCATTTAGGATCATTGCTATTTCCCGCGATGAGGCTGAGTCTTTGGGCCTCTCAATCTCTCACCAAAGCAGGTCATGTGTCTTTCTGTCTTCTACCTTCTGTCCTCCCTTGCTCTGTCTGAGATATGACCCCCCCCCCATATTTCCTCAGGCACTCAAGGTCCACAACAACCCCCTTCTGGTAAAACGATTTAAAAAAATCAAGAATCACTGCTCACCTTCACTCGTTCATTCCTCTATTTTCCTGCCTCTGGAACAAACTCTCACACTTTCTTCAATCCCACTCTTCCCTCAATGTCTTCAAAACAGCTGTTCACCACCAAAGGGCGGATGAGCTCCTTGTGAGCCAACGGCCATCCATATCGAGTACCAATTGTGTCCACTGACATCCTCCTGCAGTTGGGTTACTTTTAATTAGGAGGTTGGTGGCAGGATTTGCACTCCAGCCACAGTAAAACCCTTCATTCCACAAAACATACCAAAAGCAAAAATAAATCTGGAAACCCACTCTGTGGGAGTACCTCCTGTGCAGCTTCCCTTTGCAGGGAAGCTCACCGGATGACGGGATTGGGGCAAAGCCTTCGGGACCCCCACTCTTTGATGAAAGGAGGAATACAACGGGTTAACCTTCCCGGGTCAGATTGTGGTAGTATGTCAGGGTGGTGCTGAGGTGTCATCCACCAGACGGTGGTCTCCTTGGTTTAACCCTTCGGGTGGATACCTGGAATGTCCTATCCCAAAGAGAATGATCACCTGTCTCTGTTATCATCTGAGCTCAAGTGTTTGGACATCGGTATTCTAACACTCTCTAAGGTTCAGAGACCGGATTGC
>CM068960.1:29814389-29833587 GCA_035128595.1 Eptatretus atami
TATGCCACGCTCGAGTCTGTGGTTGATCAGTGCCCCAGATGAGATACTCTTCTAGTCTTGGGGGATTTCATTGCATCAACTGGAAATGAGAGGAATGGTTATGAGACATGTGTTGGTCCGCTTGGATCTGGAACTGTGAACCAGAATAGCACTAAGTTCCTTGACTTTGCAAGAAGTCATGGACTTACGGTGGCGTCATGTTGGCAGCGCCCAGGCTCATCACTGGACTTGGTATTCCAACGCAGCAGTGTGGCAAAAGATTGACCATGTGCTTATTGATGGTCATTGGAGGATGTTCAGAAATGCAGGGCCTACCAGAGTGCTCAGTTCCTCAATAACGACACAGGCTTCTTGCAACAACTATGAAGTTGCAGCTTAAATCCGGGAGATTGGTAGCATCCAGCCTAGGCTGGATGTTGGCAAGCTCAAGGATGAGAGGGTAGCTGAGGAATTTGCGAACAAGCTGAGTGGAGATTTGGGGGCCTGGGTGCTTTGGGGAATCCTGAAGAGTTGTGGAGTGCCTTCAGGACGACCACCGTCCTTGATGTTGCCGGTGGATGGTTTGGAACTCACCGTCGGGCGAAGAAGAATTTTGTCTCTCAAGGGACACTGGATACCATTGACCGTAGTCACAGGGCCAGGCTGAATTGCAGAACTGAGCTGTTCAGGGAGTTGAGGCATAAAACTGTACATGCGCTAAGGGTGGACAAGGAGGCCTATGTGCAAGGAATCTGTGAGGGGGTAGAGCATCACCTGTGGTCAGGTGATTCTCGTACTGCTTACAGGGGAATTCGCGCATTGAGCTCCTCCAAGCCCATCCCTCGGTGTGCTGCAGTTAGAGTGGAGGGTGGTGGGCTCTTGACAGAGGAGTCCGAAGTGAAGGCCCGCTGGGCTGGTTAATTTTGACTGGCTGGCTGGCTGGTTAAATTTGAGGGGCTGTACCAGGCTGATCCACCACCCATCGAGTTGGATGTCAAGGGTGTTACTATCCCTATTGCTGACCCTCCAATCGGGCCTGGGGAGTCATGGATTCACTCGATCATGGGGTGTGAGCTGCCGTACCTGTGTGGGAGGACGAAAGTCCGAGTCTTCAGGTCCTTGGTGCTTACAGTCTTGCTCTATGGATGTGATTGGATTCTGTCCAGGGATCTGAGACGGTGACTTAATTCCTTCGATTCCAGGTCTCTTCGGAGATCCTTGGCTATCACTGGTCAGACTTTGTGTCCAATGAGTGGTTGCTGAGAGAGACTCAAATGAGATTTGTTACCGACATAGTCTGTGAGCCTCAGCTGCGGCTGTATGGACGTGTGGCTCGTTTTCCTGAGGCTGATCCTGCTCACCAGATTCTCTCAGTGAGGGAGCCTCGTGAGTGAAGGAGGCAAATGGGCTGACCACTTGCCTTATGGTTGCAGCAGTTTGATCAGCATCTCAAGGAGATGGGGATGGGCGAGGCATCTGCCTTGGGGATGGAGGCCCCTGGAGTACTGGCGGAAAGTGGACGCAGTGATACGCTGCTCCGGCACATGCTCCAATACCTGACCAGACCAGACAACCATCTCTTATCTTCCTCCATCCAAAACCATGATCTTTTCTACCCCCACTAATCCACCCCAAATCCACCTCCTTCAAATTCTCTGCTTTCCTTCCTGAAAGTTCCTGTCGTGTGAGGACATGAAAGTCCCTGTAGTGTCCATCCTGTTTACCTTGTGTACCCCAGCCCTCCCTCTGCCTTCCACAGCTCTCCTCACGTCTCTGTTTCCCACTGTTTTGTGCTTCCCTCTCTTGCCCCTTGTGTCTCCTGCTCCCCTTGTTATATGTTCTGTGTGTTAGCTCTTATACGAGCCTCGACATTGTATATAAAAAAGAATTTATAAAGGGACGCGTGAAGTGCCCCTCCCTGTATATGTGACGGTTTCTCTGTATGCAACTTTTTCATGGGGACTGAAAATTCGTTTTTTGGCTTCTACTGGACGAAATTGGTTGCAAATTTCAGAAGAAGATCCTTTGTACACAGAAGTAGCGTTGGGGGCGTGCATCCTGTGCAGTTAATTGCACGGGGCCTCGAGGTGACAAGGGGTCCCAACATGACAAGGGGGCCCCAATATGACAAGGGGCCATGAGATGACAATGGGCCCCCCACACGACTGATCTGGTTCACAATGTTTTGAGACAGGCCTCGTGGGTGGGTCTCACTTTAACCTAAAACAATCACCTTGTGAGTGGTGATAAACACAGCGCAGAGGGAATGCTTCATATCAAGGAAAGAAAGCACTGTGACGTAATGAGTCAATTATTAAATGTTTTCCCTGATGTTTTACTCGACAGGACTCGTTAAATGGTTAAACTCGACAGGACTATTACAAAATTAGGGGGTGACTTTAGTATTAGTAGAGAAGCAAGTGGAATAATAATACATTTAATGTTCACAAATACAACAATAATCACAATAACATTTGCATAATTCCTCATGATAATACTGTTGTGGGTCGGGTCGGTGGCGAGAACGACCACTAGGTGGGGAAGTTTACGCCGTCTCCCACCAGACTCCCCGGAATTTATAGGCCTCGCTCCGGATAACTCCGAAGCCGGCGGGTCGATTAATTGACCGTGAAACGCCAATATCTCGACCGCATGGTGTAGGATAATTGTCTAGATCCCAATTATCTAAATAACCACACAGTCTTGGCTACCGGGGATTCATGCCCTCGGCACGTCTTTCTCTCGAACCGGGTCACTCTACCGACTGCGGTAGAGTTCCAACTAGCGACTACACAACTCCGGCTCGGTTGCCACCAAGCGGAAACTGCCAAAGCTGTGCCGGCTAGGATTAATGAATTATCGGGGATGAACCCCGTCTGAATCAGACCCGGACCATGCTGGACCAAATAAAGAAAGGACAGAAACGAGCTGGGAACATTTCTAATAATTTATTTACAGTAAAATTATAGACACAGGGCAGATTATCGCGAATATGCAATGCTGTATTTACAATGATGAAATAAACACTTAAACAATTCTACTTATAGACGGGCCCACGCGCAGACACACACACAAAAGAGAAACCCCGGATTCTTTATTGAGCCTCCAGCCGATGAGAGAGAGAGAGAGAACGAGCTGGGGGTCAGAGTCCGGATGGGTACCTGCCGTCGGAGAAAGGGGTACTCCGTGCGTCGCACCTGCCAATGGTCGTCGGCCTGGTCCCAGTCGCACGTGGGGACTCGTGGTCGTGGCGGAGCTCGGTGGTGAATGGTCGGGGTCCACAGAACTCCTCTCCCCGTAACAGCCACCGTGATGAACGTGACCACTCCAGAACTCCAGTACTTCTTCTCAGAGCATGCCGGGGATCTTTATCCGCCTCCCTCGCGAAACACACACAGCTCTCGCACTGCTCTGCTCTCAGAGACCACCAGCGTCAACCCTCGAGTCTCTGAGATATATATTTCCTCCCACACGGGGAGGGCCTTGGCGAGAATCATCTCGCTGTCCGTCCCTCATTGGCCCACGCTGCACCCACCGGGCGGAGCCGTGCCCCTGTTTGGAGACCCCATTCTCCACAGTGGCTCCGCTCTCGAAGAGTAACAGTATCCATGTTGTGTTGGTGCAAGAGTTAAAACGTTTGTGGAAGGAACGTTGTGGGAGCGGCAAGGAACGGCAAGACGGCTGCAAGAACCTGCCCTGGCAGTCAGAGTGCTTGTAGACAGCGGGTGGGTAGTGGATCGTGATGGGGGATGGATCATGCAGATGGGATGGTATATTTGTTGGCTAGTTTGGATATAATAACCTAACAACTAGACGTCACAACGCACGTTTTCGAGCCTCCCACTACACAAAAAGGAAAGGGATCTGACTACACACGTACTTACCGGCATAACTAACTTTGGGACTTGAAAGTTGAATGCAAATGGTTTCCAGATCCGTAACAATACATAGACATTGTTTAACAAATCCACACTACAATATATTGCACGATCAAAAAACACCCCCTCATTAGTAAATGGAATAACCCATGCGCACAGCGGAACGTTGCACTTTTTAAAATCAGAACACCTGTCCCGAGGGTGAAACTAAACGCCCTCAGCTGTGCTAAAAATAAAAAACACAACAGGGGAGGAAAAGGTGAAAATCACCCCAAATTCACTTTTTTAATCACACAAACGGCAGAACCAGAAAAAGGTCCGAGGCCGAGCACATGTGTTGGAGTGTGTTCCTCCACCAATCAGCTTGTAGAGCGCTCGCCAAGTGGCTGAAGCACTCAAGCAAGCAGTCAAATGAAACATTTGATAAGGAACAGCTGGCTAGGGAAGTGAAACCAAGCTGATTGATATAATGGAACACACCCCATGGATCAGCTTTTTGCATCAGTTTTGTGTTAACTGCTGGTGGTGAGATAAGGAAGTTACCGTGACGATAATCACATGAAACAATTTGAAATTTATTTACGGGAGCAGCCAGTCGTGGTGCCAAGACCAGGATCCATCTCAATGCAGGGCTCGTGCTGAGACCAAGATCCATCTCAATGTAGAGCTCATGGTGCCGAGACTGAGATCCATCTCAATGTAGAGCTCATGGTACCAAGACCGAGATCCATCTCAATGCAGGGCTCATGGTGCCGAGACTGAGATCCATCTCAATGCAGGGCTCAGGGTACCAAGACCGAGATCCATCTCAATGCAGGGCTCATGGTGCCGAGACCGAGATCCATCTCAATGCAGCGGCTTCATGGTGCCTGAACCGAGCTCTGCATGCTCTAGTCTATCTCTGGTGTGCCGAGTACGAATCCATCTCAACAGAGCTCATGTACGTAGACCACTGATCACCATCTCAATTGCAGGGACTTACGGTGCCTGGACCGAGATCCATCTCAATGCGGCTTACGTGCCGTACCGAGATCCATCTCAATGCAGGGCATACTGTGCTGAGACTGGATCCATCTCAATGCAGGCTACGGGCCGACCGAATCCATCTTCAATCAGGCTCATGTGCCTGACCGAGATCCATCTCAATGCAGGGCTCTGCCGAAGACTGAAGATCCATCTCAATGCAGGCTACTGTCCTGGTCCGGCGAGATCCATCTCAATGCAGGGATACGGTCAGAGACTGAATCCATCTCAATGCAGGGTCTACGTGCCGAGACCGAATCCTCTCAATGCAGGGGCAACGCTGCCAGACTGAGATCCATCTCAACTGGCAGCACGGGCTGCCGTGACCGAGATCCATCTCAATGCAGGGCATACGGTGCCGAGACTGAGATCCCTCTCAATGCAGGGCTTATGGTGCCGAGACCGAGATCCATCTCAATGCAGGGCTTATGGTGCCGAGACCGAGATTTGTCTCAATGCAGGGCTCATGGTGAGGTCAACATAGGCCCAAGGTCAACAACTAAGGTGGTGTCTCTAAAATCCTCAATTTTCATCCGATTGACTTGATCCGACTTGAAGAGGATTTTCATGTCACGTCACTGACATCAACCACAAATTATTTTTGAGGAAAACATAGACCAAAAGGTCAACATAGGCCGAATTTCTAAGATCCTCAATTTTCATCTCATAGACTTGAAATTTGAGCAGGATTTGCAAATGAGGTCAATGAATTTCATCCACTATTTATTTTCGAGGTCAACATCAGCCAAAAGGACATCAGCCGCATTTCTAAAATTGACAATTTTCATCCGATTGACTTTAAATTAGAAGAGGAGTTGCATATTTGGTCATTAACTTCAACCACCAATTACTTTTTTTAGGTCAAATTAGTTTTATGGATTTTGCAAGTATCGTGCTCTGCACGGCGTCTTCTTCTTGTTTATTCCATTGTTTGTGTGCAGGACATCTCAAAAAGTTGTGGATGGATTCGGCCGAAACTTGGTGGACATGTTGGGTATGTGACAAGGAAGAATTGATTAAATTTTGGTGACGATCTGAATCCGGATCTGATAATTTTTTCAGTGATTCTTCACCATTGAGAGAAAGGGCTAAACCGATACATAACAGGGATAACTCAAAAAAAGTTGTGGATGGATTCGGACGAAACTTGGTGGACAGGTTGGGTGTGTGGCAAGGACGAATTGATTCCTTTTTGGTGAAGATCTTAATCCGGATCCGGATAAGAGGATTAGTTAATTTTTAAAGTGATTCTTCACCATTGAGAGATCGGGCCAAAAATATCTCTGAAATGATATTTCAAAAATGTATTGGGCCCGATATGTTCTTGGGGATAAGGCATTGTGTGGCAGAGGTATGCGCTCTACCGAGTGCCCTTCTAGTTTCGTGTGTGTTTAGTTATTCCTTTCCATATGTCTATTGGGTAAATGGGTATGATGTGTTGTGCAGGGCTTTTAGTTAGGGCAGGCCCGTCGCCAGGGCTCAGTATTAAGGGACATGTGAACTGGATGGGGGGGGGCACAATTATAATATTTAATATTTTTGATAACCCGGTATGCTATTGTATTCATGCAGCATTGACGCATCTATACTGAGGTTGCCCGTCGCATACTAACCAAATTGATCTCAGCTAGATTTAATATGTTCCGATGTTTTTGGCCCAAAATAATTATTCGAATGCAGGAGAAGCCGCACAACTGCGACATTCACAATGCAGATATTCAAATGATTTAGACAATTGTCCCAATTCAAGGTTGAACTTACATACAGGTGTGTCAAGAATTGGCATTAGAGAAAATTAATATATACAGGTATCATCGACTAAACGGGGGAGGTTGAGGTACCGAATCAGTTGCACTGTTCAAATAATAGTTACAGTCGGGCTATGACTGACGATCATTCACGTTTAAACTTTCAACAGCAAATCGACCAGCTGAAGGATAGCCACAAAGTCCGCATTTAAGCAGTCATTATGCATGTAGTTAAGGTTATGCACAAAGCACTATATGGTATGCAAAGCACCAAACACAACATTTTAACTTAAATCAAGACGTATTCAAAGCAGGGACCACGGCGGCGATGCTGACACAACCCAACACGGCACCAACAACGCACACACGCTCCCACAGTCACCCCACAAAAACACATTTGAACTCTGTATAGTTTTTATACCGCTGTACTCGCTTCAGAAAGCTTGCAGGCGACGTTCGGTGTGGAATCTTCTGAGACCTTCTCCTTCCATTCATTCAGGCATTTCGTGTGAGGTCTTCTCTCGACCAGCTGTACCAGTTGTGCCTTGCTGTCGTTGCATGGATGGACCTCATGGTCAGTGAAGACATTCTCAATATTGAGAATGAGTCTTCACATTGGCAGTGGACGCACAAGTGTTAGTCCCAGTCTCATAGCAGTCACTACACTTGGCATGGCTTCAGCGTTTTGTGGTAATGTTGAGGAGTTTTGTGTTGTCCATCTCTCGTTTGGCCTGCTTCTGTCTGTGTGCGAATAAACTGCTTTGCAACCACACACTCTGTTTCACTGATGTTGACTTTGTTAATGTCATGATGTGCTGGAGCAAGTGTGGGATCCAAAAACGTTGCCATTTTCGGGATTCAAGGCAGCGAGTGAACGGCGCGAGTGTGTGTTCGCTCACTGAAGCGCTGAGCGATCTCTCCAAGACAGTTCAATTGCGCTGTAAAAAAAACCCTCTGCAGTTCCGTTTGTCATTGTCGTTGTTTTTGTCCTGTGGTCTCCAAAACTACACTGTGTTCCAGTTCTTATGCTTGGCGTCTCCGTTTTTTTTTGGTGGTGCAGGTGTAGAAGTGCTGTGGCATCGTTGGCCTTGTTCCACCAGACTGAACTCATCCTCAGAGCGGAGTTTCTTCACCACTCTGTAGCACTCGCACCAGTTCCAACCCCGTTAGCAGTCATTCCTCTGCCTGCCAAGAGTCTGTTCGGCCATCAACAACATCAGCAGTTTTATGTACAAAGATAGCAAAGAACATGAAGGCAGCCAGAGACTTCCTGCAAAAGCCCAATAGCCTCCATCTAATCTCTGCACCGTATGCGCCGCTCTGGCATCAATCTCCGACAGTTAAGGATGTGATAATCCTTAAAAGATCATTAATCACAGACACGGTGGTCAAATGTCCCGTCCACCTTTGATCTCAGCATACGTTTTAACCGCTCACTCTTTATACTGTATCGCAACAGTGGGACTTTCTGAAGAATTTGTACAGTGCAACAACAAACCTCGTAGGAAATCAGTGCAGCTTTTCTCTGCTGCCACGTGTGTGGACTAAAAGACAGATGGGTTGGTGATTTTAGCGTCGCACAATCAGGGATTTCCTCCTTCCGAATCTCTTGCAACAACTTTTGCACCCCACCGTGCTTCCCAGCAATTACCGAAGCCCCGTCGTACACCTGACTTAATATTTTTGACGCGTCAAGTCCTGTTTTTGTCAACCATGCAATTATTAGGTCTGTCAATGTTTTTGCATCTCCAGCGTCGGAGCTGTAGCTATAGTAAGTAGACGCTCTGTTGCTTCATTTGATGCGGATACAAAGCGAATGATGATTGATATGTTCTCACATTCAGTGGGTCCTCGTCCCATCCACCTTGATGGTAAACACGATGTGCCTACTTCTTCCACGATGGCATCCGTCACAACATTACTCAATGTGCAGATCAGTTCATTCTGCATTTCCGGACTAGTATAGCTTGCGTTTCGTGGGACATGCTTTATTATTCGGCTAACTCGTGTCTTTTTTGAGTGTGTAGTTTAAAGCGAGAGAGAAGAGCCCACTGTGCCGTCTGACATATCCTCAAAATTATCAAGGCTCCCTCTAAAAGGGAACTGATTTTCTGCGAGAAATCCCACAACATGTATACGAGCAGACACATAGTACCGGTTTCTATTTAGCCGGTCAGCATTGAGGAGTGTGGAAATCTCTGTCGGTTGGCCAGCTTCTGTCGGTATTTCATCGACATGATGGTTGTAATGAATGAGAGAAGAGAAAGGGAGAGGAGAGGAGAGGAAAGGCCTTCGGTTGAATCAGCTTTAATTTGCTTGATTGACCATCTCTACAAACCACAAAAACAAAGAGGTACATCAACAATCGACTACAGCGAAGTATAATAATAATTAACCAGCAAACACACACAGCTAGGTACACTCTCAACTCTCACCGTTTAAGCCTCAGTAGACTACAACGCCAGTCAAGGACAAGGACCGAGGGGCCATGCCTTTTGTCGAAGCAGTTTTCCGCTTTCGCTCCACAAGCAAGTCACACGTCACGGGGTGCGGCTTCGTCTTCTTCTTTAATTTCACCACAATCGTCTCCTCCTCCTCCTCACACAACATGTCTTTCATCATCTTCTTTATTTTCGTTGGTTGCATTTTTCCTTTTCTTAGCCATTTTCGTATATCCATGTCTTTTTCTACTGCTGCGAGCTCGCGCTCTCCGTGACTCCTCCCTCGTGACTCGTGTCACAAATCTCGCGAGATTCGCGAGATTTGACGGTTGACGGTTTTATTTATTAAATGATGCATGCACCAAAAACAGGTTTTATCGGCATAATTTCAAATGTAAAGCACGATTGCAAACACACACATATTTTTAATTCTTATTAGAAAATTACTTTTGTAAGATGGAGGGTTGTGAAGGTCACGCAGTGCACTTCATCTTTACCATTATGTAAATTTATGGTCTTTTTTCCTTATTCATATTATCTCATATATGACTATATTACATTTATACTAACTTACAACAATCAGGTAACCTGTTAATCGGGCCTCCATATCGAAAGACGTTGATTGGCTATTCCTTAAAACTAAATTATCATGATATATATAAATGGAATAGGCAAAGCCTAGAAGCGAACGTAGAATTCTTCATAAATTCGCTTCTGACTACCTATAACTAGTTCACAACTGTATACGCAATTTCCGGTTACTTCGGCCTGGATTCGGGATCAGCGATCAAATAATGTAAATCACGATTAAAAATATTTGTTGATGATGGGAGATATCTTTATTAAAATCATGAGGAAATATACACCATGTTTGATATTATTTGGGTCTTTCATGTCTCCGACGATGCCTTTATCTCCCGGCATGCATCATTCCCATACAAAAACCGGAAACAAAAAAAAAACAGAAACAAAAAAAAACGGAAGCAAATGGTCATAGGCAACGACACGGATTACACAATTGCCATGGTATTGTGTTGTTTTTGTTGTTTCCTATTCTCTCGTGCACACGTCAAGTAATATTCACAAGATAGAAATAAAACCCAATCGTGTTTATACATCGCACAGCGTTTAAAAAAACTGGAAGCAAAAGGTCATATCCAACGACACGGATTCCAAATAGCCAGGGTGTTTGTTGTTGTTGTTGTTTGTTGTTGTTGTTGTCTTCTATTCTCTCACGTGCACGCATTAAGTATGAAGCTCACTGCGTTCGCTATCGCTTCTGACTTTACCTATAACTTGTTGACAACTGTATACGCAATTTCCGGTTACTTCGGCCTGGATTCGGGATCAGCGATCAAATAATCGTAAATCCGATTAAAAATTTTTTTGATGATGCGGTGTGATGAATAAAATATGAGGTGACGCGCGATCACGTGACGCGTGGCTCGCACGCGAGACGGTTAAAACCGAGATTCCGCGCTCCGTCAGATTGTCTCGAGGCATGGTCGTTAACCACAGTGGTTCACTTGGTGTTCCTTAAATGTAGAATTGTGCGTGCACCAGACTCCGTGTATTCGTTGCTAATTGCTTTTATACTTAGAGTGATTGATTGCCCATGTATTCCCATTTTGTCTTTGTAGAGACGGCTTCAATCGAGTGAAATAAAGCCTTATACTCCGAAGGTTTATCTCACATTCATTACAATTTATTTCACTCGATCCCTGCGGCTGCCCCAATCGACAATGGACAAGATCTACAACCGGAGGTTCGATGCAGACCCGAACGCCACCGACTCTGAAATGAAGTGGTCTCATTGGTACCGCTCCTTCTCACACTATCTGTCCATCATCGAAGAGGAGCCGACAAACTGGCCGCACTCGTAAACCATGTCTCGCCAAGCGTATTCAGGCTCTTCTCGGAGAGTAACACCTATGACGCAGCGATCGACGCTGCTGCGGCGCTTTACGTGAAGCGCAAGAACGAGGTACTCAAGACATCTTCTCACCACACACAGGCAAGAGGCCGGTGAGACAGTCGATCAGTACCTGCAAGCTCTGAGCAGTTAGGCAAAGACTGCAATTTCCGGGCTGTGACTGCAGAGGAACATCGGACGAAGCGACTCGAGAGGCTTCATCCAGGGACTCAGATCAGCTCCATCCGCAACGCTTACTGAAAAGCACAACTCAATCTTGAAACGGCAGCCAACCAGGCCCGAGCTATGAAGCGGCACAGCAGCAATCTGAGTCGTATGGACACCGGTGTTGATAATGATGCTGCTACAGCGGAAACACAAAGAACTCCCCGGGATACCCGACACTGAGGAGGAGATAAACCCAAGGTATCGGACATCCAGACCTCGTCGAACTCCTTGGCAACTACTTCGGTTTAAATGTTTCTTTTTGGGTATAAAGACACCCCGTAGCAATGTCCCACCAGATATGCCAGCTGTATGAACTGTGACAAGAAAGGCATTATGCCAGGTATGCAAATCTACCCTTAGAAGAAATAAACCCACTTCCGCTGCCCTCTATCTCAAAAGAAAGTAACAGCCGCTTCACCGGGGAATCTATCCAAAGTTTCATCAACGTACGAATTAACGGGCATATGGCCGAGCGCTAGATCGATACCGGTAGCTCCGAAAGTTTCGTAAACAGCATACTAGCGAGAGACAGGAAATGGAAGATCCACCCGACAGACAATACGGTATGCATGGCCTCCACATCACTACAGTCCAGCGTACGGGTTACTGTAATGTTGAGCTGGACGTAAGAGGCAACAAGTATCGGGATGTAAGAGTATTGGTGCTTCGCGATCTATGCGCCGATGTAATCTTGGGCCATAATGTCCTCAAGCAGCAACGAGTGTCGAAATACCCTTTGGAGGAAACAAACCTCGACTAATTCTAAATGCTCTGACCACGCGCAGAGTATCGTCCCCCCTGCTTTTGCTAACTTGTCGCCGGACTGCAAACCAATAGCGATCAAATCGCGACGATACACCACCGCGGATTTAAACTTCATCACTACCGAGACTAAGCGATTACTGGAAGAAGGTATAATAGAACCGAGCGATTCGCCATGGCGCGCCAGGTATTGGTGACCACCAACCAGAACCATAAGAAACGAATGGTCGTCGATTACTCTCAAACGTCAACCGCTTCACGCACTGTGCCTACCCATTGCCACGCATCGACGAGATGTCGAAAAATTACAAAATATTCAGCACCATTGATTTGCGCAGCGCCATCAGCAAATTCCCATTCGAGAGGAAGACAAACCATACACGCGTTCGAGGCAGGCAGGCGCTCTATCAATTAAGAGGATCCCGTTCGGTGTCACTAATGGGTAGCTTGCTTCCAACGAGTCATGGACGACATCATCTCGGATGAAAACCTCACAGACACTTTTTACGTGGATAATAGTGTGCGTAAGGATCGGAGGGAACATGATGCGAATCTAGACAGATTCTTGAATGTTGCTAGAAATATAATCACACTCAACTACGACAAGTGCGTATTCTCGGCAAGGTCAATCGATCTTCTCGGCTACACAATAGCGACGGCACGATTAAGCCCGATCCTGAACGTTTGCACCCGCTTCGTGAGCTACCCCCACCTCATGACCTGAAATCATTGCGTCGGGCGATTGGAATGTTCGCGTACTTCGCTAAATGGATTCTCAGTATTCTGAGAAATACATCCCCTGGTGCATTGCAAAAGCTTCCCTGATGCCGCTGTTGTAAAAGCTTTCCGCAGCCTCAAAGATATATCGGTAATTCCGTGGTATTATCGATCGATAGCACGGAGCCGTTCGTGGTAGAAACGACGCTTCCGATCACGCGATCGCCGCGACGCTCAATCAGTTCGGCGACCCGTCGCGTTCTTCTCGAGAACTCTCTCTGGAAGCGGCAGAGACACTCCGGGATAGAGAAGGAGCGTACGCTATTGTCGAAGCCCTACATAAATGGAGACATTATTTACTGGGCAACCACTTCACACTCTCACGGACCAGCGATCCGTTGCCTTTATGTTTGATGGGAAAAAACGGGAAAATTAAGAACGAGAAAATAAGGCGATGGCGCATAGATCTATCTTGCTATAGTTACGATATTGTTTACCGGCCCGGGAAGAGAAAACACTGCGGCGGACACCTTCTCTCGAGTTTGCTGTTCAGCGACGTCCAGTCGGGCTTTGCAGGACCTTCATGTGTCTCTGTGCCACCCAGGGGTACCAGACTGGCACACTTTGTGCGCAGCAAAACTTCCCTATTCTATCGAGGATATCAAACAAGTGTCTGCCTCTTGCCCCGTTGTGCTGAACTTAAACCCAGATTCTATGGCGCCACTCCTGGCAGGTTGATCAAGGCTACTTCACCCTTCGAAGGACTAAATATCGACTTCAAAGGCCCCTGCCGACAGGACAGACAACAGATACATACTCACTATTGTTGATGAATACTCAAGGTTCCCATTTGCTTTCCCGTGCTCGATTGACCTCGGCACTGTTGTGAAATGTCTCTGACCTTTTTGCCATGTTTGGGAGACCTTCGTACATACATTCAGACAGAGGACCGTGTTTCATGTCAGCCGAACTCAAACAGTTCCTCTGTGAGCACGGCATAGCCACTAGTCGAACGACGGGTTACAACCACAGGGTAACGGGCAGGTTGAACGGTATAATGGAGTCATTTGAAAGCTGTAACCCTGGCACTGAAATCGAGAGGTTGGGGCCCGAGCGGTGGGAGGTTACCCTCCCCGATGCCCTGAATTCCATACGCTCTTTGCTCTGCACGTCCATCAATGCTCCCCGCATGAACGAATGTTACTCACCAACGACGATTTACCAGTGGCAATCGGTGCCCAGCTGGCTAACCTATCCAGGTACGGTGTTTATGAAGCGCCCGGTACGACAAAGCAAGTACGAACCGATGGTGGAGAGGGTCGAGCTCATCGATGCTAATCCTGAGTATGCCCATGTTAGACTCCCTGATGGCAGGAGACCACTGTGTCGGTTCGCCATCTGGCTCCCGCAGGCACTCCTCCTGTGGGTCCTCCCTCTAGTACTTCTCCCTCTGACATTCCCTCCCAGGTGTTTCTCCCTCAGGCACTTCTCCACCGTGAATGGCGCGTCGGGGATGAGTAGACGGGGCTCCCGCATTCCACCGAGAGCGATCGAGGAGCCATCCCCGGCACGAATCGAGGCTCCCCAAAAGATCGGAAGCCTCCCTCAAGTGAAACCACCATTTACTCCGGAGAGGTCGACGGATAAAACCCCACAACGACTCGACTCTGTAAAGGGATTGATCGGCATCCCCAGATGACACCTTACTATGCTTCTATAACTCAAAAAAGATCATCACGGATTGACATGTATGCTTCTATAACTCAGAATGATCATTACTGCTTGACATGTATGCTCCCATGGTGCACTGGTTGGATCTCTAGTTACATTTTTTAAGATGGGGAGAATGTGATGAATAAAATATGAGGTGACGCGCGATCACGTCACGCGTGGCTCGCACGCGAGACGGTTAAAACCGAGATTCCGCGCGTTCTCAGATTGTCTCCGAGCATGGTCATTAACCACAGTGTTCACTGTGTTCCTTAAATGGTAAGATTGTGCGTGCACCAGACTCCGTGTATTCGTTGCTAATTGCTTTTATACTTAGAGGTGATTGATTGCCCATGTATTCCCATTTTGTCTTTGTAGAGACGGCTTCAATCGAGTGAAATAAAGCCTTATACTCCGAAGGTTTACATCTCACATTCATTACATGCGGGAGATATCTTTATTAAAATCATGGAGGAATATACACCATGTCTGATATTTGGTCTTTCATGTTTCCGACGATGCTTTATCTCCCGGCATGCATCATTCCCCATGACAAAACCGGAAACAAAAAAAAACCAGAAACAAAAAAAAACGGAAGCAAAAGGGTCATAGGCAACGACACAGATTCACAATTGCCATGGTATTGTGTTGTTTTTTGTTTTCCTATTCTCTCATGTGCACGCATTAAGTAATATTCACAAGATAGAAATAAAACCCAATCGTGTTTATACACCGCACAGCGTTTAAAAACAACCGGAAGCAAAAGGTCATATCAACGACACGGATTCCAAATAGCCAGGTTGCTGTTGCTGTTGCTGTTGCTGTTGCTGTTGGCTGTTGCTGTTGCTGTTGCTGTTGCTGTGTGCTTGTTGCTGTTGCGTGCTGTTGCTGCTGCTGTTGCTGCTGCTGCTGCTGCTGCTGCTGCTGCTGCTTCTGCTGCTGCTTCTGCTTCTGCTTCCTTTTCTCTCACGTGCACGCGTTAAGTATGAAGCTCACTGCGTTCGCTATAACCACCCACAACATCGACATTCGACACGAGGTCTTGCAGCTGTCTGTTGTCTTGGCTGCTGCCGTTGGCTTGTGTTATTATCTTTTATCTTGTGGGCTTGGACTGTATTGTCTTGCCAAATGCTTTTGGAGATGCGCTGGCAAGCACACACTTATCTCTTGACTGTTATTCAAAGAAGGATACCATTAAAGAACAGTTATCCAAAAAGGCTTATTATACTATTCACCACGTTGAACATCTGGAATAAGGGTTTTAGTTCACACAGGTGAACTCTTAAACAGCAAGGAGTTCACAGTGGGCGCTCGTCCTTAAACACTAAGTTGTTCACAGGGTGCAACAGGGCATAAATGGGTGGCGTACAAGTGGGGGGGGGCAACGAATCGCCATGGGGGGCATTGCACCCAAATGCCCCTCCCCCCTCCACCCCCTAGCGACGGGCCTGCATCCTCCTCCAGGATCTGGTAGACCTCGAGTTCTCTCATCCACTCCCAAAAGCCTGCATCCTCCTCCAGGATTGGGAAGATCCAAAATTCTCTCATCCACTCCTAATCGATGCCTGCATTCTCCTCCAGGATCTGGTATATCGAAAGTTATCTTATCTACTTCTGATCGATGCCTGCATCTTCCACCAGGATCTGGTATATCGAAAGTTATCTCATCTACTTCTGATCGATGCCTGCATCTTCCACCAGGATCTGGTAGGCCCAAAGTTCTCTCATCCACTCCGAGAAGCCTGCATCCTCCTCCAGGATCTGGTAAACCCAAATTTCTCTCATCTACTCCCAGAAGCCTGCATCCTCCTCCAGGATCGGGAAGATCCAAAATTCTCTCATTCACTCCTAATCGATGCCTGCATCCTCCTCCAGGATCTGGGATATCTAAAGTCATCTCATCTACTCCTGATCGATGCCTGCATCTTCCTCCAGGATCTGGTAGAGAGGATTTTTGTTTTGTTCTTAAATGTATCCAAAGTTCTCACATCCACCATCGATCAATGCCTGCATCCTCCTCCAGGAAAAACTGTGGCCACAGTTGTAATTGAGGCAAACATTCCCACAGCCCAGTGGACCCAGTTAAAAATGTATCTCTTGGGTGGGCCAGGTTGAGGGCGGAACAAAGCCAGGCCCAGCTGAACCACAACCAACATGACAACAATTATTGGGTATGCATGGATGCCGTCAACCGTACTCCACCGTCCACGATCGCCAAAAGCCAGACAAACAGCCAACATGGTTCACGCAAATGCCATCACCATAGCTCTCCTTTGGATCTGAAACCAGTCTTTTTGGAAGCACAGCTGTTGATTGTGCCAGGCGAATCAGTAAAATCATGCCACAACCATTCCAAAACTGACCAGGACCAACCATACTGTTACCATCAGAGCCGTGCGTGCCCTGAGGTACGGTGGTCCACATCTGCCAACCATCTCAGCTTCAGTGAGCCCTTGCTGTGCTAATTCAGCTTTCTGCAGGCACAGCCCATCCAATTCAGCTTGCAGGGCTAGGGCGTCAGCCTGCACATGCTCCTGACAGCTGCGATCACTGTCCAACTCAGCTTCGAGCTCACGCAATCTCTCCCGAAGACTTTTCACCACTTTCTGGGCTTCGCTCTTGAAGGACTGCAGTTCAGTATGCAATGCCCTAATCTCCTGACAAGTGCCCACGTCAGAGAGAGACCCACTCGAGAAAGCCCATCCTCCTCGTCCATCTCCTTCTTCCCTCCATTCCAACAATCATCATCCAATGGCTCACTCTCCATTACAAATTCCTCAACTTCAAACTCCTCAAGTGGCACAACATCTGAAGCATCCTTCTCAACCACTGGATCAAAAGAAGACTGACAAAGTCCTTCATAAAACTCAGCACAGCTCTCATTTCCAACAAGTCCAGTATTTGGTAATTCACCTTCGTCATGCAGTTCATCCAGCTGTTTCTCCTCAACATCCCCTGTAGATGAATCTATAAGACTAACATCTGGAAAGGATTCCTGGGGTACATCAGCAATTGCCAGTTCATCCAACGAAAAATGCCAAGCATCATCTTCATCACTAGAATCCTCCATTTTCACACCAAGTGGGGGCATTTTCTCTTCAAAGCCTGCATAGACTCACCCTGATTCAATCCAAGATGATCTTCCCACTCAACCAACAAGAAGCCACAGCTGCTGCTACTCTCCTCAACACATTTTTCTTGGGATTGCTCTAATATTGGCTGAACAAAAAAGACTTCAAGATTTGCCTCCCTGTAAGTGCCAAGTTTAGGAAGCAATGCTTCAGGAAGATCAGTTTCCTCACCCAGCACCTTCGCAACTTCAATGTCATTCCTCTTCACAGTATCCAATGTGTCATTCCCTTCTGCATAATCATCAAAAGACATTTCTGTGGATCCACTCTCAGCTACAGCTGTACCATCTGGATTGCAACAGCGAGAAGCACTCGCCAGACCTTATGACTTGGCATCACCTCCACACGCTTCACAAACAGTGAGTAATTGGCCTTCCCATCAATAATCAAGATCTGAACTCTGGGAATGATTCTGCAAATTCATTTCAAAAACATCACCTTCCCACTTGTCCGTTTGACAAGCATCCTGCTCTTCCTCTTGAGGTCCATCTGTGGCTGTTAAACCACCTTGCACCTATTCAAATTGGGCAATTCTCTCTCCAGAGTTTACATCAACAAGCTCACTTTCAATTGTTTTAAGATCCGCCACTTGTTTGGTACTTGGCATGTCAACGTTACCGTCACTCTCCTCCACTACATGTCCCACAAATGGTTGAAATATTGGCTCTGCCAAATCTGCTCGACCATTTTCAGTAACATCCCCAATGCCAAAGTGCATCAAGTCCAGTTTAACTTCACCACTGGCTCCGCACGAGTCAGTCAGCCCAAGCATGGTCTCAACAGAACCATTAACGTCACCTTTGAGAATAACAGAAACTTTTGGTTCTACCACCTCTCCCTTGATGGTATTGTCCCAAGTGTTCAGCCGCTCCTGTAACATCTCATCCATCCTTTCCCCTTTCAATTGTGGCTCCCACAAGCCTTTATCAGCTAACACTCGCTCTTGTTCTGTTACACGAGTTTCCAACTTTTGCACCAAACTGCTGCCCTGGCACTAACAAAATCCAAATTCCTCTACCTGCTGTAGCATTCTGGCATCCATACAAGCGCGATAGCCCTCCAGGTCTTCCTTTACTTTGTCAATTATTTTATTTGTTGACCCAATTTCTTCCTCCAACTCCCCCCCCCTACCCCCCATTTCATTCCTTTGTTCATCAATTTTGTCCTCCATTCCACCAATCTGTTCTCCTAATACCATTTCTTTCTCCATTTCCCCCATTTCACTCCTTTATTCATCAATTTCATTCTCCATTCCCTTCATGTTATTCCTTTTCCCTACTCCATCAATTTGTGCCCCCAGTTCGTGTGTTATTCCCTCCTTAAACTCGTTCACTTGATCAGTCATTCCCTTCATGTTACTCTCCATTCCTTTAATTTGGCCCTTCGATTCACTCATTTGTTTCTACATTTCCTCAATTTTGTTTTCCAATCGTTCATTATTTTGGATCATTTGTTCCATTAATTGTATTAACATGACCTGGAGAGTTCCCTGCATCTCATTTACCGCTACTTTGGAGGGGGGGAGGGGGACTGATGCTCGGGACAGGGTCTCAATCCTATCGTCCTCGAAGAACTCTACTCTCGGCTCGCTTCCTTCATGGTCATTATCTAGCACGATCATTGCCACCTCGTGCACGTCCGCCATTTCCCGCGTGTGTTCAATCTCCTC
>CM068960.1:29850842-29865058 GCA_035128595.1 Eptatretus atami
TGTTTTATTATAACATGTGAAGAGGATAATATTGAGAATGTAAAAAGCAGGCGATAGCTTAGCAGGGATCAAAAAGTGATAATCTGCTTAAAATTGACTTTACACCAAAATAAGTATTTAAAAAAAGTACTTTTTTCAATCAAAAAGTTGACATTCAAATGTTATATCAAATATAAAGTGTGCAAAATGGAGAGATGCACTCACTTAGACGGCAGGGAGGAGGCAATTGCAGTAATGAGAAAATTGGTCGATGAGATGTTTTCACCGTAGAGATTGAATCTCAAGCTTTACTTCCTGTATTATCCCCATTAATACAGAACTTTCAGTGGATTGATATTTATCCTGAATTATCCTGAATTATTGATATAATTATCAATTAAGTTGACTTTATGACTCACCAAGCATGGCGTCCCGAGTAACATCCAAACGTGCCACGCCAAACGCTGGATCAGGATGGTTGTCGTAACGATCGATTGTCATCTCCCAGTAATGCACACCGCGGGCAAATCCAGTGGTGCCCAGGACGACACGCTCATCGTAGCTGTTGCATGTGATGGTCAAGTTGTCGTTGGACAACAGGATGTCTGGGTGAGCTGAAGCTGGGTCCAGTGTGAACCAAGCAACTGCACCACAAATGTGATGGGTAAAGTAAGGAAATTATATGGGCAGGCAGGTTTAAGTCGAGAAAAACTCAAGTTCGATATGTGGCTTCAGCTTGGAAGAAAGGGTAGAAACACAGGTACTACCAAACACCTAACAAACCTTAACTTGCTAAACTCAGGAGATGTTTCAGGTTGAATGAAACTTGTGCTTCTGAGTTCATAGCTGCAATTCAAAAGACTTAACCCCTTCACTGAGATAAAGACTGTGCCAAGTACTGTTGTCAAAAGCAAGCTGGTCAAGCTGTCTGTCTGTCAAGCTTCCTCCGAGCTGTTTGTTTGTGAACATTCATTCCAGGTTGGCTATACATCGATGGACTTACAGGATAGCCCAGAGGCAGCATACTCACTTTTCACCTGTGTACTCTGGGTTTGATTCCTGACCTGACTATCCTCCTGGTATTCACAGAGAGGGTGTTACATCAGTTAGTGCACTGTCCTTTATTGGAGATGTTAAGCTGGCTCTTCCATCTGCAAGCATTTTCTGGCAGGTGTTCTCGGATCTCACATTACCTTGCAAAAGGACTACGTCATTGAGTGCCACTACCCTGGCCAAATTCGAAACTCATACCCAAATTTAGATTTAACAGCATCAATGGGACAACAGCGCCTCAGTAATGATGCAACCAGCAGACCAATTTCATAATTTTATCACAGCAGTTATCCATCTGGTTGGTGGATCAATGTGCATGCTTACTGAATATGTAAAGTGTGCTGCTTAACAAAATTCACCAACCATGTAATATATCATCATGTTTAGCTTAAGTAAGAATTACATTCAATAATTAGAACGGTACTCGGTAGAGCGCAAACCTCCACCAGGCTGAACAGTTTACATTTTGTTTCCCACCGATAGGCCAGATCTGCATCCGGACCTGAACCAAAATCGAATAATTTCGTCCTTGTCACACACCTAACCTGTCTACCAGGTTTCGTCCGAATCCGTCCTTACATTTTTGAGATATCCTGCTCACAGACAAACAGTCAGACAGACAGACAAACAGGGGTGAAAATATAACCTCCGCCCACCTTCGGTTGCGGAGGTAACTACCCAAGCAAGGTATGGGGTAACCAAAGGGTGAATAAACTGCAAAAAGTTAGTGATCACAAATTTGCTTGAAAGTTGCACCAAAATAACCCACGTACTCAAACCTTGACTTTTGCACTTTGCAAACAGGGGTTATGATTTCAGTGATACTTCGTTCCCAGAATAGTTTGGTATATGAATTATATCGAAAAAGGTTTCATCAACTCATTCCAAAAATATAGCTTAAATATTAATTGTCAACATTTTAAAAAAGTATTTCGAATAGAAAAGCGTTACAAGAGATTTCAGCAGTCGCTGAGGTGTAAGGGATGGAAAATGTAAGGGTTGTTATCATGGAAGTCTCTGTCTCTTGCCTTATAAATAAAAGTCTGTGAATGAGTGAGTGAGTGAACGAATTCTAGAGTTCGCTCTGAAGCAACTGAACAGAGCAAGGAAGTTGATGCATCGTTGGAAAACTCTTAGATTTGGCAGTGATATAAACATTAGGGGAGGGGAGAGGGTGAGAGTCAAAATGCTTCGTTCATTAAGCATATAATGCAAACAATGGGAAGAAAAGAGAAGCTGAGATTTTGGGTGTTAACCCTTCGTTCGAGTGAAGAGAAAGCCGAGAAGGGGTGAAGGTTGATATAGGGTGAGAGTGAGTCCGGGGGACCGGGGTGCGTATGTCAGAGCTGAGTCAGGGGTTAGGGAGCACATGGGGGTAGGAATGACTCATTTTGAAGTCCCCGAAAGGGGGGGGGGGGTGAGGACTAAGGAGTTAGCAAGGGATATACATACATATATATATATATATATATATAAAAACATAAAATTTTGGTTTGCAGCACAAGGCTGAGGAGTAGCATCATTGGCTGAGGGCACAGCTTTGCCGCTGATGCAATACCTCCTGCTGATGAGTGCAGGAATTTGGAATTTGTTCATGGCGCTGGCGATAGCTCGCCTCCTCTTCACAAAGGACACCGTGTGATCTTTAACGTCTACCAATGAATGCTTGCAGATTGGACGCCTGTTCAATGTCTATCCGAGGGACGGCACATGCACTGATGAATCACCCTGCCTGTGAAACACCGGGATGAACGTTTATAGCTGGGTCGGGATTCAAACCCAGGCTAGATAGCTTAGAGGTGAGTGTGCATTTTTACATAAAATAAAACAATGGACCAAAAGTGAAGGTTAAAAAAAAAAGGAGAGAGAGAACAAAGGGGAGAAAAGGGAAGAGGAGAGATATGTAGGAAATTGAAGAGGACAGAGAGAGAAGAGGAAAAGGAAGGGAGGTAAGGTAGAGAAAACAAAATTTAAAAAGGAAAAAAAAAATGAGAGTGGGAAAAAGATCGAAAGGTTGTAAAAGAGGGAAGGTGAAAGTGAGGGGCCAATGTGCTGATACTGAAAATGTTTTCCGAGGCAACCCGAAGTCTCCTCTTTTGACGGTGATTGTAAAAGAGGGTAACTTGAACTACACAAGTCTTCCATCACAATTCCATTTTACTCTGAATCTACTGGATTCAACAACTTCAAGCTGCTGCTCGGACGAAGGGTTGAAGTCCCAAATGTCAGCTTCTTCTTGTCTCCCATAGCAGTTATCACTCACTGTCCACCAGTACAACAAAAAACCAGCCTTCACAATCAAAACTAGTTTTCAATTTTACTTTTGCAAAGTAAACAGAGTGAATGGATGGCCTTTTCAGTTAACTCCAAGAGAAATATTATTGGAGCAAAACAAAACGGTGTTCAAATCTGTTTTTCATATTGTTTCCTTGTCCTCAGTATCAATCTGTTTTTAACAAGGGCCCAACTTAAGCCATGAAAACCCAAGATTTCGGAAAATAGTACCCCCTCAGGGAGGGATTGGGTACATATGCCAGAACAAAGTCCAACTATCCACCGACAGTGATATTGCTCGTGGTGTACAGTTCTGGATTACACAGTCACATGAGATAAAGAATACCACCCCTCCCCAGATTTTTACCTCATCTGGAACTGGAATTCCAGACAAGGTATTGTCATCGTGCATCGTCCGTCACACATTTCGACTTCTCCGGCCAAACCGCTGTGCCGATCCGGCTAAAATTTGGCAGCAAGGTTCTGCTCCTGACTGGTAACAGGGATTGCAAGTCTTGTTCTGGTCACGTGACTTGAAGTAGGTCAAAATGGCAGACTTGGTAAATTCCTTCAAAAATCTTCTCCAGACCCACCAGTCAGAATGCTACCAAATTTGGGTTACAACATTAGGCCAGGGCCCATATAAGCTACGTGTCCAGTGGTCCTATTTTTAACCTCAGGACTTAGTGATTTGAAAATGCAAACCTGACTTATAAAAACTAAATAATACAACTTATTTTTGTGGCCTTGGAAGTAATGCTCATACTGGCCAGAGACGGTGATCACCTCACCACCCTTCATTCTGTGAATGGATCAAGCAAACGGGTGAGCTACAGCGTGACATGCAACAAACGCCAAAAAAAATCTCACAAGGTTCATTTCTATGATCTGACGTAAGCGAAGGAAATATTGCATCGTGAGCTAAAAACATCCTCAACACGAATTACAAGGGCTTTCAAAAACCCGATCGGGTCAGATGATTTCAGAGCAAAAGAAAAAATGCCTCGTGTGTGTCAGATTTCATGTTTTGAAAATGAAATAAATTAAATATGGCATGTTGTATTTTCATTTCTCTTCCAAATTTGTTTTGTTTCCAAACTCTTGAGCTACAACTTAAGTCATTGCAAATGGCTGAAAAGTCAGTAACACTGTCTGCTGCACAGAATTACCAATTATTGATGACTCAAAGTAACCCACCTTGAAAAAGCTTACCCTCTGACGTCTGCAGCACAACCACCTTGCTGTAGTGTCCAACCCCAGCCTTATTGTAGGCTTTGACCCGTGCACTGTATGTGCTGTTGAAGTGAAGACCATCCACAGTGCATAAAGTCTCTTTACCTACATACACCTCCTGGGCCACATGCCACGTGGCATGGGGGTGGTGAGACGATTGGGTGATGGAAAGAAGGGAGGCACAGCGAGCCAGCCAGAGGTCAGGAGGCAAAGATCAAGGAGGAGAGGATGGGGAGAGGGAAAAGGGGAAAACAATCACTAAAACATTTATTCATGCTATTGATGTGTACAATCCTACTGCAGTGAAACAGGTGAAATCCTCTGGATGCTTTGTGTGCTGGTAGTTCGGCCAAATAAAAATGCTTCTCAATGTCGATTCTCAGTCTCTGTGCCATCAGGTTGAGTGAGCAACCCAACATAACGTTGTAACCTATGATTGCCTTATGTAACACTCGATTACAAAAAGTGTGATAGATTAAGAGTCCAAGGGACAGCCACCAAGCACAATTAGCTTCAGAACACAGGAACTATATTTTGTGGGTTTTTATGAGCCCATACCCCTGGGCAACAGGAGACGGTGTTTTGAAATAGTATGTGGTGGGGTGTGTGGTGTGTGTGTGTGTGTGTGTGTGTGTGTGTGTGTGTGTGTGTGTGTGTGTGTGTGCAGACCAGAACTCTTTACCATTTGGGCTTTTATAATCAATTGCCTTGGAGATGAGTTCCAGGAACGTGGTTGCGAGGGGGGAAAGCTCATTAAATGGAGGTCACTCCTGAAAACGGTTTAGATCGTGACAGGGAAAACAATCAAGTGCTCAAGGTTTCTTCCATAACTTCTTTTTTTGACAACAAAGTTTGTAATAAGAAGATTGTAATTATAAAAATTCAAGTCTTCACCAACACATTACTGAATAGTGAATATAATCTCCTCCTCTCCTCCCTCACTCCCCCTCTTCCATTCCCCACCACTCCTTCACTCCACCGATCTTCTCTCCACTACCCACCCTCCACTCTCCTCTCCTCTCACTACTGCCACCACCATCCCCCCTCACTGGCACATCATACCTCACTCACCCAACACTTTCACCTCACCCCCCCCCACTGTCCACTCACCCATCACTCTCCACACACACCTCACCCTCCTCCTCTCTAACCCACCCCTCCTCTCCCTCTCTCTCTCTCTCCCACCTTCTCCTTCTCTCTCCCCCCCCACCCCTCTCCTTCTTCCTTCCCACCTCTCTCACCTCTCTCTCTCTCTCTCTCTCTCTCCCTCTCTCTCTCCCACCCCTCTCCCCTCTCTCACCCCTCTCCCTCTCTCTCCCACCCCTCTCCCTCTCTCCCGTCCCTCCCTCTCTCTCCCTCTCTCCTCTCTCTCTCTCTCTCCCTCTCCCTCTCTCTCCCCTCTCCCTCTCTCTCCCTCTCCCCTCTCTCCTTCTCTCTCTCTCTCTCTCCCACCCCTCTCTCACTCTTTTCCACCCCTCTCCCTCACCCCCCCCTTCCTCTTCCCTTCTCTCTCTGCTACCCCTTCCCTTCCTCTCTCTCCCACCTCTCCATCCACCCTCTCCATCTCTCTCTCTCTCTCTCTCCTCTCTCTCTCTCTCTCTCTCTCTCTCTCTTAAAGGGACTGTTGAGGACTGACAGTTTAGTTTTGATTTTAAAATGGCTTCTCCGTGTGTCGCATGTATGAATCAGGTTCAGAGTGAGCCGACCAGAGTGGTGCAAAGGTTGTTGCAAGCATGCATACAGGCCTTTGCCAGGTAGATAGCATTGGTTTTAAATACTCCACCTGGTTTTATATAGAACCCGGCGGTTAAAAAGAAAATGTTGCTGTTTGGGCATGTTTTATCGCCCTTCCCTTCCCCTCCCTCATGCTGCCTTCCTTCCCCTCACACAGCATTCCCTTTCCCTCATGCTGCCTTCTCTTCCCATCCCTTCCTTTCACCTCACACTGCCTTCCCTTCCCCTCATGCTGCCTTCCCTTCCCCTCACACAGTATTCCCTTTCCTCACACTGCCTTCCATTCCCATCCCTTCACCTCACATTGCTATTCCCTTCCCCTCCCTCTTGCTGCCTTCCCGTCCCTTCCCCTCATGCTGCCTTCCCTACCATTCATCCATTGGGACCATACTCTGTGCAGAGCGTTGGTGCTGCTGAAGCAGGTTCCTTGGCTATTGGACAATCCTGGATGGGTCGCCACTCGACGCAGGATACCAGCAGCTGGCACTCATTTTGCTGACCTCAGTAGGATGACAGGCAGTCATCCCCACCTGGTATTAATTCAACAGCCGAGTGGGATTTGAACTCAGGATCCTAGGATCCCAAGCCCACCAACCTAACCATTAAGCCAACACCAGGCATTTTCCCTAACCCTCCCTTCACCAGTGTGACCACTCCTCATTTTCATAAATGCCAAGGTGAGCCAATGAAAAAAGCCAAGAATTCACAAGGTTTCGGAAAAGCGATGATAATAGAAAACCGATACGCCAAGAAAACCTATAGAAAACCAAGACGCCAAGGTGACAAAGAATAGCCAAGATCTTGTGAAAAAAGCCAAGGAGTGGTCACATTGCCCCTCACATGTGCCTCCTCCTAAACCACCTCTCCTCTCCACCCCTATGGACATATCCAGGCAGTCTCTGCATGTTGTATTAACATGCAGTTTTAACATACCCCCATTTCATTCAACCCTGTACTACCCTCACCCCTTCTCCACAAGTCCCAAACGCAAGCCGAGAACCACTCCCCCTGCCCCTTTCCTCTCAAGTCCCCTACAAACACAAGTCCAGAACCCCCTCCCCTCACGCTTACCTCCTCCCAAACCCCCTCCCCACTTCTCACTTCCGCCTTCCTCTCTCCTTCATCCTTCTCACTCCCATCTCCCACCCCCCCCTTTCCGGAGTGTATAGCGACGTTTGGTGAGGTGTCGTTCTCCCCACCCCCACTTCCTCACTCTTCCTCCTTCCCCCCACCTCACTCCCCACCCCTCTCTCTTCATCCACTCCCTCCTCTCTTTCTCCTTCCCGTAAAAATAATCCATCAAGAGAAGTGAATGGGCTGTATTTGCTAGTCCATAATAAGTTAATAAATGTGTGTGTGTGTGTGTGTGTGTGTGCGCGCGTGTGCGTGTGTGTCAGTGTGTCTCATCCATAACTCCAAAACCATGAAACTAAGTGGCCCGAAACTTTGGATGCATATCAAGGGAAATCCAAGGGAGTGCATGAATGAAAACTGGGGATTTGGATGAATTAAACACCCCTTTTGAAGATAATTTATGGGATGCTCATCATCAAAAAAACAAATGAACACGCCATCTTGGTCAGCCCGCTGTCACCTCGCAGGTGGCTTAAGCCACCGGCTCAGGAATGCTTTGACTTGGAACAGGCTGCACCAGTTTCTGTATGATAATATGCTCAAAATCAATTTTTTTTTCCACTTTCCTCACATATTATCAAATGCATGATCTTCATTCCTAAGAATCCCTGAAGAGATCGCTTTTGTCGGTGTTATTTTCTTCAAATTAGGAGCTTGGAGTGATGTTATCTTCTATATAAAAGTGAATGAGACCTTGTTTGCTTGTGACGCTAAGGTTAATCGCGCCAAAACTTTATAGGATCACATTTTTTAACCACGGTGCACCTTATTAAGGGTTTCAAACAATCATTTTCTCACAATTCATAACTTGTAAACACATGTGAAACCACATGTCACTATCTCTGAGGGAAAATCCATATTTCGGGCCTACTACGATGCTTTACCAAAAAGCCCAATTTTTATCTTTTTTTGGATTATATTTTTTGAGGATTTTAACCTGGAATACTGATACAATTGGTGAGATGGTGAGCTACAATCAGCAAATATGGCATCAGATGTGAAAAATAACCGTTAATTACGATGTTACAAGGATCGGTAGGATCGGCAAAGAAGGAGTCACGTGACCTCTCAAATGCGCCAATCGCTAATTATTCAAAAACCGAAAAGAGTACAAACAACACCTATACATAGATTTAAAGGTAATTTTACTGCTCATCTAACGACATAACTCTCAATGGTGAAAGAAGAGTTTGTAGAAAAAAGGTCATCACCTTAGCTAACTTCTCCAAATATACACCCTGTGAAAATTCCTTTGTGGAAGGAGGGAGGGAAATGGTGGAGGTGGGAGGAGGCAGGGGGAAGGGGTGGGGTGGGAACCTGGAGGGAGGGGTGGGTGGGAGGAGGCAGGGGGAAATAGTGGGATGAGGGAGGGGAAGGGATGGGAGGAGGGACCCGGCGTTGCCTGGCAATGCCAGGTACCTTCGCTGATAGAAAGTACTACAAGTTAACAAATAATCGAGAAGTTTAGGTTCCCTTATGTTAGGAATAAGTTCCTCTATTTTCACTGCATTTTATCTTCCATATGCAGTCGCTAGCTGCTGATATCACTAGAGTGTGGCTGTGCAACTGATGTAGTGCCCCCTGTAGATTAGGGTGGAATTTATGTTTTTTGGGGGAGGGGAGGATTTGGCCAGGGTGCCAAAGATAACTTGCTTACTCCTCATTAAAAGACACCATAGGGTCTTTCGAGTCCACTGTCTAATCCCCAGCTTGATGTCCATGTGAAGAACAGTGCACTTTATGATGTGATGTGCTGCCAATGAAGCATCAATCGGACAGTTTATTGTCATGCCGAGAATCAAACCCAGACTGGACAGCTCAGAGGTAAGTTGGCAAACTCTGCACCATCCTGTTGGACAATGTGGGTCATGAGTGAAAATGGTGTCTGTTTAAATTGCAATTTTAAGTTTATCGTTCAGTGTTGGATAAATATGATGCTCTGAGAAAGTTGTTCAAAATGCTCACCCTGAATTGGCCACCCTCTCCATCGTCAAGTTCTAGGATGTAGCCATCAACCTCAGCCTTGGACAATGGCTGTGCCTTCCATGAGAGTGTCACACTGTTCGTGTGGCTCGCACTCTCTTCAAGTTGTAGGATGGGAGCAGCAGGGATGGATACCTGACCTGTTGGACAACAGGGAAAGAAGAAAATGACTCAACACGAAAGCCAATTTGAGGCATGATTAATAGTCATCTCTGAAAGCATGACATTATTACATCCACCACCGAAGTGGACGTAGGTTATGTCGTCACCCCTGTTTGTTTGTTTGTCTCTGAGCAGGATACCTCAAAAAGTTATGGACGGATTCAGACGAAACTTGGTGGACAGGTTGGGTGTGTGACAAGGACAAATTGATTCGATTTTGGTGAGGAGCCGGATCCGAGAATTGTTAAAAGTGTTTCTTCACAATTGAGGGATCGGGCCAAAAACGATATATAGCACGATATTTCGAAAAGTTGTGGAAGAGTTATGACAAAACAAGGTGGACATGTTGGTTAGGTGAAAAGAACAAGCCAATTCGATTTTGGTGAAGGTCCGGATCCAGATCCGACCCTCTCAGTGGGATGCAAAATGTAAACCGTTCAGCCGAGCGGGAGTTGTCGCCCTGCTGAGTGCCGTTCTAGGTTAATCAATGCGTTCACCTATATCTTTTAAGGTGTCAAAAATAAATGTAACATTCACCAAATTAAAACATGTATATTCATCGACATAATATGCTTGTCAGTCTGACTATCTGTCTTTTTCTCAATCACACATTGTGAGATGAAGAAAAATCGCAAGATTGTGAATTGAATGTTGCTTCATCGTTATTTAATTGTAAATGTTTCGTGTATGTTTTTTTCGAGGGCATGTTGAAAAGTAATTCCTCCAAAACAGGTAAAGATTATATGTTAGCAGATTTCTGTGGGTACCTGCTCGTGGTGTAATAACACTCATATCAATTATAATGACTGAGCAAGAGAACTGTGGCCTTGGCTTGCATTGTAAGCTGCTCCAACCCCATCAATGCATTAGCAGGTTTCTTTCTCAATTTCAAATAGCTGTCTAATCCTTCCAGTGCCCAGTGTGCAAAGGAGGATGCAGGTGGTAAACAGTTGTCTATTGAGCCTTAGAGATCAGTCAACCAGAGAATCCAGTGTTTATCTGCAGCTTTCAAAAGTTGGGCAAAAGCCAACAATCTTAAACAAGGCAAGAGCTGTTAGTCTAGCCCTTGTGCAATGGCCAGTCGCTGCTTTACTTTAAAACAGTATGGAACCAAGTCATTTCTTGCCTGTCCTTCATGTACAGATTATTCATCAGCAGTGACAGAGAATGCCATTCTGTTGTAGCCTAAGCCTGCTGCCTCCTGTGTTGCACACATATTCTCTAAAGCCCTGAAATACATTGCAATCTCAGCGAAAGACTCAGGCTTTCTCCAAGTTCTGCCAACAGATTGATGCCATTGTGGTACTTTTATTACCTTTCTCCTCACCTTTCCTTTTAAGCACATTACCCTTCCCCAACCTCTCCGTGTCACAATTCAAGCAGTAACGCACTCTTTGTTCTCCTCTTAAAAACACCAACTTTCTGCTCATCTGCACTGTTTTGTGAATCATACTCTTGAGTCTGAGTCGGTCCTTCAAGATGGGAGATCTCCATCTCATGTGACGTCTCATTCCTGATCACAACCCTAACCCTAACAGCTTTTATAGTATTGACAAATCTGCTCCTGTTGTGCCCCTTAATTATTATGCCAATCTTGTTTGCCTGTATGTCCTATGCCTTTATATCCATTTAACCTTCGTCATCCAGCTCTTTCACAAAGCCTCATTACGTCTGCACTAAACATGGACAGACGTTATGTTTTCACCCCTGTCTGTGTGTTTGAACGGATATCTCAAAAAGTTGTGGATGGATTCAGACGAAGTTTGGTAGAGAGGTTGGGTGTGTGAGAAGGCCGAATTAATTAGATTTTGGTAAAGATCCAGATCTGGATGCGGACACTAGAATGTGTAAGTGATTCTTTACCATTGAGAGGTCAGATCAGGTGAGGGATGGAGCATGCACGAGAGCAGCGTGCACGCATCACTTTCCACCATACTCCAGGGGCTTCTGTCTGGCCATCCCCCAGGCAGATGCCTGGCCCATCCCCATTTCCTTGAGATGCTGATCAACCTGCTGCAACCACGACGACATGGTTGGCCCATGGCCTCCTCCACTCACGAGCTCCCTCGCTGAGAAAATCTTGTGAGCAGGATCAGTATCAGGGAAACAAGACACATGTCCATACAGCTGTAGCTGACACTCACGGACTATGCGGTAACAAATCTCATTGAATCTCTCTCAGAAACCGCTCGTTGGACACAAAGTCCGACGCAGCGATAGCAAAGGATTCTCTGAAGAGACTGGTACCAAAAGAATTGTCAACGTCTCAGATCCCTGGTCAGAGTCCAAGTCTCACATCCTAGAGCAAGATGGAAGCACAAGGACCTGAAGACTCGACTTTCTCCTCCTCGCACAGGTACCGACAGGCCACACCCCATGTTCCAGTGAATCCATGACTCCCCAGGCCCAACCCAGACATCCATTGACTCTGGCTCACAGCCAGCAGAGACATGAATATCACTGCCAAGGTAAGTGAATCTCTCCACGACCTCAACACCTCACCACAAAACGCACAGACAGGACAGCAGCATCCAAGATGTCATGAAAGCCTGGATCTTAGTTTTGACCCAGGAAACCCATAATCCCAGCAGCTCCGACTCCTCATTCAGCACCTCGAGGGCCCCCAAAGGATATCTAAAGTCTCCGCAAAGATGACTGCATCATCTGCAAATCAAGGTCAGAGATCTTGACATTCCCAAACGTGCACCGCAGCTTGATCTCTCGACATCCTCCCCAGAATCCAGTCCATACAAGTGCTGAAAAGTGTGGGGGCCAGTACACACCCCTGCCAAACTCCAGTAACAACTGAAATAAGTCAGAGATGTACCACCACATTCACGCACTCTCAGTACCAGAGTAGAGTTCAGACATCAGATCGATCAGTTTTGGTGGCACCCCACGAAGACCAAGAATCCTCCAGAAGGCATCCCATTCACTGAATCAAACGCTTTACAGAGATCAACATAAGCTGCAAGCAGCCCCTGCCGAAACTCTCCTCTGCGTTCGGTGAGGACCGAAGAGCAAGATAACGGTCAATCGTTGACCTCTTTGTGTAAAGCCTGACTGCTCTGGATGCTGGTGCTCAAGCAGATGGTGGCGAACCCTATCAAGAATTATCCGAGCAAAGACTTGCCCGGCACTGAGAGCAGCGTCACCCCTCGGTAGTTGTTGCAGTCTTGGCGATCACCCTTCCCTTTCCAGAGAGGGACAACAAGGCCCCTCTTCCAATCAGTTGGGATGATGCCTGTGTTCCAGGCAGAGCACAAACTGCATGCAACGACACGCAGTGCAGCATTTCCACCAGCCTTGAGAAGTTCAGCATGGATGCCACAGATCCCTGGAGCTTTACCCCATTTCAAACGGTTCACTGCAGCCTGTGTTTCCACAAGCGAAGGTGACCACAGTTGATTGAGGGTCAGCAACAGTTATTGTAACACCCCTGACGTCCAACTCGACAGCTGGGATCAGCCGTGTACAACCGCTCAAAGTAACCGGCCCAGCGGGCCTACACTTCGGACTCCTCTGTCAAGAGCCTACCAGCCTCTGCTCTAACTGCGTACACCGAGGGATGGCTTGGATGAACGCAACGTGCGAATTCCCCTGTAAGCAGGATGAGAATCACTTGACCACAGGTTGCTCTACCCCCTCACAGATTCCTCATTCATAGGCCTCCTTTTCCACCCTTAGCGCACGTACAGTTTTACGCCTCAGCTCCCTGAACAGCTCAGTTCTGCCATGAAGCCTGGCCCTGCGACTCTGGTCCAGGGTCACTTGAGAGACAAAATTCTTCATTGCCCTACAGTGAGTTCCAAGACATCAAGGACGGTGTTCTTGGAGGTACTCCACAACTCTTCAGGATTCTACAAAGCACCGAGACCCCCCCCCCCACATCCCCATTCAGCCTGTTCACGAACTCCTCAGCTTCCCTCTCATCCTTCAGCTTGTCAACATCCAGTCTAGGCTGGGATGGTACCATTCTCCCGGATTTAATCTGCATCTTCAGAGTTGCTACCACAAGCCTGTGGTCAGTATTGAGGAACTGATCACTCCGGTAGACCCTGCAGTTCTGGATCATCTTACAGCGACCATCAATGAGCACACGGCCAATCTCCATTGCCACACCACCAGTGTTGGAATACCAAGTCCAGTGATGAGCCTGTGGGTGTTGAATCAATGAACAGCCACCTTAAATCCATGACTTCTTGCAAAGTAAAGGAACTTAGTGCTATTCTGGTTCACAGTTCCTGATGCATGGGGACCAACACGTGTCTCATAACCATCCCTATCAGTTCCAGTCGATGCAATGACATCCCCCAAGACTAGAAGAGTATCTCGCCTGGGGCAATGATCAACCACAGACTCGAGTGTGGCATAGAATGCATCCTACACGATGAGATCACTCGCCTCAGTCGGAGCATATACAGAGACCAGGGAAACGACACCCAAGGAGTGACGAATCCTTCGTCTCATAATACGCTCGTTGACCGGTGTTACCTCAGTTATCATTGGAGTCAGCTTCTTGGACACAGCTACAGCAACTACTTGGGCATGGTAACCATCAGAGTGACCAGACCAACAGTAGGTGTAACCCCCGCCATGATCTCACTGCTATCCAGTCTCCGAACCTCCGAGAGTGCTGCAATACAGATGTTCAAACGCTTGAG
>CM068960.1:29872901-29902096 GCA_035128595.1 Eptatretus atami
GTTTTTTATTGCTGGATCTTGTTCAGCGGGTCACTCTGAATGTCCCAATATAAAATAGGACAAAATAGGACCACCGGAAGTGCCCTAATTTGCATAAATTCAATGGCCACATGAGCACTTGGGGGCTGATATCTCCTAAACGGTGCGTTTAGACCCCATAAATGTATTATTAGCAGATAGGAAAGTGACCCAAGGAATCCAAATATGTCGTCAAAATTTGTATATGACGTCATATATGTCAGAAATGACGTCATTGATGACGTCATTGATATAATTTATGTTAAATTTATGTTTTCCTCAATGTTTTTGTAGGAAGTACATGTATGACGTTTTTGGGAAATATCCTAGTCTGAAATATGTTCCATGAGCTATGCCTTGTACATTAACAATTCAAATTCAAATGTATACCTCCACAGAGTCTGTCCTATACATGTCCTGGCTTATTCACATGATGAGGTTTTACTTAGTCTGAATCAATATCGGTGGCAACATCCCCCTTATTAGTGCATGGTGTCCCTTTGCCTCCTTGCATGATGGTGAACACTCAAAGCCATTTTCCGACAGCTGCAACGTAGGTGTCACAATCACCCTTGCATTGGCACCGGATTATTTTCAACAGATATTCCGGTGCAGGAAGCAAGTCCATCTTTCTTGGCTGCATTCGACCATCTGACAAATGCCAGCCCCAATCCGTTGATCATTCTCTTCCCATCCAAACCTGGGCTTGATAGTAAACCCTCTGTGAGTGATATCTTGCTCGCGTTGGATGTTGAGGTAGCGTCTGTACTTGGACACTGCGAGCACTGGTAGCCACCTTTTCCGAGAACTTCCTGGCTCTCAGGTCATCCAGGCTTTCTTCCATCGTTCCACACATAGAAAGACAAGAGCGCTCTCTCCTGCTTTATCTACGTCCTCTACCCCAACCCTTCTTGAGCCAACTTTAGAATTTGCGACTTAAACTCATGATGATTTGGGATTTCTTCACGGGCGCTCCTTTCCCTATCCCAAATATCCTGATGTGTGTCGCATCCAGCAATGGCATGGATCACTGGCGAGAGACTAACACAATTCTTTCCCCAACTGCTTCTTGAGGCAAACAATGTCCCAGACTCTCCTCTCACTCCTTCTCCCCACACTTGCGTTCTGACCTGAAGACGAGTCCTTTGCAATCATCACCGCAATAGAAACACAACAGTGCAAGAAGATCTGTATCTTCTCCTATTAGTGCGTACAAGCAGACGTTGACACCTTACAGCCATTTTCACATCAAGACATCAGCATCACCATCTGCGCTTAGGGTCTTGATGCCGTTTTCACCCATATTTTCCATCAGCAAATGTATAAAGCACTGATTGTTCTCAGCATTTGCTAGAAAGTGTTCCTTTTTTGTAGTTAGTGGCATTTGGGGGGAAAAGAAACTCGTGACACAACAGCTCCTTCGTTCTCCTCTGATGGGTAACATCTTGGTGGAAGGGCCATGGGCTATCCGTCAAATACTACAATGGCATTTTTGTAGTGCTTTGGACAAGGGTGATGTAGTGATCACAGATTTCCTCGAAGGTGTCATCTTTCTTCCAAGGTATCTCTGAAGGAGAGATCCGCATCGCTATTGTGGCAACCTTCAGGTCATTTGCACCTGGGAAAAGACCAGACAAAATAGCTGAAGTGATTCTGGCAAGTATTCAAGTAAGATAATAGACTAGGTTGAACTGGGTCTGGGTATGTTGATGTGAATGTCCTGCGCTTTAATGTCCGATTTGATGAGTTAACCTGCATCTTGATAATTCCTCGCTTCTCATCAGCTTCATTGTCCATTTTAGGAGTGTCATAAAATTCCTGGAGGATCTGCGCTTGAGCTTTCCTGAATGTCACAATGTTCGGTCTGCCATTTATGTTCGTGATCACAACCCGTCTCCAAAATGTTCAAATAACTTTACACGCATATACATTGGAGAGTAATGGGTCTTCACATATCTTTGACAATTCATCAACAAGATCAGTGACTGTGGTTTGTTCATAGTCATTTTCCTGTATATGCAGCGATGACCTGCAGGAATCCTCTTGTCGTTGAATGTTGTCCGCCTCCCTAGCTTAGTCGGTGAATAATGCTGCTGGTGTCACTTCTGTAACGGAGTGGTATTTGCTTCCCTGTTCTGAAGTTTACACTACAAACATTGGTAAATGGCATCTGCCGCGTGAAGGTCAATGCAAGATGCCAAACGTCCCGAACTTTCTCTGCCCAAGGATCGTTTGAGGGCCTTTGGTCGCATGCTTTAAAGATAGACCTCTGGAAGTCCCACGTTCGACACAGGGTAAGAATCATCAGAGTTGGTGTCTGCTGACATCACACAAGGAAGCAGTGTTCCAAAAAGTTAATATATGGGTTCAATAGATTGGCGGCTCTGGCTCCTCCGAAACTTTCGTTTTAACGAAAACTGTATAGATTTCTTGTTGCAAAAGTCTAGTCTGCATTCAGAGTGGAACTTCTGCCCACCATCACGTTGATGGCAACTCTCTTGATTTTGCAGCTTCCCTCACACTATGGGCACCCTTCTCTGTCAAAGTAAACGTTTGTCGCCACATCAAGCTTGTTTCTCACACTGGCAACTTTGTGTCATCCATGTGTGATGTCGCCTAATGGATGGAAAATTAGTTTTTAGGATATTGTCAAAGCTATGCTAAATTCCACGAAAATCAGTCAAGTAGTTTACCTAATGCTATGCAGTACAAGCGTACATACGACGTCTAATACCCACACAAACAATCTGAACCAAACACCATATACACAGTACACTCTACAGCAGTCACTACACAAAGCATGCAAAATGAAATTCAGTCATGCCACAGTGTAAAAAATAGCCGCATAAATCTGATGTATTGTGCAGATACACTCATGATCACCTGAACAAAGAGTCACCTGGCCGTTGAGTCCATTTACTTAGGTGAAATGTGCTGGTGTAGGTTACCCTGAGGGGGGGGGGGGGGTTTGTTGTGTTCATGTTGTGTTGCATAGTTTGTTTTTCAATCCCGTGGTATACTATATGATAAGGGAAAATAAACTCTTTTGAATTGATTTGATTTGTTTGACACCTATGACGTCATATATGATGCCTATGAGTCATTTCTGACATATATGACATCATAATCCAATTTTGACGACATATTTTGGATTCCTTGGGGTCACTTTCCTATCTGCTAATAATACATTTATGAAAAACTATTGCAATTTGTTTCAGGTTATAGTGTAATTCTACTGGACTAGTGGTGGGGAAGCAATGGGGGACACGGAATCGACAATAACTAATTATTTACAATGAGAGTAAATTGAATCTAAAGAAACTAAGGCGCCTCACTCCGGACTCAGTCACAGACGGGAAAAGGGAACAAAACCGGCGGACTCAGCTCTGGTGGTGGTGGGTGGAAGCACGGACGCAGGGCAGCCACGAACAGGCGATGATAAAGGATGAGGACGACGATGGGCAAGACAATGAGCAAGCAGCAGGCAGACGAAACGGGCAGAGGCAGGTCGGCAGGATGACCTCCTCAGAGAAAGCTCTCTCAGCACTCTGTCCTCTACACTCTTTTACAATCCTCTCTGAACAAACAATTATCTCGGACACCCCCTCCTCAGAGTTCTTCTCTCCATCGTGTTCTCAAAGAACTCCTTTTCCTTGTGTTCGCCTCAGACTAGCACGATCCTCTCTGATGAAGCGCTCTCCAACCCCCATCGGCTCCTCCCTCTTCTCCTCGGGCAATGCTCCGCTCCTGGAAGGTATCTATCCCTCCGCCCCTCTCTTCCTCTCTTACCAAGTCTCCTGGTGCCTCCGGTCGAGGTTTACATAGGGGTTTGTACACACAATTTACTTCACCACCATAATCCCGAACTAATTATTACCACGCACCACCCCCTGTATGGTGCACGTTCAAACAAGACATCCTTAAGCTGATGTGTCCCTACTCACAGTACCTATAGAAAGTCTACACCCCCTTTCAAAATTCTCACCCTTTGTTGCCTTATTGCCTGGAATTAAATTGTATTAAATAAGACTTTTCCCACCTTTATTTACACATCATAACCCACAACTTCCAAGTGAAAAACATATTCGACAAATTTCTGAAAATTAATTAAAAATACGAAGGTAGAATATATTTGTTGGATGAGTGTCCACCCCCCTGAGTCAATCCTAGGTGGAAGCACTTTTGGTAGCGATTACAGCTGTGAGTCTGTTGAGATAGGTCTCTAACAACTTTGCACACCTTGATTGGGCAATATTTGCTCATTCTTCTGGACAAAACTGTTCAAGCTCAGTTAAGTTGTGTGGGGAGCAGTTTAAGACAGTAATCTTCAATCATGCCACAGATTTCGATTGGATATAGGTCGGGGCTCTGACTGGGCCACTCAAGGACATTTATATTTGTGTTCCTTTAGCCACTCCAGTGCAGCTTTGCTGTGTGCTTTGGGTCATTGTCATGTTGAAAGGTGAACTTCCATCTGAATTTCAGCTTTGCAGAGGGCAGCAGGTTTTTTCTCGGATTTCTGTATTTTGCTCCATCCATTTTCTTTCTATCCTGACAAATGTCCCAGTCCTCCTTGAGAAACATCCATAACATGTTACTGCCACCACGCTTCAACAGTAGGATGGTGTTCTTTGGATAATGTGCTGTATTGCATTTGCACAACGTAACGTTTTGCATTTAGGCCAAAAAGTTCCATCTGGATTCATCAGACCAATAAAACTTTTGCACGTAACTTCAGAATCTCCGGAGTGTTTTAGCAGCGTCTCGTGTAGCGAACGCTGCTCATGAGGAGCTCGGCATTGTTCTTCTTCTTCTTGTTTCTTGTTCTTCTTCTTGTGAGACACTTAATCTCTAGGATCCGGCTCTTGAATACAGATCACGGATCTCCTTAAATACTAAGCACATGTACACATCCTGACATAGACGGTGCCTTTTGAGAGCGTCTATCATTAACTTTTAAATATATTCGGACATTTGCATTAAAGTTTCGAAAAGTTCACGTTACTATTTAAAGATTATTCCATTTATCGTATTGTAATTTCGTAAATACATTATTTATTTCGTAAATACACGATATATCGTAAATACGTAAATACATTATGACGGGTTTCGCTATTGGCTTAATCAAGGCACGTGACGAAATATCGGAAGTTGTTGTTGTTGTTGTTTTTTTTAATTTTTTTTTAGCCGACAAAACCTTTAGGACGCTGCCCTTGGACACATTTGTCCTTGTTTTGCATACCTCAAACGGGACTCAAGGTGGGGTTTATTGAGTAATGACTCCCTTCTTGAAACCCGACCATACATGCCAGATTTGTGGAGTGCTCGGGATATTGTGATCACATGCACACAGGGGCCAGTCTTTGCCATAAAGGCCTGTAGCTCTTTCAAAGTTGTCATTGGTCTCTTGGTGGCCTGTATGATCAGTCTCCTCCTTGCTTGGTCATCCAGTTTGGCGGGATGGCCTGATCTATGCAGGGTGTTGGTGGTACCATACGCCTTCCACTTCTTAATGATTGTCTTGACTGTGCTCCAAGGGATATTCAAGGCCTTTACAATATTTTCATACCCATCCCCTGATCTGGGCCTTTTGAAAGCTCCTTGGTTCTAATGATTGAGTCTTTGCTGTGAAATGCACTACCCAGCAGAGGAAACCTACAGGAACAGCTGATTTTGTTCTGAAATAATCAGAATCTCTGTAAATTAACACAGGTGGAGGCCAATTACTGTAACTTGATGTGTGATGTTGATGGTGATTGTAAGGGGTTGGACACTTATCCAACCAATATATTGTTGCGGTTCTGTAAAACCGCATGCCTCCAAGGCAATGGCACACAACATACAGCGATCCCAAGGCAGTTATTCCAATATTATACGCCTTAGTTAGTCCCTTCCATATGTCTAGTGGGTAAAAGGGGAAAGATGCATTGCGTGGGACTCTTGTAGTTATGTCTCTTATATCTCTAACATCCTCACTTTAACCTTTCACCTTTTCCTTTCGTCCCAAGAACCATGCAAGCAAACATGCATGCCAAGCAAATAAGAATGAGTAACACGCTATGAGCATCTCCAGCAGGTTCACACTGCAATCGCTTCCTGCCGACAATGCACGATACATCGTTCCGTTGGAGTCTGCGCGCCCATTCTCCTTTCAAATGTGCGTGCCAATTCCCAACTGCCACCTCACCTCAGACTTCACTCTGCTCACCAAACCTTACCATGTTCACCACAACCACTCCATTTAACTGGGAAATATACCCTCACAGCAACCCATGCTTACACGCAACTATTATTTACCCATTTCACTACGAGCGCCACGTGGCACTCGGCCTTCACCATGGACGCCACATGGCAATCATCACTCGCTACCAACGCTGCATCGCCACCATTTCTCACTACGGATGCCAAGACGAGAGCGCCCTGCTCTCTAACCATTGCAACCGCTCCATGTTCATCAAGTCTGCACCGAAGCATCAAGGGACCCGGAGGGGACGTGGGTCGAGCTGCTTCAAGGCATAATGCGAACGTTTGCTGCAGGTTATGAAGGGACCTACAGGTAGCATGAGCATTTCACTGCAATTCCATGTTAGAATGAAGAGCAGCACACGTTCAGGGCCGGAGAAAGCATCCAAAGACCGTGGCCCCATGTAAAACTCGGATCTCCGAACCGTGTCAAGGTTAGCGAGTAACTGGCCCATTTTCCAGCTCCGAGGCATGGCGGAGCAAGGCTATGGCCACTGTGGCCCAATAGAGGAGCGGAATTTTGCCGGCAGCTCATCGTGATCCGGTTCTTGGCCCCTCCCTTCATTGGGGCCCATAAAAAGGGCAGAGCAGAGTCAGTTCGCTCTCTTTTGGGTCAGTCGCTCATTCAGTCAGCCTGCTCGTGGGTCAGTCCGTCAGCCTGCACGCCTTCTCGAGTTCATCCGGTTCGCCGTGCCCACTGCCGCTGCTGCTGATGCTGCTCGCCTTCGTGTTCAGGACTGTCAGTGCTGTGGCTGAAGGAACGCGGAGTCAGACGGGAACGGCAAGCAGGTAGTCAGTGAGCTGGTCAGCACAGAATGAAAGGCGCCGTGAGTAGCCGTGACCAAGTGAGGGTAGGGGGTTGCACACTCCTGCCACGAGTTGGGGCTGCTCCGTTTGAGCGATCCTCAATAGGTACTGACATTTACACACAGACTTTCACACAGATAGGATCGGGACTTTCTCCTTATGCATATTTTTCTATCATCTTTCTATCTCTCTACCTCGTCTATTGTGGTCGCATAAAAGAGCATTAGCACGGGTGAAGCCCGACTGTTCTTTTACGGGTAGAACCTGAAGTAGCAAACAAACTGACTTGCATTCACATTTTACTCTTGCATGACACTGCACCCTCCACATTGCACTGAATCACGCCTCCCACACCCACATCTTAGACACAACTAGGATTCCTCCCACCTAACTCTCCCTAAGCATTCTGGGTTGCGTTGGTATGCCGACCGTGCCAGGTATTGAGAGGACGTTTACCCTCACCTGCTTTCTTTCTCTCTGGGCTACATCTAATCTTCCTCGGGTGTGTGTGTGTGTGTGTATGTGTGATGGTGCCTGTTCTTGGATAAATTAAGATTGTAGAAGATGTATGCCCAGGATAACTTTGCTCTGTGTCTGCTTTTGTAAGATTGCTTGCCCTTTTGCCATACCGCACAAATTCCTTGCTTTCCCTGCTGTACATACCAACAAATCCCATTCACTGTGCCACATACCTTTCCTCGCGTTCTAGTTGTAAATAAATGCACTGTGGAGAAATGTTCCCAGCTCGTTTTTGTGTTTTCCTTCATTGGTCCAGCATGGCTCGTACCCTCGCTTAGCCGGGACATTATTCCCCAAAGATTCGCTTCGTAGCCGGTATGTACTTGGCAGTTCTGCTCGTCTGCACCTGATCCGGAAGGTAATCTGATTAACACAAGTACGTATTGAGAGCATGTTCCCCGGTAAGGAAGTCAGTGACTCTTAGGTAAACGGTTTCTTAGACGGAGGACCCTAAGTCAAGTGGTCGAGATATTGGTGTTCGTGGTCCATTGGTGACTGGCGGTGTCACAAAGTTATTTGTGTGTGACGGCCTGCGATTCCGGTGAGTCCAGCGAGTGACCCGAGGAAGTCCATCCCTCGTGGTCCCCCCCCCCCCCCCCCCCCCCCGGACCATAACAATATTCTTGTTTGGTATTTTAAATTAATTTTCTGAAATTTGTAGAATTTGTTTTTCACTTTGAAGTTGTGGGTTACAATGTGTAAATAAAGGTGGAAAAAGTCTGATGTAATGCAATTTAGTTCCAGGCTATAAGGCAACAAAAGGTGAAAATGTAGAAAGGGGGTGTAGACGTTCTAGACTCTAGAGGCACTGTATTACATTAAGATTGGCGAACTACTCATACACAAATCATGCTACTCTATCCATTCCTTTCTGCTCTATGGTAATACAACTACCCCGACCAAAAACGTAACAATGTAAATAATTATTCCTGTGATACCATTAATGTATAATTTGCATAATATACGAGAAGGAGACAGTTGTCTCCCATTAAGGCATGAAACAAACATTCTTAGCTGAAGTCTTAGGATATGCCACAAACTGCACCTTCATTGCCATCCTAGATTGTACAAAAACAAATCTCCGACCATTGCATAAACTTCCTCCTGTTTATTGCCAATATACTGTATATCATAACAGTCTTTCTCAAACCAATTCCACTGCTATTTTGTTTTTAACAAATGTGGTTTACTTCAACTTCATTCAGAAATTTTAACTCCTAAAATGAAAGTCAACTTCCGTTTAATATGTTAAAGCTCAAACAAGTACATGACTTCATCTTTCTGGGGATGAAACCCTATTCCAGGGCAGATCGACGTGCTGTGTTTGTGTTCACACTCGCATCAACAATGGGAAAACAAACAAACAAACAAAAAAGCATCGATCCAAGAACAAAGATGACGTGCACAAACGCGATGTACTGTATGACATTGTATTCAGAGGTGAAGCCAAGGTCTTTTCTATACGAGGCAGCCATGCCTGTCTGTACGCCCCCAAGATGAACCGTGTTCCATTTTATTATGTTATCATGAAGTAAATCGTACACCCTATTATGTCCATGGATCCATGTAAGTGAAAATCTGATAGCCAATCTAAGAACCCTTTTAGCTTCCCAACCTAAAATGTCAATTAATCGCTTCTAGATCTTTCACCTTCTGTCATTTAGCTATTTCCTGAGAAACAATATCATACACATATAGAGATGCACTTTAAAAGTGAAGGAGTGATCATTGGCCATCTCCAGAAATAAATAATCATTTAATCACTGCATTCACTTGCAATATTTTAAAGCATTACTTCTATGGAATGTGAACATTCATGGTGTAACGATACTCTCATGTCAAATTTGAATGCGTGACAGTGCTGTGTTCTTCGCTCGCAGATTAATCTGTCATCGGCATGACGAATACAGAGGAGACAAGCAAATCCTTATGAAATGACAAAAACCAAGCATCTTGAGAAGAGGTTTGATTAGAAATTAAAGATAATTGCAATCGTGCTTACACACATGGTGAGTGCTGATAATGTGAATGCCCACAAAATAAAGGAAAGCAAGTAAAGTGATGTCAATTGGCACCAACCACAACCCCGACTCCTGAATAATTAATTGATTGACATCAATCAATTATGGGGCAAAGTAAGTGGAAATCTGCCAATTGGCCAAAATTTGGCAAGTCTGTACAACAGAGGAATATATCTGGCAGGATACATATTTGCCTCCGAGCTGTCTAGCCTGGGTTTGAATCCCGACCCAGCTATTAATTGTCATCCTGGTGTTTGGCAGGCAGGGTAAGGCATCAAGGTGTGTGCCGTTAAATGGACGTTAAACTGGACGTTCTGATGTCTGTCAGATGGACGTCTGTCAGATGGATGTTAAACTGGACGTTCTGATGGCATTTATTGGTGGATGTTAAACATCCATGATGTCCTTCACAAAGAGTGAGCAAGCTATCGCCAGCACCATGGCCAAATTCCAGATTCCTGCTCTAACCTACAGGGGGCACTACATGAGTGGCAGAGCCGCACACACAGAAAGTGATGCATATGAAACGAGAATGGCACTCGGTAAAGTGCATACCTCCGCCAGGCTGAACAGTTTACGTTTTGTATCACACTGATGGGCCGGATCTGGATCCGGACCTGAACCAAAATCGAATCGGCTTGTTCTTGTCACCAAACCAACTCATCCACCAAGTTTCGTTTGAAGTTTGCCTCCAAAGCCAGCCGCCGACTGGGTATCCTCCATCGTAGAAAGTCCTTTCTTGGCACACCTGAACTCTTGTCCACCTACAAGGCTTTCATTCGCAGCTTGATCTCCCCCTTTGGGCTGGCTCCCCTGCCTCACATCTTGATGATGCCAATGAGCGTGAACACAGAAAACAAAGCAGTGCGACTGCATATAGTACTTAGGTACAAAAAAGAAAAGACGGCATTGCTTACTGAGGTGCCGGTACCCAATGATTATGACTTAAACAGCATAGAAATCAATAAAATGACCAAATACCAGGATTTCAAAAATGAAGTCAAAAGATCCTGGAAGCTGAAGAACATGGAAATCCTACCAGTGATAATTGGAGCAATGGGAATTATGAAGAGGAAACTCACAGAGATCTTAAAAACCATCCCTGAGAATATTACTACAAACAAACTACAGTTGGAAGCTGTCTGGGGCTCGGTGACAATCCTGAAAAGAGACCTCGGAACAAAACTTTAAGAACAAGAAAATGTCACAGCTTGGTCCATGAATCGTGACCCCCTTACCGAAACGGAGGTGATATTTCAAGCCCTTGGAGGACTCCGTTCCACCTTGTGAAACCCACATATGGAGATAATAACCAATGACAAACACGTACACCTTTTTTGGTTTCTATAAAATGTCTTCATCACCCAATTTTTTTCTTTCTGAAACTGTCCAATGTGGTCTTCCACCATCACATCACAGTTGGGAGGCACAGTAGATGACACATACATAAGACATTGCTATGAAGAGGGATGCAGATCCAAATGTATTCTATGGGGATTAAGGGAGGGAGGGGGGAAGAGGTGGTACAGAATGGGGCAGGGACTATGTGGTAAAGGGATTTGTTAATTTTACAAATACAAAGGGGATTTTGAAAGCCGTTCTTGCCCCACCTCCCTTTGCCCCACTCCCATATGCACCCCGTAGGCACGAATCAAAACTCCTCTGCCCTTCTGGTCACACAAAATAAATAGATGACTCAAAAATACAGATTACCTTCAGAAAAATGTGGCAAAGCACAAAACTGGAATGTAAGATGCTTGCTATAAGGATATGCAGAGTGCTGATCCTACCTGCAGAAATCCACTTGGGTCATTTTCCTTCATCACCTCCAGGCAAAATTCCATTAGGCCTGTGGTTTGACGAAGTTTCACAGAACAATGACTCATCTGATCACGAACCACCTGGAAAAAATAAAAATCATCAGCACCTTCTACTTGTTTTACAATCTTTGTCATCTTATTATGAATCAAAGATAATTTATCGGTTATCGTACTCACCAGTAATCTCAAATGGTAAAGTAATACTTGATCAAACACCGCATGTTCTTCATCAAGGTTGTCTTAATCAAGGTTGCAAAAATGCTACAGTTGGAACTATAGTACACGGAGTAGTACTCTCATATACTATAGTTGGTAACAGGTCCTACTACAGTAGTCTGCAGAGAATTACTACAGGAAAGGAATGCTTGTTTTTTGCCTGGGTACGTGACTCTGTCAAAATGTCACAAAAACCATATTTGAATGTTCCTCATGCAAAATTGCTCAATACACACCAAGACATCAAACCCATGAAGCGCAACAATGATTCAATCAATCCCCCACACAAAACTGAAGGATAACCTTGAACTTAGATTATAGGAAACCAGTGCATCATGACAAATTACCGAAACCATTACTTTGAGGCTCTATGTAAATAAACAAGTCCATAACCGGATGAAGAACTGGATTATGAGATTATTTCAATTTGATAACTGCATCATTACTGCCGACAAGTGACAACCTTCTTTACTCTTCTGCTAATGTATGGAGATGAATGGCATTTACATCCTTTCATTTCAGAAGATGCACGGGTGGAAATATAAAGCTGACTGGTAGCATAGCCTGCATTTATTACTCCACACACACGAAGCGAAAAGCAGGGTTAAGCAATTAGTTCACGTCTGTCTGTCGTTCTGTCCACAAACGTCAGTATATGATCGAGTAACAACTTAATTTCAGTTGAATGTTATATTTTGAACACGAATCGGAACATGAATCGGAAAATAAACCTGCCGTTTAACAATACTTTGGTCTGAATTTGTCCCAATCGCACATGTGCAGAGAGGAGTGCGATAATTTTTTCTTACTCTACCTGTCTGGCAGTCAAACAAAATTGAAAATCATTCCAAACAGGAATATTACTGTTTTTAAGGACATCATAAAGGACACAAACAACAGTCACAAAGAACAAATGACGTGTTAAATAAGGTGTGTAAAAGATGCGGCATCAATGGCAGTAAACTTCTGAGAATTTTTTTTCCCTTTAACCTTCAGAGTCTCTATTCTATTTCAATTGAACGAGATACGTGAACACTGCAAAATCGCCTTTTTGCCACTTTCAAAATCCTTCCGTTTAGCAGTACAGTCATACCTCCTATAACACTGCTTTATATGATGCCGTTTCAGTGTAGCACTCTTCATCCTGGGTGTAATTACTAGATATGTACTTAATCCTGGTTAAACGGAACAAAAAAAAAGAAAAAATCAGCGTGCTGTGGAGGAGAAAGAACATGAAACTGAGGGAGCTCTTCCTATAATGGCAATTGATGACAGCCATGTTGTCAGAGGGCATCACCAAGATCAATTAGACCCTCGACATTTGGTCAGAGAACGTTCCTGACTGGGAACGCAGGAGCAGTGTCAAGAGAGGTGGTCTGGCAGATATCGCTTGCTACCAGGAAATGCTGCGGGAGAGGAAACAGTGGGCAAGGCAGTCTACCCAAGATGCCTTCTTCAACAAGAAGTCTGCAGTTCCCAAGGATGAATCACAAGCTGGCTCATCCTCCCGGGAGTAGCTCCTTCCATTGTCTTACCGCTGTCATGTAGGAGGATTTTTGTTATTGTCATTAAACACTAACTCTACATTATAAAATACTTTCGTCCATTTTCATGTGTACAGTATCTTTGATATTATTGCCATTACCGATACCTCAATGAAGCCCTCGGATGGCACTCATACGTGAGAAATGGTGAAACTATGAACATATCTTCATTAGAACAGTGTTATAAATACTTCCTATGGAGCTGTTTCACACATATCTGCAGCGTTATAGTGTTGTGAATTTGGAAAACTATCACACACAACATCCAGGTTCCTATAGTTCATTTATATCGGTAAGTATGTGTTTTATAGATAGCTTCCTTCCCTTGTCTAGTGGGTGAATCAATGTAAATGGGCTGTGATTTATTTTAATAGTTAGGAGTTTATCGGGATTCTGCAGAGAAGAGCAACGACCCTCCTGCCCCGAGATTCTTGCAGCGTAAACAAGAATGACGGTTAGAAGGATGCTGCAGAAAAGAACGACAATCCCCCGCCCCGGGATTTTCCCCGCGCGCCGGGGAGGGGGAGGGTTGAGCGCGCCGGAGCGCATAAAAGGAAGAAAAGGAGCAGTGAGCAGAAGCAAAAGGAGAGAGCAGCGAGCCAGCCAGCCAGCGAGGAGAAGCGAAAGGAGAGAGGAGCCAGCAAGAGGCAAGCGAGAGAGAAGCCAACCAGTGAGAAGCAAGGAAGGAGCGCTGATCTTGCTGGAGCGCTCATCGTGTTGGAGCGCTCGCGTTGCGGGAGCGCTCGTCTCTGAAGTCCTGGACTGGTCTTGCCACTGCCGCCTGGAACGTCTTCTTCCTCCTCCTCCTCCTGAGGATTGAGCTTGAGAGAGACCATCCGCCGCCGGAGCCGGAAGGGTTGCGTGTCGTCGCCGGAGAGAACGAAGTCGAGGTTTTGGTGGCCGGGACGGGCGCCGAACCGAGTCATCCTTAAGACCGCACGAGGCGGACAGGTCCAAGGTAGACCCTGGCCCTCAGCTCCACTATCCTCCGAGCTGAAGGCCGAAATAAAGGCGTCAGCCACCACTTCTTTTGGGTGTGTGTGTGTGTGTGTGTGTGTGTGTGTCCGTGGGCCCGTCCTCTAAGTAGTAAACTGTTAAGTGCTTTTGCCTGTACATCCGTGCATTGTCTGATATTCGGTTTATTTCTGCCTCTGACGTGCTCCCCTAGTCCCCCCATTATTGTTGAATAAATACCCCGATTGTTAAATGTATCAGCTCGTTTTGTGTTTCTTTCATTGGTTCGACATGACGCGTGATTGAGAATTAGTACGGCAGTTCGGGCCGGTAAATTGTCATTTGGTCCGGCGCGACTTTGGTAATTCCGCTCGGTTATGCCGGATCCGAGTCGGCGATCGCGACTCGATTCGGACAAAGTCGGCCGAGGGTGAATTTCCCCGGTAGTTGGACCATGTGGGTATTTAGGTAAATTGAAACTGGCAATCGACCCTACCCCGCGTGGTCTAGACATTGGCGAACTTCGGTCCGATAGAGGACCCGTCAGCTCTGGACTTATCCGGGGCGACGACCTATACATTCTGGGCGATCGGTCGGGCCGACTTGCAGCTCCATCTAGCGGTCGTGCTCGCGGCCGACCCCGCAACAATAGGAGGTACTGTGTATTCCTGTACTTGGACATGTGAAATAAGGTGGTGTATAAGACTGCATCAAGGGCACGAAACTTCTGGAATTTTTTTATACAACCTGTAAAACCACTATTATATTTCAGCATGAAAGGAGAATCCAAACGTAAAAGTTAAAAGGGAACTCAAACATTAAAGGGGAGCCCAAACGCAAATTTTTTTTTTCCTGAAAATCATTGAAAGTCATGAATCACGATCTAATTTGAAGGGGGGAAAAATGATTTTTTGTTGGCAATTATAAAGTACCGAAAAAAGCTCAAGAGTGTCGATTTTCGATTTTCGCCAGTTACATCACTCTTGAAACCCACCTTCATCCAAATGGCGGCTTACATCGAGAAACGGCGTAAAGTGTTTCGACCTCAGATTCCGATATTGATTCCACCATCATGAGCATCTCTGATGGTCCTCAGTATGTTGAAACTGCTCAGTGGGATTTTGAAGAAACTATTGGAGACAAAATTAGTGATGGAAACACTTTCGGGGGAACTATGGAGTCGTATCGCTTTGAGCCTGATGCGAGCGATTCAGACGAAGTTGGTGACAATGGAGGTGTTAGTTAGGATGAAAACGCCGGTTTTTTGTTTTTCCATTCAATCGACGGTTTATAAGGAATTTTGTATTAATTGATAAATCAGTTATATTAGTCCGGCAGAAACACGGCATGGCACAACACAGCACGGACACCGCCCAGGCACACTTGGACACTGCCGACAAAATGGGTGACGAATGCTTTGTCTCATCATCGCAGGCTGACCCTGGTGTCCTGTATGTTATGGGATCGTCCCGTTTCATACTTTCTCTGGATGCCATTTGTGTCTGTGGTCATGCCAATGTTCCATGCTGTGTCGTACCGTGTCAATATCCCACCCCAGTGGAGAGGGGATAGTAGAGCAGCTAACAGCTGATTTTGAGGAGAATCTTTCAAATGGTGATACAAGCATGAAATTTGGTATGAACATGCCCAAAGGGTCATTCTTCAATTTTAGTCGATGAGCCATTCAAAAATCCAAGATGGCCACCTTTTTTCAAGATGGCCACTGGTTAAACCCATGAAATACAATTTTTGACATATCTCATGAAAGAAATGACTTATTTGAATGATTTCAGTTTCTCTTTATATGTTTTGGGACATGCTGAAACAGATTATACCCATTAAAACCTTCTTAGATATCAATTTTTAACCTGTTGTGTTTATTTTTGTGCATGCTAGACATGCTGCAGGGAAATGTGTCACTTATTATCAAAGCAAATGATGCTGATGTTATTGTCATTGCCATCTCTGTAATGTTATCTCTGCAGAAGCTGGGCCTGAAGAAAATGTGGATTGCCTTTGGTCAAGGAAGACATTCACGGTGGATTCCTGTACATGAGCTTGTCATCAAGATTGGACCAGGAAGAGCCCATGGAATGCCATTCTTTCATGCATTTACTGGATGTGATGTTGTCTCTGCCTTCTGTGGGAAAGGGAAAAAAATCTGCATGGCAAACATGGAATGTGTGTAGTGAGGTAACTAGCACATTCATCAAATTGAGCCAGAAACCAACTGGGTTTGATGAAGATGACCTGCACCACCTAGAGAGGTTTGTGGTGCTCATGTATGACCGATCTAGTGCAACCATACATGTTAATGATGCCAGATTAGACCTCTTTGCACACAAACAAAGGTCTTATGATGCTATACCACCAACTCAAGCTGCACTGAAGGAACATTCAAAACGAGCAGCTTATCAAGCAGGATGCATCTGGGGTCAGGCAACAATCCGCCAGCCAGAAGAGCACAGTCCCAGTGACTGGGGTTGGAAAAACAAGATGGTATCTGGAGGATATGCTGGACTATCCTTCCTTCCATTGCAGCCAGCTGCCAGCAGCTGACCAAGTGTGGATGCAAGAAAGAATGCGGTGGAAGATGTAAATGTTTTTGGTGTGGCTTGAGCTGCACAGCACTCTGCAGTTGCACGTGTCTGGAGTAGCAAGAAATGACAATGACTCTGTTACTTGATGCACATTGTGCATGATTTGTTCCCAGTTTAGAGACACTGTGCACCCAATTACACATAACATAACGGCAAAGGAGCTGTTTTTGTCCTTGTATTTACATGTATGGAACTAGTCAGTGATTGATCCCGTCCAAATGGCATTAACCAAAGCATATGTTACAAGATGCCGTCCAGAAACTTTGAAAAGATACTGCTATAGTTATCTTTTCATTTAACATTTTTCCTGGCCAAAATGAGTTAAGCTGTATGTTCAGCAAGTTAAATTGTGTGTTCGGCAAGGTTTAATGGTTTGAATGAAAATTGGAAGATTTTGGATGTGATGTTGTCTCTGAGGTCTTATGATGTTTCTTGTCCAATTTCTGGCAAACTTCGGGTATTTCGGCCATTGGTGTCGCATGAAACCATCTTGGTTTGTATTACTACAATGGCCAAGGATGCAACGACTCGGCATATTTGTGGAAAATCGAAAATTTGTGGTTTGAATTAAATCGTACCGTGATGCAACCTGTAGACAGCCCGGATATGGTGGTCAACTCCCGGGTGTGATGTCACAGGCATGAACAAGGAGATTTTGACTTTTAATTGCAAAATTACCTACTTTACAAATCGCAAATCGGAAAAAGACACATCATATCTATTTTGGATGGTATCAAGGGATAGATGCGCGTCAAGGTGGTCTCAGCATTTGGGTTCGCCTTTAAAGACCACACGTCTTTCCTGAATAGCAGACAAGTTATCGAGGAGACCCTGAATGAATTCAAATTTCCTACCTAAAATGTAGGTAGCGAGTGGTCTTGTCTTCTTGGAGGTTCCTTGACACTAGGTTGTACTGCTTGCTACCTTAGAGTGTGCTTGTTGTCTGAACAGCAACTTCTGCACTAAAAACGAATTCATAATTCTAAAATGTTTGCATGTCACATGTGGAATGGCCTTCTTCAGCTAAAAAGGGTGACGATGATGGTAAACCTGTGCCCTTTTAGTCTTGTATTACCCATGCTCCTTTCGAGCTCGGATAGTGAAAACAACTGATCCCAAATGATTTTGAGGCCTGTGGTACTGATAATACTACTAAAAATAACAAGTAAAAAAGATAAAATGTCATAGCCCCCGTTGTTTTAGTAATTTTGCTGTACGGAGTTAAAGGGCTAGCCCGTATTGATGTACAACTAAAATGACCGCCAGTCTACCAGTCGCATCTTTGATCCATTGCATAATAAAGTGAGGGGCACGTGTATGCTATCATGTACTGTGCTTGTGCCAAGTTTGAACAAAATCGGATCATGCATGTCTGAGATGGTTGTGGACACATTTAAGTAACAAAATGGCCATCAGTTGGCCATCTTGGACATGATATCAAAAAAAAAATGACATGCTTATGTAAACCATTATTCATTATCTGTGTGCCAAGGTTAAACAACATTGGTAAATGCATGTCCGAGAAAAGGTTGAAGACATGTTCAACATTGGGTTTTTTACAACAAAATGGCCGCCAATCGGCCATCTTGGAAATTATCTCGAAAAGCGTGACATGCCTATGTAAGCTAGCATTCCTTATCTGTTTGCTAAGTTTAAACAACATCGATAAATGCATGTCTAAGAAATGGTTGAGGACGTGGTCGACACTGGGTTTGTTTGTTTTTACAACTAAAACGGCAGCCAGTCGACCATCTTAGATCTGATCTCGAAAAAAAACAATGACGTGCTTATGTAAGCTATCATTCCTTATCTGTGTGCCAAGTTCGAACAAGATCTGTAAATGCATGTACGAGAAATGGCTGAGGACGTGTTCAATACCGGGTCGTTTTTACAACTAAAATGGCCACCAGCCCGCCATCTTGTATCTGATGTTGAAAAAAAATGACGGGCATATACATACCATCATGTGTTGTCTTTGTGTCAAGTATGAATAAAATCGGTTCATACATATCCGAGACATGGTTGCGGATGCACACGTGCACGCACGAACACGAAAATCGAAACCAAATGTATAAGCTCCCGTTTCCGACTAATCCAAACAGGGGCTAATAACACAGTAGTACATTCATCATGTTTAAATGGCATGCTGTGTGAAGCAGATCAATCGGTCGGGATAACATGCCTGGAATACTCCGCACACAGCATTCCGGGCACATTACGGCTGAAGATTGATCTTGCAAGAAGTGCAGCAATTAGGACACTATCAAGACATTGGACAGAATAATTATAAAATATAAAGCAGCAGCCCACATACTCAACCATTATTAATTTATTTATTTATTTATTCACTCTCACACACATACACACACACACACACACACACACACACACACACCAAGGGGCATTCAGTGGCCATTTGCTCCATGCAGGGATGGCTGAACACAAGCAAACCTCAGCATTGTGGAAATTTACAAAATAAATTGTTAGCATGAGCCAGCACAGAGATACGTCTACGGTGCACTCTCATGCAGTGCTGTTTTCCTGCCGAACACACAGACGCAGTGCTATTTCCTTACTCTGAGCCTACAGGCCATACTGTACATCTATTGCAAAACTACATACAGCAATTTATCAACTGTGTACCTATAGACAGCAATATATGCATCTACTCTGAGCAACACAGCACTATATAATGTTTATTGTTATTATTTCATATGCAGCCTATGGCTGCTGGTTGCATCATTACTGGAAGCACAGCTGTGGTGCTGATGCATTGCCCCCTGCTTCCAGTAAGCTGATATTAATTTTGCCAACCTTAGGATGACAGGCTGAGTCAACCCACCTGGTGTTATTTCACAGCACGACAGGGGCTCAAACTCAATACCCAAAGATCTTAAGCCAGCTACTTTAACCGTAAAGCCAACACCAGGCTCGCTATATACTGTGGGCCTATACGTCCAGGACTGGATCTACTCCAAGGATAAATACAGCACTATTGATCGACTGCGAGTATATTTACAATACTATGTCTACCTCTGACCATACATACACCTCAATGTCAAATGTGAGCCGACATACAGCAATAATTATCTTGTCATCTGTGTTATTGCTACTTACAAATTGTGAGCCTAATTTTAGCACAATTCTACATGGAGCAGTATTTATCTCATGGAAGCCTAGTTACAGTGCTATGTATCCATTGTGAGCCTATACACAGCACTATCTCGTTTGAGCTTGTTCGTAGTATTTACCCACTGTGAGCAGATCCTAAAATGCTATTTTTCAACTGTGAGCTTTGGTAATTTCACAATAATATGGATATATTCATGGACATTGACAAGATGATTTCAATACAAGATGAAATACAGTAAATTAATAACAAGACCAGGGGAGGAACAGTTTTGTGCCAGAAGGGAAAAGGAAGAGAAGGTGTTGAGGGTTCACAATGTCAGGTTTATATTGAGAAATGGGAACCAGGTGAACAGCATCATTCAGTGAAGAAAATCCCACATTTGATATCCGTTTGACCCACACCACTCTCGTCACAATATCTTCACTGCCTTGAATCATGTCGTGATGCCTGCGTGTGCGTATAACCGGAAATATAGGAATAGAAACATGGTGACAAATCTCAGTGCTCAAGTTAATGAGATGTAGCGTTCAATAAAACACATCGACTCTGTCCGCTGTTACATCTCTCATCTCTCTACACACACACAAGGAGTTCCAAAAGGTTGTTACAAACACAAAAATCTGGTATCGGTCCAATAACAATTTTTGATTCCAAAACCTTGGCTATTATTCCAAAAAAAAAAGAATTACTATTAGCCCCAAGTGATGAAGGAATCTCTCCAAACTGGCAGTACATGAACTTTAAACCCATTTGCGATTGAAATTATTGAAACAACCCTTCTCATCTTTGGCATCCAGTACTGTCTGTTTTGTGGGAGGATGACATATTTCATCAAATGTTGATTAGAATTTAATCACTTGTGCCACTGAAAATAATCTCATGGTATTACAATTTTACTATGTTGAGAGGACAACCAACGCATCGTAAAAACCATGAGCCAAATTAAACTCAGGAAGGATGGCTGGTTTGGTATTCCCATATGAGCTTGTGACCTGTGACTAGATGCACCGAGAGCCAGCACGGGCCCCGAGGCAAACAACCTCAGGACCCCCACCCCTTCTCTCTCACATTTGTATTAGGAATTACAATTACAGGAGAAGTTCGAGCCCCTCAACAGACCCCAGGCCCCGAGGCAGCGACGCCGCCCCTCTCGACTCCCCTGCCAGTGACACTGGGATCTAAGATTCAAATACCATATACTGTGTCACTATGATGATACATCTCTCAATATCCTTGGCCAGTCTGAGAGCATCGATAAAAACAAAGCAGTCTTCATGCCAATGCATAGGGCGAGGAGTTGGATGACTCGTCTTCATTCTTGTTTTAATTCAGTCTCGAGTTTGTTATAATTCGCAAAACATCAAATTACCAATTTCTTCCTGCAGGTCACTGTGTGGTGTAGCTGAGATGAGGACGAGGTAATAAAGGCAAAAACATGGAGGCGGAACACCCTGCTGACATTTTGCCCCGAGCTGGAAATGGCAAAACACTTCCAGCTTCCCCGCTTTCCACTACGTCTAGCTGTTGTGTCCTGTTTTCTAGCTCTTCGAGGAGCCTCGACGTTTTAAACGGAGAAAAAGAACAAACTTATACTTTCATTTTCAAATATACTTTTGCAGGTATCAATCGTTTAAATCACAATCTGTTGATCATATAACACCGTCAGAGAAAAGGTTCCCTGAAACATTTTGCCTTTCTATGCAGTGTGTTGTGCACGTGATGGGAATACAAAACCAAGAAAAGGAAGAACAAATCCTCCACAAGAAAAGCTTGCATGTTATTTAAATAATTTAGCAATTGTTGAAGCAAACAAGAAACCACCACACCTTTCGCTTAAAATTCCTTATTTTAATTAAACAGAACCAGATTGACGAGCACTTTCGTTCGGAACAGGGAGATCAAGGAGTTCCAAAAGGTTGCCAATGTTAGCAATTAAGGGCTGGCAGGATAGCCTTGAGGTTTGCTTACCCACCTTTGAGCGGTTTACCTGGGTTTGAATCTCGATCCAGCTATAAATTGTCACTCTGATGCTTCATCTGCAGGATGATGCATCAATGTGTGCGCCGTCCATCGGAATTACGTTAAGCTGGAAAACCCGTCTGCCAGCACCGGTTGTTTTTGGACGATAAAGATGCCGTGGTGTCCTTCGCAAAGAGTAGGTGAGTTATCACCAGCATCCTGAACAAATTACAAATTCCCACCACCTTAAGTTGAACGCCGAGCCTGTTCAGCAGGTTCGTGAAAGACTTGTGCCAAAACCGCTTCACGAATGACCTCACAAGAAGAGGGGAATAATCGAGCCCATTCAAATAGTAGTAATAGTTGTAGTAGTAGTAGTAGCAGGAGCAAAAGCAGTAGGAGTAGTAGCCACTGTTAAGAATTAACTCCACATCTTTAATTACCCAAAAATCAACGTTTCACAAGTTTTTCTTTGCCCTGGTTGCTGAATTTACATTTTCTAAAGTTAAAAAAATGTTTTGTTTTTATTAATTCAAAGTCAATTGACTTCATCGGATTTGAAAAAAACAGAGCAAAAAAAAACAAAATTCCCATCAGAGCAGTGCTCACTATGCGGGGATGCTGGTGTAAAATACAATACACTGTGTTGATTTGTCTATTGTCTTTGGAGGAGGAATGCATTCTGGGGACAGACTTAACTCGTTGCCAACAGGACTTTGAGGAAGGTGATAGGTTAGATAGTTTAACCATAAGATAAGCCAGATAATTGTGAAATTATTTGAGGTTGTCCCTGGAGGACATGAAGAGTAAGCAAACTGCTTCATGTCAACTGCCTCACGCTTAGTGTCAGTGCCAATATGATGGATGTGTTCGCTGCAGATGAGATGGGATTCACATGTGTATGAGTGAGAACAGGCTATTTGTGAAAGGATTCCCAGTTGGAGTCAATATCAGATGTAGAGGGGGCTGAAGAACAAACTTCTAAAGACGGGGCTGATTGCCCTCCCTGCCAGTCGGCCTGAGTGAACCTGTTTCTCAAGTTTATTTGAAAACAACCTCCGCACACCCACCAACAAGACAGTTCGAATGTGCATTGACTGCTTCTTATAGGAGGAAGGACACCAAGAAAAGAGAGATGTGACACCAACGACATGCAAAATAGCATGATATTGTGCAGCATCAGTAATGTAAATGAGCAGTGACATTGAGCACAAAAGAGTGGTGCAACAGCCAGATTGAGAAAAAAAAAATGTAAGATACGTCGAATGCCATCACCTATCTTGTTTGAAAGTGAATTTAGTTTTTGCTTTAAGACCTGCGATGTTATGTGTGAACTAGAACGGCACTCGGTAGAGCACATGCTCCGCCAGGCTGAACAGTTTAAGTGTTGTATCCCATCGATAGGCCAAATCTGCATTCGGACCTTAACCCTCTGAACCCTGAGCTCCTTGGACTTTTGGTTCTCCCACCCCCGGCTCCCTGGAGAAAAATCTGGCAGCTCAGGGTATATGGAGGTTTGAATAGCGGCCAGTAAACCGGCCACTCGGGTATATGGAGGTTTGAATAGCGGCCAGTTAACCGGCCACTCGGGCATATGGAGGTTTCAATAGCGGCCGGTAAAACAACTGGTAGGGTATTGGGAGGTTTGAATAGCGGCTTGTAAAACAGCCGCGAAGGTTCAGAGGGTTAAACAAAATCTAATCGGCTTGTTCTTGTCACCTACTCAACTCATCCACCAAGTTTTGTCATTGCCTGGCCATAACAGTTTGAGATATTGCGCTATATATCATTTTTGGCCCCATCTCTCAATCGTAAAGAATTCTCATATCCGAATCTGGATTTTCACCAAAATCAAATCAATTTGCCCTTGTCACACACCCAACCTGTCCACTAAATTTTGTGTGAATCCGTCCATAACTTTTTGAGACATAGTGCTCACAGACAGACAGACAGACAGATCAGACAAACAAACAGGAGTGAAAACAACCTCCATCCACCTTCGGTGGCGGAGATAATTACTACCAAGACTTGGTTTGAGCTTTATAAAACTGAAAACAAAACTGTACTATAGATGGGTCCTATCAGCCGACATCAACAATATAATGACAATCTCATGCATTAAAGTTTAAAAAAGTTGATTTTGGGGGCAAGAAATAGGACAGCAAGTTCAGATATGTTTTCAATGTAGCGGCAATGCAAGATGAGACGATTGCATTTTGCGAATGGAATAATCCCCGAATGAACAATACATTCTGATTGAAAAAACAACACACATACCCATGTAAACTCGAAACAAACACAGGTATCTGCAACCAAGACATCAACAAATAATACTATTCATCTTTGTGTGGTTATTGATAAACATTGGATCAAGGGGTCCAGCTGGAGTTTGTTCGATCCTAATTGTTCACCTTCAGTTTGTGATCTCTCTCTTTGGCCACACGTGACATCAGTTGACCCTTACGCCGATTGAGCGCATCAACGAGTGCGTCACATTGTGCGACCAAGCAGGCTTCAAACTCCACACTGTTTTCCTAAGAAATAGGTTGGGGTGCATAGTCTGAAGGATCAACAGAGGATGACACAGCACTGACAAATCGCGAAAGTTATAATTGAATGGGCGAATGCCCACAGATGAACTCTCAGGATTAACCTGAACATGCACGTTTGGAGCAAGGTACCTACTTTAAGGTGTTGCAGAGTTATTGAGAAATTCTTACACGAAGCACATATACCACATTGCAAACAAAATAATTTTGTCATCAGTCTGAGCTTGCTGTGTTCAGCACAACACCTAATCAAACACACTACACTCTGGGATAAATGGATAATTTAGAGGTAGCATACTCACTTTTAAGTTGTCTAGTCGAGTTTGAACCCCATCCCAATTATAACTGTCATTATGGTGCTATGCAGTAAGGGCAGTGGTATCAATCAGTGCACTATCATACAGAGGGGATATTATGCCACATATCCTATCTATTATAATTCGCTTGTGGATGGGAAATAGTTTTTGACAGAGTAGACCATTGTTGCCAGGAGCATGGCCAGATTCTAAATTCCTGCCTTGATATACAGGGGTCGCTGTGTCAGCACCAAAGCCGTTAAGTGTAGAAACGATGCAACCAGCAACCCAATTTCGTAATTGAATACTGCTAAAATTGATGTGCTGTTCCATATAACACTGGGTATATTCCGTATAAATCTGTTGTGATGTAATTAGTATGCGGGTCCCAAAGGATCCCCTGACTTTGCTGGATCGCACTCGGTCAATTATCACCCCCAATAAACACTTTATACTGGTCTTTAGGGGAAACCACTTCAACACAACACTTCCATTACTCCCACTAGTTGACAGTAATTAAGCACAATTTGAAATCTCGTTTTTATCAGGTAAGCAGCAACATGTCCCACATTCTGCAAAGAGACAGGTAACAATGCTCGACTCGTGCTGACTCCTCACAGTGAAAAACTTTACGTTTGAGTTAACAAGCCAGACTGTGCCTATTATTGTTGATGAATGAGATGCCTGAAAGGGTGCGAGATGAACTTAATGCTGGCTGGTACAGAAAGAAAATGCAAATTATGGTTTTATTTGGAGATTGAAACAAAATGAAGAGGACGCGTACCTGTATCTGAGTCATGGTGTTTTTTAACTGCACCAAAAACTCTTTTGCATCCTTTGCTCTCTCGGACAAACCATTGATGTTCTGGGTAAGCTGTCCCTGGGAAGGAAGGAAAATGGAGAGAAAAGGTGTGACATACAGGGTTTAATAAAAGGCAATTCATTTTTACAAAGGTATAAAACCCTAATTTATTCATATAATATATTCGATTCAGTTATATCAATAAGCCTAATATGGTCGCCCACAACAAGGGAAAAATCTAGATCGACATCTCTGCTTTTGTCTATTTGTGACCATAAGCTTTAATCTCAGTCTGCAAAGGCTTGAGGACCATACGGATGCCTCCTAGCTTGGAGGTGATGTGTTGGTGTAATTTATGCGCATAACGTCATCGTGTTTTCATCAAGTCAGCATGCTTCTTTCGTTGAAAAAAAACCTATATATATATACATATATATAGAGATATAGATACTGTATAGATATAGATAATGTAAGGCTCTGACTAACCACTGACTCACTGACTGATATTAAAGATCGGTGCCTTCCGGGTGACGTAGAAAGCTGAAATTTTGTGTGCCGATGGACATCGAAGCCAGTACACCGGAAAAAAAAAATCACGGAATCGTCGGAAAACATCCATAAATGAAAATATTAAAAAATGAAGATATTTTTTAACACAGGTGAGTGACCCGAGACAATAGGGAAGCACGGTAATTTTGTGTGCCGACGGATATTGAAGCCGATACACCAGGAAAAATCACAGAACCGTCGGAGAGCATCCGTAAATTAAAATATAAATAAATGAAAATAAATAAATAAATAATCAAATGCAGGTAAGCGAGCCGAGACAATGGGGAAACACGGTTCGTATGCTGACACAATGTGTAAGCACACCCCGTTAGTGTGTATGTATATATATATATATATATATATATATATATATATATATATATATATATATATATATATATATATATATAATATTGACCAATTGTATTTAAGCTGATGTAGGGCTCTTGGAAGAGCTTGTACAGGGTGACCCAAAAAGTGGGCCCAGGTAAAAGTTTAAGAACCTTCACATTTTTCATTCAATCTCTTTCATTTTTCAGGAGGTCTTCAACGAGTTAAGGGACAATGTATCTGTCAAGGTTCTTGAATATGTGACATCGACACACCATGTCATGGACACCTGTAGAAAAGTCATTTTCTGTCGAAAACTATCTGCGGACAAATTCGTTCTTACAGACAAGGCACCTGTTCTGCATTTATTTTGCAACAAGGAAAGCACCCAGCAAGTCTCAAATTCAAAGGTTTGTGAGAAAAATTTTTTTAAACACACACAGTCTTGAATATGATCGATTCACAAAACAGAGGAGGCCACTTTGGCCGACCAAAACCAGGAAGGTCACCCGAGAATATCGCTGCCGTTGCTGAATCAGTCGCCCGCAGCCGCAAGAAATCCCTTCGGCATCGCTGTCAAGAGCTCAACATCAGCAAAGAAAGCTTGAAGAGAATTCTGATAACAGTGCATACAAGTCATCAATAACTTTGTTCGACATGTGGCCCTCTGCTTTGAGTTATCAAATTTATTTGTCGACAACTGAAATTTTCAGTGATATCTTGGCTATGAGTGAATAACATGTTCTGCAAATTTTATTAAGTTTGATTGGATAATATTAAAGTTATTAAAATTCTCCCTGGGCCAACTTTTTTGAGTCACCCGACACGTATATTTGATGCAGGCCAAGGACATCAACAGATATCAATGTACTTTCTACATAAATTGCAAGGCCATTAGTACACAATGATCAAACGTATGTTAAATGGGATTTGAACCTGGGTTCCCTGCATCATGAGCCAGGGGTTCATATTATGTGAATACAAACAAGCCAAACCAAACACTGACAGGTCGATTTTGGTATGAGAATCGGGAAGCAAGTGTTTTGAAATTGGCCAGGGCACACAAGGCCCTTCATAAACATACCGTGGGATCTTTAATGTTAGTGCTAACAAGCCAACGTTTTAAAATATATATTTTTAAAGGAGTGAAAAAAAGAAAACTCACAGATTTGTGCAATGAAAGCTAAATAATGAAAATACTGTATCGAGTGTGTCGTGTTTACCAAATATCTATTAAAATATATGAGTGATGTATATCCAGATTCCATAATTTTTACTTCCCATGACTTGTACTGCAATAAAAACCATTACTCGGGCAACTTGTGAATCCACGTCTGCTTGCATAGCTGGTAAATTATTCTCCTTACGAGCACATTGTATGCAGCACATGGCTGCGCGATAGCACCATTGGCTGAAGCTGAAAGCGAGGCTGTGCTGATGAAGCAGTCGGTAATGGCAGGAATTTGGAATTTCTTCATGGTGCCATCAACAGTTCGCCTGGATGACCACCTCTTCACAAAAGACGCCATGGGCTTTAACATCCATCAGCTAATGCCAGCAGGCAGGATACCCGGACTAACATCTATCCGAGGGATGGCGTACGCATTGGTGAATCTAGCCGGTGAGACAGTTCATAACTGGGCCAAGATTCGAATCCAGGCGAGACAGCTTAGTTAGGGGCGAGTGTGTGGACCTCTCGGACCAAGGCCTAGGCCATCCTGTCAGCACAGCTCATGAATTGAAAAGGTCCCACGGCATTTTGTACCAAGTATACGTCTCCAAGCTGATTTCTCAGCTGAGTTCGAAATTTTTTGCATTGATCGAGAGCACCATTCCACCACCTTGCCACATTAACATGAAAACCGTGGAAGGGAAGAAATGCATGAGTGTGATTATGTAATGTGAACCTGTTACAATCAGAGGTAAGCAATCAAATTTGATTACTGTAATTCTCTTTTTTAAAGATTCAAGACACTTAAACATACTCAAATGTACAGTGCGAGAAACCGTGTATAGTATAGTGTGTGTATGTGTGTGTGTGTGTGTGTGTGTGTGTGTGTGTGTGTGTGTGTGCACGCTTGAATGCTTGAATGACTTCCCATTGATAGTGAGTGGTGAGATCCGAAACGAACCTGGGACAGCACAATCTGTCTGTCGAGCGAGCACATTGCCTTACCCCCAGCAGCCACCATGAGGGATTGTTACAGCTGGATATCTATGATGGTAAGGCGATTTAATGGTATGATGTGACTCATGAACACTGTGGAGTCTTTCTCATTGCAAACTGGCCGCAAACCAGCTGCCTCGCAGTTCATATGACCATTGTCACCAGTAGCTGAAAAGGTGAAGCTACCGACCAGTTTTGGCCTTGTTGCGCCATCATCATGGCACCACATTCCCAACCACTGAAGGTGACGGTTCGTGATTATATGCTTGTCAATGATCCATCCATCCATTGGGACCATACTCTGTGCAGAGCGTTGGTGCTGCCTAAACAGTCTCCTTGGCTATTGGATGCAATCCTTGATGCGTCACCACTCTGACAAAGGATACCAGCAAGCTGGCACTCATTTTGCCGACCTCGGAAGGATGACAGTCAGAGTCAACCCCACCTGGTGTTAATTCAACAGATTTGGGATTTGAACTCAGGATCCTAGGATCCCAAGACAACCTCCATAACCAATAAGCCAACACCAGGAATTTGTCAATGATACTGCACTGATAGTGAGTGGTGAGATCTGAAACGAACCCGGTGCAGTCCAAACCTGTCTGCCACACAAGCACATAAAGTTTGTGTATACTGTATATATATATATATATATATATATATATATA
>CM068960.1:29961177-29975665 GCA_035128595.1 Eptatretus atami
CCCTCCCTCTTCTCTCCCTCTCCCCCACCCGCCCCCCTGTAATCTACCCGGCAGCGAAGCAACGGGTTGTATTTACTCGTGCATTAACATTCTTTAATTACACAGACCAATCAATAATAATTTCAAGCCAAAATTTATCTTCCCAGCAGATATCTTATTTTGTCACTGATGGAAAATGTAAATGAAGCAAAACCCAAATGGCTCACCAGAAATCCACCCCACCCGTCCCCCATATGGAATTTTGTAATTTCGCTTTCATTTACCACCTCTATTGAAGCTATTGGAATGAATCATGAGGAATTCCACTTCACAAAGCAGTATGTCATGTGTAGTTAATACTTAACTCTCAACACAGCTACGTGGAAGAATCTAAGAGCTTTCACAAGGAGCATGAAGTTGTGATCAAGCACTTACAAAATTATATATCTTTGTGTATAATTACACTGACAACTAGTATCCAGGTCCGAATCCGGATGTTCACCAAAATATCATCAATTCGTCTTTGACACACACCCAACCTGTGCACCAAATTTCATCCGAATTTGTCCATAACTTTTTGAGATATCCAGCGAACAGACAGAAAGACAGAAAGACAGACAGACAGACAAATAGGGGTGAAAACATAACCTATACACTTTGGGAGCTTCAGAATCATAAACAACAGTGAAAAGTAAACCACTACTACTACTAGTAAGTACTACTACACCTGCAATTATTCCCACCTTCTTGTGGGGTTGCGGGGGAAAGTTTTTGGCCCAAGTCTTTCTCGACCTGACTGGATAGGCTTGACCATTCGACTGAAGAAGATTTGGACAGGAATTTGGAATTTATTCAGGGTGCCGGCGGTAATTTGCCTGTTCTATGCAAAAGACACAATGGGATCTTTAAAATCTGCCAACTAATGCCAGGAGACAGGACACCCGTCTTAACGTCCATCTGAAGGATGTCACAATTTGTGATGCATCGCCCTGCCGACAAAGTACAAATCCAGCGAATTACAGTCTACTCAGAAAACAAACTCAGACTAGACAGCTAAAAGTAAGTGAGCTGTGTCTGCACCATCCTGTCAGATAACAAGGAATGGCAAAGCATCTTGGGAAATGACATTACAAAAAAAATATAATATCCAATATCTTACAATAAAACGACAGGAACATGCACTGGGCATCACATGCTATCAGATTTTCTCGACCGGCACATGCTCCTAATTTCACGCAAGAACCGAATACGCCAAACGCAGTCGTGCTGTAATTGACAAGAGAAGACTGATCCAATGGAAGAAATGTGTGTCGTCTGACAAACCAATGTTATCACGTTTGTTTCAGACTAATAGAATGGTCTGCGTGTAACAACAACCTCGATAATAATTGGACCCAAGATCCACCATGCCAAATGTTTCAAGGTGCTGGAGGAATGGTGATTGATTCGGTAATGTTACAGGCCGATCACATCCTTTGTGTAGAGATATCTAAAAAATAACAAAAAAAAATCGATCTGAGATCGACAAGCGTTCCCTCTCCTCACGCTCCCCTGGCTTACCCTTGACGATCACCCACAACTTACCCTTACCCCGTGATCCAATAATGGCCAGATTCTTTTCGGGCCACCATATGACCTTGACCTTCAACATTCAGGGATAGAGTGTAAGTTAAGAAAATGTGTCCCCATCTAAAATTTATCCAAAAAAACCTGATAAACATGAAAATCAGAGGAAAACTATTCGAGTTATGATCAAAAAAGTGTTTTTTGTTAATTAAGTCACAATTCAAAAAAAAAGTCGGTCAAGGACACTAATCAAATGTCAGGTGCACAACTTCAGTGCAGCTCCACTATAATATAATGCAAGAACATGTTGGAAGGCCAAGCGGTCTTTGAAATTCTGCATTGGCAAAACTGAGCGACAAAAATAAGTTGTTTTTTTCAGACCGCCATTTCACCTTGACCTTTAACTCTGAAGAGATGTATTATGTAAATTAAGCGTAAATGTTCCTTGCTCTCGGCTATCTAGAGAGGGCAATTTCGTTGTGATTGGACAAACCTTGGTTGAGTTTTGGTTTAAAATGTTAATCCATAATTAGGTCATGACCTTAAAATTATGTCAAGGTCAAAAAATTGCCAACTCAGCATACTTTCCATTCCCATTATTGATGCAAAATTTCATTCCGAAAGTCCCAGCAAGATCCGAGATACAGTTCGGAAATAGGCAGAAAAAAAAGCAAAATCCTCAATGGTGATTTAGTACTCAAAGGGGTCTAAACCTCTGGGGTACCATTAAAATTGGGGGCACGAATTGGAGAAACAGCTATAAGCCTTCCCTTCTCCTATAGGTGGAGGCATAATAACACTTTTGGTCGGTACTCCCCCCCCCTCTCTCCAGCCAATTTTTTTTAATATAAATAATTCTCCATTTAACTTTTGACATGTACTTCTTGTTATGCCATAATAGTACTTAACTAGCCATATTAGGGTTTCACTTAATTTGTCAAAAATAATTGGATGGATACTTTGATATTTATTAAAATCAAAACAATATTCTGAATTTCACGATTCATTTTGTCAAGTTTACATTTGTTCATTAAAACAGAATTTACCACCAAATCATGACAAAGATTTTTTTTCCCGAAATGAGACTCAACTGGGTCAATAATTGGGATTGTGACACTAGAGTTCATGCTTGCATGTCACTCGAGTATCTAAATCATGATCGGTTATAGGAACTGTATATAGCATGGACGTCACAAATCTGCCATGACTGTGCTGCAGTCTCTTTTAAAGATTATACACATTTTATTTACTTTATACAGGTGTCAAAACATCAGATATGGGTGTCAGAAGACTATATACAGGTGTCAGAACAAAATGCTGATGGTGTGTTACTGTATTCGATGACGACCCAGCGGATCGTCGCGTGTGGTTTTTGGGTTAAAGGAAGAGTGCATAAAAGTCTCGACACATGTTATGGTGATGTATTTACCAAAAAACGAAGCACTTTGCTAATGTTCTCCTTACTTGATAGATAAATTAACACTGCTGCTATGAAAACAATTGGCCCTGCCAGTTTTTGAGGGAAACACAATGGAGCTATTAAAAGCCATGATGCAAGATGATTGTTCCCAAATACAAAGGGCTTATCATTGAACACTTGAGCACCACAGTAAGGCCTTCAGTGCTTCGCCCCAGACAAGCTGCCCTCTTGAGAGTGCAATGATATTCTCATGACTGTGATACTGCAGTTCGACCACCCCATATGGGGTTGTAGTGAGTGGAAAAGATTTGCTTTGTGTAGCGTGTGTGTGTGTGTGTGTGTGTAATATATATATACACTAGCGATACCCGTGCACATGCACGGGATAGCAGTACAACATAGCTGGTAGCAGACGACAGACCGTACACGGGGAATGACAAAAATACGCATTGTGCAACATGCAAGTGGTACTATGGAACGCCAAGACTTCCCAAACATTGTCGGCATGTCCGCTAAGTGCCACAGCAATTTCATAGGGATCGTGTGACGGCGAGCCGAGTTTTTAGTGTGCAAGCTTGGTATTATAATAGAGATATATATACACACACATATATATCAGAGGATTATCCTCCTTTCAATGCAATATTCCCGACAAAGTCTTTAGATATGTTTCTGGACCACAGCCGGAATAGTATGTGGCCTGATGATCAGGATGCATGTAGCAATAGTGGGTGAGGCATTTTGAAATTGCCACTCTTTCCTTTAAAAGCTGAAAATTATGTTTAAAAGACCATTTGAATTACACATTTAACGTTAAAAGTCCGTTTCTAGTGCCCGTTGAGCCAAACTAAATCACTGTAAACATACACACAGCGCATGCATAAAAGGTCTCATTGAGCATCCATACATCATTTTGAAAGTTGCGTATTGAAAGCAATAAAATGCACACTGAGAAGAGAGGCACCTAATGCAGAAGGATATTTAGATAATGCACACCGATGTGAAGCTACAATATGCATTTTTGTTTTGAGACAATATCCAGCCATCTTCCTCCCATGATCGCGTCTATTGTTCGGCCAGATGTTCAACCGCCCCCTTCCCACAACTCATATCTCTCTCTACCTCTCCATATCTATCTCTGTTTATTTCTCGATGATGAACCCGATGGATCATCGCTTCTGAAGGCAATGTGCAAAAGAAGCTAAATCAGGACATTGGAGGCTGCGCACTTTGCATGCCATTGATGAGACATCCCAAGATGCTATGATTCATTTTCTCAACCGCTCGTTTCCTTCCCACATGCATAATGAACACTTTTTTTTTTGCAAAATTCTATACAACACTTCTGCATTTCACTTAAATCCTGTGTGAACAAAAAGTTCACATTTTCTCTTTTGACCCTCACTGCACTGGGGAAAGCAGGGTGGAGGAGGGGGGGGGCATTGTGCCCCTAACCTCGACATTTTTCGCAATTTAATTTCGCAACCACCGGGGATTTCGAATTCTCCTTTCATGACTTTTTCCCCTCGAGTCCGGCGCACGTTTTGATACCAAAAATGTCCAAATTGGACTTACCGTTCGGGTGTCACATGACAATTAACAGTCACATGTCCTACTAAAACTGCAACTATTGCATGTGTGAGACATGTCGACAAGTGTTACATGCAGCAGGGTGTTGCTGGTGTAAAATAATTGTCCAATAATCTATTCTGAGTATTTTAGCTTATTTCATGTATGCAATGACCAGAATTGTAGATTTCTCTGAAGAATGCATAAAAATAGCATATTGCATAATTATTTAGGTAACAATTAGAAAGATTAACGTATTATAAACCAGTTAATTAAACCATCATGTTCATTACATGATAATCTATGTGAATGCAAATTTTCATGTTCATTAGACAATCTACAGCCGAGATCTGAGGGGGTGGGGCAAAGTACCCCCCCCCCCCCCCCCCCAGGACACCTCAAAATCTCCCAGTGCAGTTATGGTTAAACAGGTATTTCCAACACAAATCCGTTCTTGCACCATATTTCACCTCTACAATGTTCTAAGAGTTATCGACAAGCTTGTACATTGATTATGCGAAAGACAAGGACGGTTTTGCACAATACACTGTTTGCTGTTCCAAGATGAACACATAGTGGATTGAATTTAAATTGATAATTCTAGCATCATGAGCTGTGTTCGTTTGTCCCTTTTCTATACCAATGTCTTTGTAATTCATGTAAAAGTGCATTGATGACTGAATGTTCTTGTCCTACATCTAATACATACAGGCTTGACCAAGAGCTTCTGATCAGTGATAAAAATGTATAATTAAACAAAAATGAAGCAGTACCTTAAATCCAGCAATAGCCAGCACTCGATTATCCTGCCAACTTCAGTCGAATGCCACGGGGCCTAACCACCTTGTTCATGAAAGACTCGTGCCAAGAGTGCAGAGTCTATGAGCCTCTGATCCCACTTTAATGGGAAACGTCGGAAGGAGAGAATGAATTGCACGGACAATGAAATTACATGAATTGCACGGACAATCGACAAACACACACAGTATTTGGAATGTGAAACTGGCTGTCCAGCACAATGAGCCACGGAAAGCAAAACATGTCCAACCCAGGAAAGAACATAATTAGGAAACTATGGTTAAGAAAAACAGAGAATATGAGATTTTAACCTGGGATTAGAGAGCATGATGAAGTAAAAGTTCTTGAGATAGGAAACTGAATTGAACAGTTTTGAATATCACCTTGGACCAAATTTTGAAAGTTTTAATTTCAGACTGAATATTTGGGGAAGGAAGGAGAGTGTCTCAAGTAGTGTATATGCGTAATGTGTGAAATGGGTTATGGCGTGTGTGTGTGTGTGTGTGTGTGTGTGTGCTATCCATGTTGTATATACAGTATTGGAAATTATGTAAAAAGAAGAAAAACTGGGTATAAACGCAAATAACACCCGATATGATCCCATCTCACGTGTAACTAGAAGGGCACTCAGTAGAGCGTATACCTCCACCACGCAATGCCTGATCCACGAGAACATATCGGCCCAATACATTTTTGAAATATCATGCTATATATCGTTTTTGGCCAGATCTCTCAATGGTGAAGAATCAATTCAAAAATTAAATAATTCTCGTATTCAGATCCAGATTTGAATCTTCACCAAAATCGAATCAATTAGTCCTGCCAAACGGCCAACTGTCCACCAAGTTTCGTCCGAATCCGTCGACAACTTTTTGAAATATCACGCCATATATCATTTTTAGCCCTATCTCTCAATAGTGAAGAATCACTTAAAACAATTCTAGTATCCAGATCCAGATCGGATCTTCACCAAAATCTAATCAGTTCGTCCTTGTCACACACCCAACCTGTCCCCAAAATTTCATCCGGATCAGTCACAACAATTTTTGAAATATCCCGCACACAAAGAGACAGACAACGGGGTGAAAACATAACTTCCTTCACCTTTGGTGGTGGAGGTAAAATGAAATGCTCCATGGTACAGTCAAGTGTTGATATCATACATTGGATATGAAGGACAAACAATGCACGCGTGCGCGCACACCACACAACACACACACACAACACACACACACACACACACACCTCATCATCGTAACAGGAATCAACTTGAACAGCACTTGGTAGAGCGGATACCTCCGCCAGGCTGAACGGTTTACATTTTGTATCCCAATGATAGACCGGATCTGCATCTGGATCCGAGCCAAAATCCAATCGGCTTGTTCTTGTCACTGTCACCAAACCAACTCATCCACCAAGTTTTGTCATACCTCGTACACAATATTTTTGAAATATCATACTATATATCGCTTTTAGTCCCATCTCTCAATGGTGAAGAATCATTTTTAAAAATTGAAAAATATTATTGTAACCGGATCCAGATCTTCACCAAAAATCGAAACAATTCATCGTTGTCACACACCCAACTTGTCCACATAATTTTGTCATAAGCCGTCCACAACTTTTTGAAATATCTTTCCTATATGGGAGCAATTTGTGTGTGTATGTGTTTGGATGTCGCCGTTTTTCCCAGAGAAGACTGAACAGATCTTCGTCAAACTTTCAGAGGTTAGTCAGTGAGTGCAAAGGAGTGATTTGGTCCAAGACTCCAATTGCAATGGTAGCTCACATAATGCAGCATTCGTTTGTTCAGCCAAGTAATTCACCACTGCTTAGTTGTTGGGATGGTTCACTGTCTACCAGGCTTAACTCACCGGGACGGTAAAACAATTCTGGGCGCGAGGATCCGGCCCGAGTGAAGGGTTGTAGTGGGTATCTGTGGTTTTTCGGGACACGCCGCCCTCTTGGAGTTATCCGGAGGTGATGTCCATAACGATAGATATTCTCATTCTCACATTCATTCATTCCCTCTCTCTCTACTTTCCTCACGGTATGACACAATAAAGGACACAGTGCAGACTTGTACTGATATAAAGAACTTCTACAAATATATATATAGAGAGAGAGAGAGAGAGAGAGAGACAGAGAGAGAGACAGAGAGAGAGACAGAGAGAGAGAGAGAGACAGAGAGAGAGACAGAGAGAGAGAGAGACAGAGAGAGAGAGACAGAGAGAGAGACAGAGAGAGAGACAGAGAGACAGAGAGAGAGAGAGACCAAAAGTGGTGAAATCCTTACTATAATTCACGGACCGGTATGCAATGATATTGGTGAATTATATGCTCACTTGATTGGTTGTATTCATCTGCCTTGGCATGTTGTGCGCATGCGCTAAATCGTGCAGTCGTTCCTGGGAACATGAATCAATTTGTGTCTGTCGTCGTGACATGGAGTCAGAGATTTGGGAATTTCTTCATCAATGAGGCATACAGGTAGGCCTTTGCCAGGTAGACAGTGTGGGTTTTAAATAAATGCTTCTGCCCGGTTTTATATGGAACCTGGTGGTTCAAAAGAAAATTATACTGTTTGGGCACATTTTATCGCCCGCCCCTTCCCTGCCCATTACGCTGCCTTCCCTTCCCTTCCAGAGAAAAAGTTTCAGAGAAAAAGTTGCAAGTATTTTGGGACGGATGGACGACGTGCCATGGATGGATAAGCTAACTGGATCTGTGTTCCAGGTGAGCTAAAAAAAACTCACTCCTCTTTGCGCTTGTGAAATCGTGACAAATTCAAAGACAAAGTACAGTGCTGTACAATGACAGGTTTGTTTTCCGATTCATGTTCAAAATATAACATTCAATTTGAAGAAGTTGTCCCTCCATCATAAACAAACATTTGAAGACAGATGGACGGACGAATGGAGACTTCAACCAATTGCTTAACCCCGCTTTTCGCTTTGTGTGCGTGGGGTAAAAATTGGTGTATTGTGTGCCGCTTTCAGAATGCATGTTATTGGAGCAGTATTTTTTGAAGATACTGATTCGTTTGGTGAGAACATGATGAAGAATGATTCATCTGAGTACATCACATTTCTTTGCTGCTCTGTAGTCCATTGCCTGTTCTCTTTGCATCACTGGACTCACAAACGTGCATAGCCAGAGCGGTTTGCGCACTGCAACCCGAGTATGGTTTCCCGCTCTGCGGAGTTCTCAGCGGACCGTTTTTGACGACACTAACTACTCACGCCCCAGGTTGAAATTTACAGTCAATTGATCTGATGTTGCTCGCCTGCTTTGCCTTGCACTTCAAATTAATGCATGGATATCACGATTCTGGAGTATGGGCTTCCGCCCACTGTTGCCCTTTGATGACGATGTCTTTCCCTTGAAGTTCCATGCTAACATCACCTTAGACACCGTTGCTTGTGAAACATCAACAAGTGAATGACTGAAATTTTATTATAACCCTCTCCTGAACGGTGCTTCTCCACCACTTTATGTCTGACTTCTTTGGAGAGCTCCTTGGTCTTCATATTCAATGCCTTGTTAGTTGACAAAGTAAGTTGCACCTTAAAACTCCTTATACAAGTGGAGGAGCTTAATTTTTAAGTTAAACCACTGATTGCATACAGGTGAAACCTATTACACATATTTTGTAACCTTTCAAACAAATAATTTACTCCTCAAGTGATTTTGGATTAATTGGGCAAAGGGTTTGAATACTTATGCAACTGAGAATCATCTGATTTGTCTCTGTTAATCTAACTTGTTCACATTTTATCTGCATGTTCTTGCTTTATCACTTTGGAGTAGTTTGGGAAGACTCCACGTGCTAAATTTGATTTGAAAGCATCATGAAATAAGCTCAGGTGGCATCAAAACGTGACAACTTCGGAGGAGGGTGAATACTTTTGCAGGCCACTGTAACACGAACACACACTGTCTGTCTGTGTCTGTCTGTCTCTCTCTTCCACACCATCCTCTTTTTCAATGCAGTCCTCCTCCTTCCTATCCTGATATATTTCAATATCGTCGTCTTCCTCCTCCTCTTGTCACTCTGCCGCTCCTCTTCATCAACTCATTGTCAACAATATCTTCCTTTTCCTCAATCTTAATCTGCAGTATTCCCTCTCAACACCATCTTCATAACTTCCACGACATATCAATTCATCATAGATATTGTTCTCTCCCACATTCACTTTCATTCTCCCAACATCATTCGGAGTTTTCTTCTTTTCACACTTTTGGTATCCCGAGCTTGGCAGTCATTCATTCATTCATCCCATACCTTGTGGAGTTTCCACATGCCACCGAGCGCCTTCACATCGTGCTTGTCGTGCCGACCTTCCTCCAAGCACTGGTAACACACTGGCGCCTTGCAGTGCGCACAGTACATGCTATGATGTTCCAGCTCGTGCTCCGTGCACGTGACCACCTTGCGAGCGGCGGGGCGCCGTGCCGCGCGACCTTGCGCCGGGGGCACGACCCTATGCTGGGCGAGAGGACCCCGCGCGGGGTGACAGCGTCGGAGGCACGCGTCGCAGTAAAGCACGTCGCACTGCTCGCACATGGCGCTCGCCTCCTGCATGGAGCTTTGGTCGCACAGCTGGCATTTCAGCGTGGCGGAGCGGGTCTGCTGGAACCTCTCCACCACCGCCTCCAACACGCGGTTGCGCGGGAAAGCCCGGAGTCCGCGCTCGTCGAGCACGAGGCTGCGGTGGCACTGCGGGCACGTGAGGCACGCGTTCCGCTGCACGGGGACCGGAGGGAACACCCTCACTCCGTTCGGGGACAACTTGGCGGCGCCACCACTCGCAGGACCCGCCGAACCGGGCGTGCTCACAGCGCCGGGTGTGCCGGGCGTGCTGAGAAAGCAGCCGTACGAGCCGTACCCGCTGTCCGCCTCGCTGTACAGGCTCATCTTGTCCAGGTCCAGGTAATCGTAATCGGAACCCGCAGACGCACGGTTCGGAAGGGGCTCGCCTTCGGGTGTCCGTACGAGGATGTTCCGAGCACACGCCAAGCACAGGTTGTGTGAACATGGCAGGATAACGGGGTCGCGGTACAGAGCCCCACACACTGGGCACTTGAGCTCCTCTTCCATATCGTCCATCAGGGCCGGAGATACGCGTCTTCGATGCTCCGGATGCTCAAATCGGTGATTGAGCCAGGGAAGACGGAGGAGGCACGATGGCGCGGAAATGGAGGAGGATGAGATTGATTGGTGAGAGCGGTGGAGAAGATTCGGAGGTAGGAGGTGCAGAATGAGAGATGAAGAAGAAGAGGACGAAAGATTCCGCAGCGGTGAGGGAAGGGTTCGCGGTTATGTCGAGTACCCGGGATGTAACCGGGTGTGTGGACATCGAGATCTTGCTGGGCTGACACTTCTAAACCTGAGGGGATGCGGCCGTGAGGAGAAAAAAAACCCCACAGCCATCGAAGGAAAACCCCAATTGTCGTCGTCGTCGATATAATTGTTACACATAAAATCTTATTAAAATCGACCTCTATTTGGAAGACTCACTGACTCAAGATGGATGTATTCTCCGTGAAAATCCGCTTGCGTGCTTTGACGACGTTGAAGCCGAGAAAAGCCGTTCCTGAGGACGAGCTGTCCGGTCGCTCTGAAGGGAGTTTTCCAAAAAAGGATTTTGTTTTGTGTATTTATCACATCACATTAACTGTGTATATTATTATTACCACATTGTGCTATCACTTGGATTGTGAGGATTCTCACAGCTGAACCCTAACTGGCTCACGATGCGTGAGAAGCCAGGTTTCACACACACACAGGGAACCATGGCGCAGGAGGAGGTCGTTCGGCACATCACGCCTGTAGCTGCACCAACCCCAGTATCATCACCCATCGAAGCAGCCTGGTGTTGGCTCAGTGGTTAGGGTGGTGGCTTGGGATCCTAGGGTCCTGAGTTCAAGCCCCGTCAGCCGCTGAATTAATACACCAGGCGGTTGACTCAGCCTGTCATCCTTCTGAGGTTGGCGAAATGAGTACCAGTTCCAGGGTGTGTACTGGTAGAGGGGCACTGCATCAGCGACACAGTCGCGCTTCAAGAAATGATAGCTACCCCGGCAGCTAAGCTGCCATACGACCACCACCATCACCCATCCACACACAAGCTACCCACCATGCACACAAACAAATTAACCCTAACCCTCATTTAAACTTGTACACCGTCTCCACCACAACTACCTTTCCAGGTAGACCATTCCATGCGTGAAACCACTCTGACTGAAAGACCCCTTACCTTAAAACTGTGCTCGCTCTCATATTCTTTTTGTGGCCCTTTTTTTTTTTTGTTACCTTGTCGAGGCTCGTATGAGAGCTAATACACAACGCACAGCAAGGAGGGCATGAGACAGGAGGGGCGGGAGTGGGAAGGACGAAACAGTGGGAACAGAGACATTAAGAGATCTGTGGAAGGGAGAGGGATGGGGCGGGGAACATGGGGAGCACAAGATGGACATTACAGGGACTTTCAGGAAGGAAAGCAGGGAATTTGAAGGAGATGGGTTTGGGGTGGATTAACGGGGGTAGAAAAGATCGAGGATTTGGGTGGGGGATGATAAGAGGTGGTGGTGAACAGCTGTTTTGAAGGCCTGGAGAAGAATGGGATTGAATAGAGTGAGGGAGTTTATTCCAAAGGCAGGAAAAAAGAGGAATGAAAGAGTGAAGGTGGGAAGTTCGTGATCATGTCCACACACTTCATTATCTAAAACATCTCGATCAGATCCCCTCGTAATCACCTCCTTCCCAATGTATAAAGATTAAAGACCTGTCTCCCTCCAACGTTTTTCATAGCTTAGTCGAGTGAGCCTTGGAATCAAATCCAGTAGAAAATGTAGAAAATCAATCTGTAGAAAATGAATTGAAAAGCACAAATCTGCTGCATACAGTGTTAATAATTAATTGAACACAACCCTTTGTATCGGTACCATTAATAACTGCAAACATCCCACTTGTGATGTATTTATTCATATATATATATATATATATATATATATATATATATATATATTGTTACGGTTGTGGAAATTCGCATTACACCATAAAAGAGTCCTCAGGTGAGATATATCGTAAGTTCATGTGTAGTTAGCCCAAACCCGTTGTATAGAGGGAATATGTGTGATTCATCGGGCTGCGACGCTTTGAGTTAGCCATTTTTTCTTTCTCTATTGTTATTTTTGACCATTAAGCCGCCAACAACGCAAACAGCCACTACCTTTACCTTCACAACTCCATCCCGCAAACATCGCTTCCCGCCATTCCCAAACGACGCCCGCCAATCACCAAACGACCACAGCAAACCCCCACCACCTTCGCCTATCTCCCTTCTACACCATCGACCACACCACAGTCAACACCAAACGTCGTGCTGTCCAGGCCGCGTTCGGCGATTGATGCCGAACGCGTCGAGCCGCGAGTACAAATGCGTTCCTCTCACGGAGAAATTCGGATCAGGAAGGCTTCACGCCCCTTTTTCTCCGTCCAATGGGCGAGCGTCGGGCGGTATGCCCCGCCTCCAAGCGTGATGAACGTGGATTCCTTACGAGAGGAATTCGGATCAAAAAGGCTCACGCCCCTTTTTGCAACACCAATGGCTGAACAGAGGGTGGCGTGGCCGCCTCCAATCGCGTTTTGATCCTGAAATTTGCTATAGGCTCCTCCTGCGGCTATAAAGACGCGAGCACAAGGCGACTCGCGCGTTTCAGTTGCAGGCGGCTGGTCGGGGCGAGTGAAGAGTTCGAGTTCGAGTCGAGTGAATACGGCGGTCGGCATCAAGGTTGCGGTGTGGGGGTCGCTCGTCTCGTCGTGGGGTCCAAGCCAGCCAGCCATTCCCCTTCCCTGAGCATCAGCATTTCCCCCCCCCCCCCATCCGCGCTGAGATAGTGCCGGGGGCCCGTTCATCCCCCACCCTAAACGTGGTGCCAACCAAACTGCTTGCGCGGAGCACGCGGCGAGAGGGCTCGCCGACCACGCCAGGGGCACGGAGTTGGGGGCGCGGACATTGCGGCTTGCCCGCCATAGCGTCACGAGGACGCGGTAAGACCTTCTCGGTCTCGTGGACCTGGCCGCTCCTCCAGGATCCACGCACATTTGGTCCACGGACCTGTCCTGCCTCCTTGCCTGTGAGGGTGGCTTTCTTTCTTTGCTTTTTGTATGAGTGATGTGGCGCCGAGTCCCGACAATAGAATGTATAAGTGTCGTAAATAATTGCCCTTTTATTCGGTCGTATTGCATTTGCTTTTGTTGCATCTTGTCTTGACTGTAATATACGTGCCTTCCGTGTTTCCGTAAAAATGTGCATTGCTTTTGAACTGTTTCCCGCTTTGCTTCGTCTCCTTCCTTTTATTGAATCTCCACTTGCATCACGTAAGGGATTCGTAGTGGGTTTCAACATCCCGGTAATTAATCGGAACGCCAAGGCCGACGATAACTCCGCTCGGTTATCCTGTAATACGGAACGAACCGCTTAAGCGGTTCGTGTCCGAGTCAGCCTGTGGCGTGGTACAACTCCTCGTACGCTACTCGCGCGAGTACTTAGGTAAATCGACCATTCGGCGATCGGACCCTATTTCGCGCCGGAGAATGCGGACTGAGTTGTGGTGAGGTTAAACCCCACCCGTGGACTGGCTCCGGGCGGATAGTTTCCGGAGGGTCACGACTGAATTGTCCGTTCCGGTGGGCGAGGCGGCCGCTTTTGGCTACACGCGGTCGATCGCACGCCGGCGGGCGCGAATTCGCAACAATATATTGCTGCTGGGGTGGCCGGCCCAGGTTAACCCCCCGACCCAAATTGTGGTGCCAGGCGGTTAACACCGACAGCCCCCGGGAGGCCGAGCAGTTCCTTATTAAGAGGAGGCTGACACGTTGATCCTCGGAGATTTTAACACATGCTCGAAGGGCATGGCGGACGGGCAGAGGAGCACTGCACCAGGATAGCACAAGGGGGTTTATCCTCGAACCCACTACATTACCCAAATACAGTTTCTTCAAAATGAACACGTTGAATGAACATACACAAATATTAACAAGACGATAATTCAAAAGGAAATAATAATAACAAGTCTGGAGATGGCGATGGTTCACGAGCGGTATTTGACGATGTAGATTGTTTCAGAAGTCAAGGATGAGACAATGTG
>CM068960.1:29983375-29997217 GCA_035128595.1 Eptatretus atami
CTAAAGGAAATTAAGAATATTATAAGAGATTAATTATGTTGTAGATTATAAAAAAAGTAGGAGATAATGAGATGAAGTGTGGGTATTAAAGATGAGGAAGGAGGGTTAGTTGTGAAGAGTATAGAAAACGTAAGAAAATAACGATTGACTGTAGGAGATGAATGTGTAGTACTGAAAATTGTCTTTAAAGTGCGTTTTCCATTGAGTGATTAAATGCGGAACGGAGCACAGGTCAGCGAGAAATGTTCGACATCGTGCGCAAGTACCTAATAGGACATGCAAACTTCCAACGAGAGAGGGAGGAGACAATTACTGTGGTAATTGCAGCCGCAATACCAACCAAAGGCACATGTCACACTGCAAGATGTCCGCGGTCTGAATTTTGCAAAGTCGGGGTTCCACGTTGAGGTTTGTGGGTGGTAGCACGTGTAGTTGTGAGGCCAGCCCAGTAGGCTTGAATTCTGTTAGCGTGTGATCACCTCCTGCAGAAAAAGCCACACTGTCACAGTTGCAGTGGTAACGGATTTACCACGCGCCTGTTCGGCTTTCGGGCAGGTGAGGCATCTGCTTTGAGAGAGTCCCAGGATTGATGAGGCCAAGTGCAGTTATCAAATGCACAGCAAGCTGCGAGCAAGCCTCGTGCCTGCCAACCAGATGGCTGAGGACTTGGATTTTGTTGCGCTGCTTAGGAGAGTTTCAGTTTGTTGCTGCTTTAAGTATGGGACAGGATCTAAGTATTGCAACTGGGGGGGCCCACTGTGGGTACAGGTCAGGTAGCGAGAGATAGTGTGTTCTCGAGGGTAAGAAGCCATGTTGAAGACATCCACTCGTGGGCTTCAGGTTGTGGTGTTGCGATTCGGAGAGTCGGACATGGTGTGGTTAATGTGGGGAAGCTCTGTGGAGCGCATTCCACCCGCCCTGTAAGATTGTGATGTGTGGTGTTTTGTTCTTGACGTCTGTGGATCGCCGGGCTTATAGCGTGTCAGCCATGGGCATTAGCCCCGGTAGAAAGAGGGCCTATTGTGAGCTTAGGGGTCTCAAGCACTGGCGACCAAACACCGTCACTACTGAGTGCTGTTTTCCACTGGGTGTGCTAAACTTTGGGCCAATGATAGTCCAAGGCTAGTTAAACCTCATTGTTTTCATACGTATCTATAGTTTTTTTTTCATGCTTAGTTATATTTATTTTGGTTGTAGCATGGACAGCATGCCTTTGTAAGACTCTCCATCTTGGAAGGCCGGGTTTCCCTGGACAAAAGTCCACTTGGACATGATTTGGGATAGGTGTATCGGAAGGCGTCACATAGGATGTTTAATTACATTGGGTTATTACTCAGCGACAGTTTCGCCGTTTTGTACCAACTCAAACGCTATGGTGTTGGTAATCGCAACACATCGGGGTTGCTGATATCACGGAATATAACGAGCGTCTTGTGGTTTGCATAGCGTGAGAGCGTCTGCGAGTAATGGCCACGTGTGTTGGGTAATACTATTTGCATGTATGCAAAATCTATTTTATGGAAAGCTAAGAGTTTCGAGAGAGTTCTGTAATGTTAGTTTGAGAAGGCATTGTGGTGTAGCTGAGCGATGAGTTCTAGAGTACTTTGCCGCGTGCTACGCGCATTCCACGCTCGCATCGCCAACCGTTTTGACTTAATGCAGACGGCTGATATCAGCCAATCTGAGTGACGCCAAAGTACTGTGTCGTAATTGCATATCGTTTAACGCATTTTGAGTGTCCCCGGATGGGTTGAGATATGCAAGCTGAGGTCCTGAAGGATCTGGGAAGGCATTCTGGGCAAGTGTGCAAAGTGTCGCATATCCAGGTCAGGAGACTCAAGTGGCGTAAAGCGAATCAATGGGGTCATTGCAACCATCAATCAGTAAACCAGAAAAACCCGGACTGTTTTGATTGCGAACTCAACAATGTAGCCGTGCGCTTTCAGCGAAAACCAGCGGTCTGGGGAATTGAGAGTGTTCAAAGCACATTCTGTTGTCCTCCAAGTCCAGAAGTGAGTCCAATCGTATGCAGGAGTCCTCTCCAACTCAAAGGTGTATATAGGCGGTCCGTGTAAACAGATGTATCAGGAGGAGTTGAGGCTCACCAGATTGTCGTCAATGGAGGCATATGAAAGGCGGCGCAGGGCACTGTTTGCACAGTTATTATGAATAAAGGTTTCTAGGAACGTGCAGGTTTGGAAACATCCAAGAAAACCTGGGGTGGTGAATCTGCTCGATCAGATTATAGTGCAGGTCCAGGTTTCAGAAGTGCGGGTGCCCACGAGTGCACCTGCCACGAGCTGACGCAGCAGGTTGACTGCGATAGGTCAAGGAACGTGAACGTTGGTGGGGAGATCTGTTGGCACGGAGTGCAAAAGAACTCCCGAGCAGTCCCCGCAGTTTGGTCGCCTGGATTGTTCGCAATAGGGCCACCGATCTGTACCATTGTACAGGCGAGAAGCGCAGAAGACCGCGTGAGTCCCATTCCATAAGAAAAAGTATAATCTGTGATCATATCTGTTTCCCATCGTGTTTAAACGGAATGGTGTGGACGGGTGGCATCGTTGGGTCTCCCTTTGCCTAAAGCTACATCACTCGTAGCAATAGCACACATCAAAAACCCTTTAAATGCTCCGGAATGTACTTTATGTTTAATGGATGGTCTTCAGGGCATTTTCCAACTTCCCACATCGATTCTTCCTTTTTCTAGTTCTTGCTGTTGTTCCTGGTTGCTTCGACCGTTTTAACATTTTCCTTTGAAGGTTAAGATTTCGTGATTAACAGTGCCTGGGTAGGTGGTGCACACTAAGAACCGATCTACTGCTGATACATCCCTAATCAACAGTTGTTCCTCTGCCTCCCATCTCGCTCTGCGGAGAACTGGTTCAGGTCCGGTAAGTACGTTAAATGAGCCAAAATGGACAGCCCTCTAAATGATAGTGCAATGGCCAGTGGGAAAATTACTGCAATGAAAAACAACTATCTAGCAAGCATTGCAATAGTTCTGGTAAATGTTAATTCGTGGTAGGTAAAAGGTTTTTTCTTGTTCTTAGCCCGTCTCTATTTTTAAGAGTCGGCCAATTGGCATAAGCCGTGGCCGGGATCTCGAGACTTTAAACACATCAGGCCTTTCACGAGATAGGTTGTGGCAAGAACCGACCCGACTTGGGTAATACAGCCACACTCTGGTACTCTTTAATCTTTACTCACTTTCAATGTGGATATAGATTTGATGGTTGCTACTTTCATGATGTAGGTATTCACCTTGGGGGAGATGTTTATGGAGTGCTTAGTGATTTTAAAGCCATCTTCACGTATGACGTCCCGATCTATGCCATCCCCATTGCTTAACACATTGTTCTCAGCAGCCGAGCTTACCTCTTGTAGAATACAAGTACATTTTTCATTTAAATCCAGTGCAGCTCCACTGAGTGATGTGAAAAAAAAATCATATATTGTATCAATATTTAAAAAAAGATAAGAATGTTTGACCCCTTAAGTTCCATTCCTTTTCGTCGTCTGATATCTGTTTGGGTTTAAAAGTGAGGAAAGGTTTTTGCTTGTTTGAAATTTACAATCAATATCTAGATAAAACATTCCTTTAATTGACGGGCTCAGATTGGCTTCCGAAAGGGGGATCGGTTGAATACCAGGCATCTGTTGACTTATGTTGATATAGGTAAATGGATAAGAATGTTGGAAGTGTGTTCAATCCTTAATTCTATTTGATTTATCCAAGGCGTTTTGACACAGTAAACCACCCAAATATTACTTCATAAATTATCAGAGCTGGGTTATTGATGGTAGATTTTTTACACTGGATGAAGAGTTTTTTGACTGTGGGGGTGCAGGAGTGTAATGGTTGGAGCATATCATTTCTTCCTTCCTGTAATTAGTTGTGTTTTAATTTTTGAAGTTAAATACTGTCAACGCTTTTAAAATCTTCTCGGCATCAGACACAACGCAGTTCAGTAAGCGATATTAATACTTTAGTCTCAATCGCAGAGTCTTGGGATTCTTCGTCAATAATCGTATAAGACCAAGGCCCTATCACTTTTGGTAGAAACAATTGCAATCACTCTGTGATCTCGGACCTTACTCTCATGTACATGATTAAAGGTATTTATGTGTATTCACACTCCAATACATTCATTGGTACCCTGAGCAAGAGACTTCGGAGTAATCGTCGTTCTTGTGCTAGATTTCATGTGCAGTGCATATCCAAACTTTCCCTCTTCCCTCCCATCTCGCTCTGCGGGACGCTGGGCCAAGTCCATAACGCATGAACCGAACAGTACTAAAAGATCCATTGTGAAGTAAAGGCAGCTGACGATCATCAACTGAACATAAAATCTAGCAATTTGCCATAACCCAATAATTTATGGTTTCCTTGATGTTACACATATCCTTCTCCACTTGATTTGTCTTCAACAGTTGGAATACAAGTTATGTGGGTGACACAAAGAAGTTGGACCAAGAAAACATCTGGATTGAGTAACCTGTCTTATGCCGCATGCCTAGCTACGTTAAGAACTTATTCACTGTGAAAAAGTCGGCTATTACGACGTAGACTTTATCAAAAGTTTGTTGGTTTTTCATGAGCTTTCCCGCGATAAAGCCTTTGGATTTGTTGTTTTGTCACCACTTTCACTAAACTACTGAGGTCGTTCTTTGAAGGGTATTTCCAGACTTATTGTAACTTGTGTGAAAGCCAGGTTGAAGATAATTTGGTGTGAGAATCGTTAAGACGTGTAATTTTGCCATCCAATGGTGTGGAAGGGCGCCAATACTGGCTTGCTGGCCTTTAAGAAAGTTTGCTTGATAACTTTACTTGTTTCTGTTTTATTTGAAAATCTAGACGAACCCGTGAACCCATTGGGTTCGCCGTTGTGACAGCGGTTTGAAAAAAAAATCATTTCAAAAAAAAAACAACAACAACTTGGCGCCAGCGAACATATTGTCCGCTAGGTTGTTTGCATTGATCAATATACTCTCGAAGAGTACTTGACTGAATCGGGATATGATTTTTAATAATTTTTTTTTTGGTTGGCCCGATTTGACAAGACTATGATATTGCACACCGCAGGAGAATGGTGATAAGTGGGAGCCAAAAATGTTTTTGCGCTATCGGTGTACCGTTTTGGCTGTATTTTCCGGAAATACATAGCATACATATATACAAGATGAGAGTTTTAATTATATATTAATATCAATATATATATATATATAATATATGATAGTATGATTATGATTTAATGATTGATGTTTGGCCGTGTTATTTATGCCTTTTTTTTTTTCTTCTGTTATTTCCTTCTCTTACTCTTATACAACAAATTGCTTTGACATGCTCTTGTATGACTTTGCAACACCACTTTCCAGCTTTGCTGGTGTGTTGGTCAGTGGGGGATCCCTTTTAGGAACCCCATCCAGGAAAATAATAAACTGCACTTACAAATTTGTGGTTCCTTTTCTCTTTCGACATTTCCATCCGTGATATTAATATAAGAACGAGAATGACCAAAGCTGTTGGACTGCGGTCACAACCTGCGACACAAGATACAACTTCAAAAGGTGAAGCTCACTCTTTTGCCAAACGAAGTGTCATGTTATTTTAATCGAAAACGACTCGTTTGGTTTTTGCTTCGATCTTGTGTGGTCCCCAAAACAAGGTGTTGATCCCGAGAGTAGTTGCCATTTTCACTTGGCTGAACAAGATATTCTGTATGGTATTAACGAAGTAGACGTTGAGTTTAAATTGCATAATTTTAAATGTCTGAGAATCCATAGTCCTTGGGTGAGTAGATATTTCATTTTATTTAAGATCGCGAAACGTAAAAGTTTCATTTTTACATCCCAATGAACAGCCTCACTGATCGTGTGAGTTTACACCAATATTAAACTTTTAAATCGTGTGCTTGATCTTAAGGAATCCATGAGACTTAAATGAAATAATATGTAAATTAAATAATCACTTGCGGTTTTCGATCCAAAAATATATATTAAAATAATTATGCAAGAAAATCAGCAAACAACTTCTCCATATCGCAGGACCCATCGATAATCTTACTCCCCATGCCAGAAGGTTGGCGATATTCTCTGTAAGCCAGGCTTTTATCCCTTAAAGGCTTAAACAAATAATTTTTATCGACTTATGATGGAAAATTTCAGTGTCCTTCATTGTAACAAGAACCCAAACAAAGCCGACTGGATATCTGACACATACAAACCTGGGCAGTACCTGTATATATTAATCCAGCAGAGGCCTACAGTGCGCTGATATATTAAGGCCCAAAATGGCAGCCATTATCATTTTGTCTGGGTGCCATGGTGGGGTGGAGTCAAGCGACAGGACAATAAGTGGGTGGGGTCCCAACAGCTGTCCGACCAAATGGGTGCACATTTTAGAAATCGACCCCCAACAAATACTCCAACACAACAGTAACAACAGTAGGCAATGTGACAACTTTGGTTCGACACCATTACAAGCTCCAGAACCTGAATGGTATTCACACCGAAGGTTCTGTTTGAGCTTGCCACTGAGTTAGCTATGCCTATGGAGAGTCTTTTTACTTTTGTCCACATTCACTGGGTCCTTGCCTCAGATTGGTAAAATGGTGCTTATTTCACCCATTCATACTTGGGGGATTCATTACCCTCTACAAATCCTGTATGGGGACCTTCAATGTTTCTCTGAAGAACGCACTTTGTCTTAGCCGGGAATGTCCGTCTTCATGGTTTATTCCCTGGAAACTGACAAAGCTTCGACTCCGTAGTTTGAGAAAGAGCAGTTTTTTTCTCTCATCGAGTGGGTCAATGCTTGAATGGACTGCGATGAAGAGACGTCAACACAACGTCCATCAGTTTGACACTTTCAAAGAGGAATGTGGACAGTGTGGGTTAAACAATGATAGGAACATATAGGGCTTTGCTTTTTGCCCTCCTGTCCTAAATGATCTGACCTAACCTGACCTGAACTGACCATAATCCATTCGAGTGATGTAACCTGCGCACTCCTCTGGCGTCATATTCTGTAAGTTTCCCTTTATTCCTGTACAAAACGACAATTAGTTGAATGTTGTGTTGGCACAAATGAACAAACTTGATTGAGTATTCATATTTGTGTTGCCTCAAAAATAATTTTTTTGAATGTTTTGTGTTTGCCTCTAAAATTATTTTTGAGGCAAACACAACATTTTAAATTGATGATTTGGGAATTTTTAATATTTTTTGACAATTGCTAATGATAGGATACACAGAGCGCATGAGCATCACCATGCCCTTCTTCTTCTTCCTCTTCTCATTCAATGATTTGAATGTGGGGGAATGAGTTTGATGAGGTGGATGGTGAATGAGGTGCCGGGACCGAGAAAAGTTTTTGGGATTAAAGATTGAGTAAATGGTTCGAAGTGGGTGTGGTGTATATGTGATGAAGTGGAAGCATCACCCACATCCCACCCTCCCTCACCTGTGGAAGGAATCCTGCTTTTCTTAGCATTAAGGTTAGATAGAGGGGATTGAATCTGCTTTGGAAAGGGATGCAATCTGGTGTGTGGTCCTGGCTGTGGAAGTTTCTTTATTGCAAAGGGTGCAAAAAGTTAAATGTGACCGGGCTGGTGGTGTGGCTCATGGATGGAGTAGGTATTTGGGGACCGCACAACCAAGGCGCAAGGTACACACTGGCTCGGGAGCAGGCCATAGGCCATTGGGCCTGAGGGCAATCCAATTTTGCTGACGTGGGCCGCGAGTACTCTGAGAAGTGGATCGTAGGCGTCACGTGCCGAGACGATACATGGGGGAGCCAGAGTAGGACTTCCAGAATTTCGGCCAGAAGCAGCTATGCTTGGAGATGCACCAAGCGCCGGGCTTGCTGCAATTTAGAGGACGGTTGAGCCCTGCAGAGGTAGCCAAACCACTCAGCCACGATATTGTGCAAAAGGCAGCAGGAGGAAAATTGAAAGATTGGCCGCAAACGTCAGTGGACACTGTGGATGACAAGTTTGAATGTAAAGATGTAATATTCATGTTCACGACATTTCTTGCTGATGTTTTAATGAAACATATTCAATGTTTTACCTCAGAATATTTATGCTCTGCCATCGTCCTGCCTCATGCATATTTATGCTCCACCCCATGTGTTTGCAGTCATGTCTGCTGTCCGAGATGAGGGACAAGCGGGTGCTTCCCTGTCTGGTGGGATGGTGTGATTGTTTCGTGGAAAGGTTAGCGGTTTTTACCATCGCACTTGAGTTGCCTTAGAAAGAAAAAGCGTTTTTTTTGTATTTCATTGTTCGAGGGATTGGTATGAGAGCTAACGACACAGAATGGTACAACAGGGGGAGCAGAGAACTAAAGAGGGGGGGGGGGGGAAGGAAAAAAACAGTGTGGAAACAGAGACATTGAGAAGATCTATGGAAAGGAGTGGGATGGGGCAGGGTACAACAGGGTAAACAAGATGGACAACTACAGGGACTTTCATGGAAGGAAAGCAGGGAATTTGAGGAGGTGGGCTTGGGTGGATTAATCGGGGGTAGAAAAGGATAATTGATTTTGGATGGGGAAAAATAACGAGATGGTGGGTGAACAGCTGTTTGAAGATCCTGGAGGGAAAGAATGGATTGAAAGAGTGGTGGGAAGTTGTTCAGCAAAGGCGAAACAAAAGAGAAATGAAAGAGTGAAGGTGAGCTAGTGATTCTGATCTTCAGGCAAGAGCAGGGTGGGGGAGGGTAGGGGGGGGAGGCTCAGAGAGTTGAGACGTAGAAAAGTGCAGACAGACCACTGACCTGCCTGTGGTGAGAGAGTGAGAGATCCAAAAGACTCAGCCTCATCGTGGGAGATGCAATGATCCTAATGCCTGATTTCCACAGCGTGAAGCCGAGAAAAGTGAGGGTGGGAGACCAGCCCAGAGGGGCGAGGCAGTACTCCAACAGGCTGCTGAAAGAGCTTTGTAATGTGGTCAGGGGCTCAGGTCTGCAAGGAAGACTTTGCAAGCCCCGATGGAAGATACCCAGTCGGCGACTGTGTGCTTTGAAGGCCAGTTTGGAAATATGGCTTTCCAAGGAAAAGATCCATGGCAGACTTGGTGGAAGAACCCAGAAACTTGAATGAAGGACTTCTTCAAGAGGAATTGTTGAGAAAGTAGATGGGGGGGGGTGGGGGGGGGTTCCCAGATGGTTCCTTTTTGGAGAACATGGAGAGAGTGTGAGATTTGTTATACAGGATTGAAAGACATGTTCCACGTGTTGGACCAGCTTGTGATTTTATCCAGATCTGCAGAGAGTGAAAAGGCTGCTGTTTTGCTGAATATGAGGGGTGACAGATGGAAAAAACTTCTGCAACTGTTGGTGTAAACAGTGAATTTGAACCTCTGCAAGTGTTGGTAAAACGCTTTAAGAGCATTATTATTCAGAATCTGGACACGTAGGCTGCTTCCAGGATAGATAGAGGCACAATCAACAACGGAGCGGTGTGTAAATTGGTTCATATAAACCACTGTAAAAGAGGATGGGGGTGGGGGGGGGGATCAATGGTAATATAGAGAAATGTGTTTTTGCAGTCCTCGGACAGTTGGGAGATGCCTCTGTCCATCACATCATTTTGATGTCTGTGGCCTTCTGAAATAAAACGGAGTGGGGTCATTTGTTTTTGCGAGGACCCTTGAGTTTCCACATTGTGTAAGGCTCGATGTGCTACCCATTGGACTGCTTGGCTCCAGACCACCAAAGTGTGGAACGCCACCGTCATTGTTTGTGTCACCAGTACAGCCTGTATCTTCCCAGTAGCGAGGTTAGTTTAATGGGTTTAAAGGGTCTGGAAAGGTATATTAGATTGTGGGATTTTAGAGGGCCAGATGCTAGGTATATGGGTGGAAGGATTAAGTGGGCATCGAGGGTAGGATAGGTTAGGGCGAAGCCAGGCCGTCATATTTGCTGCCGACCCCAAACTCCATCCGCTGACATCACAACAAAAATTTGCTGCCGGCTTGTACCATCTGCTGGCTCATGACATCTGCCTGTCAGTTTTTGTCAGGGTGTCGCTCACTGATTCTGCCTTGTCCAGCCATGCCATACACCTGCCAGTTTTGCATCACCATCATGTCATTTTTTGCTGTAACCATGCCACCTGCTGGCCATGCTGCTCACTACTGTCATTTTTTGCTCATGGCCATAAAAGGCCTGAAATATGCTCAAGGAAGTCAAGTACAAGGGCTGAGTTTCGTTTTTGGATTACCTGTTGGGCACAAGGGCCATTTATTTATTCATTGTTGGCCACAAGGGCCCATTTATTTATTCCATTGTTGGCGCACAAGGGCCATTTATTTAATTCATTGTTGGCCACAAGGGCATTTAACTTGTGTTGGGATTAATGGGCCAAGACTTGAAGGCCATGTGGACCCTTTTGTTACATTTTCACAAACTCCATGTAGTTGAGAGGCCGTTGGAGCCTGCTGTCATCTAGGACACTTGGTGCTGGGACAGCGGGCTCTGTGGACAGCACTGGGGGAGGGGAGCGAGGGAATGTTAGCTGGGTAGGATGGACCAGGAACTTCCCAAACTTCTAAGACTCACGAGCAAGAAGAAGAAGAAGAAGAAGAGGTATCCTTGGTACCTCATCCTCACCGCCAACCCACATCACCATTTGTTGAAAGAAATTGCACCTAGATGTAGTTGTTAAGTGTGTGGTATTTGCAAGGGGAATGAGTAGGGACTGGCTGAGCGACACAATATAGTAAAATGTATCAAGCACTGTTTTGAAAATTTTGCATGTGGGTTCTCTACTAGGTCGGGAGTTGGTATTGTACAGTAAGTGGGAGTTCATGCCTGATGACTACACCCCCTTCTGAACAAAGACTCAGGAGCAAAGGGGGAGGGCTAGTCTTGGGAAATGATCTGAGAGATTGACATTGCTTAGTATTGTTTTAGTTTTTATTTCCTCAATTAACAGCATAAGTGGAAAGTAAATTGTTATTAGATATGCATTGTATATTTATAACATAGAAAGAGGTGTCTACCTACTCTGGTGTTTTGTGTCTAAAAATCCCCCATTCTCTGAGCCGATGTTTCATGTTCTTACCCTTTGTGAATAATGTCTAATGTTATTTTAAGGTTTCTGACAGACCATCAGACACCATTTTAGGAGTGGAAATAGTTTTGCTCCTTGCTAAGTTAGGAGTGTCCGGTCCTCCGCCCATACAAACAGGGCCCTGCATCCAATAGTGAGTGAGAGGCGAGGGGCGTGGGAATGTATCACTGTCTTGCGAACAATCGCTGACGGTCGCTTCTTATTATTCGCATGCATGTGAGTGTCTTTTGCATCCTTCCTCTCTGTCCTTCTTTTGCTTTGCTCACTTTTCTGTTTTCTTTTCTTTCAGGATTTGGAGCACTTTTCCGATATCACTTTTGGAAGTGACAGGAATAGCCGATGTTATCTGGCGTATACAAAATCGACACCGAAGCATATTTCTTTTTGTCACTCGTCTCTTGCGTGCTTTTCATTATTCACTCTGCAAATACAACCCATTGCTTCATCGATGGGGAATATTAGGGGGTGGTAAGAAGGAGAGGAGGGAGAGAGGGAGGAGAAGGAAGGGGAGGGAGAGGAGGGTTGGAGGGGGAGGGAGAGAGGAGGCAGGGGAGGGAAAGAGAGGGAGGGAGAGGGAGGGTAGCAGGGGTGAGGATGGAGCAAGGAGGGGTGAGGAGAAATCGCTACAATGCCCCCCCCCTTCCAGGTGGAAAGGGGGGGGGCGGAGCAAGGAGGGTGGCTGGAGAGAGGAGGGGGGGAGTGGGTTCGAGGAGGTAAGCTGGAGGGAGGTGGAGGGAAGGCAGGCAGGTTGAAGGGAATATATATATATATATATAATTGCGTAACTGGAAACCATATTGCATTCAAAACGATACAGATGTCGCCAAAAGTCAGTTATTCTGTTAAGTACAATGTGAAGCAGGTCGCCTTCCTTTTGTCTAGTGGGAGAACTCAAAGGTGTGGCGAGTTGGTGAGTGTTTTTTTTTAGGTTAGGTTTATTAAATCTTTACATCCAACCATCCCATCCCCCATCACTATCCAACTACCCACGATCCGCTTGGTTACTCACAACCCTGACTTGCGCGAGGCAAAGATCTTGCAGCTGTTCCATTGACGCTCCTCACAATGTTCTTTTCACGTTAGTAGACTCTTCAGTGGATCGTGATGGGGGATGGGATGGTTGTTGGATGTAAAGATTTAATAACCTACCTAAAAAAAACATCACAACGCACACCTTTGAGTCTCCCACTAGACAAAAGGAAGGGACCTGTCTTCACATGTACTTAACAGAATAACTGACTTTTGGAGACATCTGTATGTTTGAATGCATATGGTTTCCAGATACGCAATTATATAATATTATATATTCCTTCACCTGCCTGCCTTCCCTCCACCTCCCTCATGCTTACCTCCTCGAACCCCCCCCCCTCCTCTCTCCACCACCCTCCTTGCTCCGCCCCCCCTTTCCTGGAGGCATGTAGCATGAGTTCTCCTCACCCCTCCTTGCTCCATCCTCACCCCTGCTCCCTCCCCTCTCCCTCCTCTCTTTCCCTCCCTCGCCCTCCTCTCTCCCTCCCCCTTCCTCTCCCTCCCCTCTCTCCCTCCTCTCCTTCTTACCCCCCCTTAATATTCCCATCAGTGAAGCAATGGGTTGTATTTGCGAGTGAATAAATAAAGCACGAAGGAGAGTGACAAAAAGAAATGCTTCGGGTTCGATTTGTACCGCCAGATAACATGGCTATCGTGTCACTCCAAAGTTGATAACGAAAAGTGCTCCAAATCCTGAAAGAAAGAAACAAGAAAGTGAGCAAAGCAAAAGGAAGGACAGAGAGAAGGATGCAAAGGACACTCACATGCATGCGAATAATAAGAAGCGAGTCAGCGATGTTCGCAGTCAGTGATGACATTCCACGCCCCTCGCCTCTCACTCACTATTGGATGAGGGCCCTGTTTGATGGGCGGAGGACCGGACACTCCTACTTAGGCAGGAGCAAAACTATTTCCACTCCTAAAATGGTGTCTGATGGTCTGTCAGAACGCTTAAAATAACATTTAGACATATTCACAAAGGTAAGAACATGAAACATCGGCTCAGAGGAATGGGGATTTTTAGACACAAACACCAGAGTAGGTAGACATCTTCTATGTTATAAAATATACAATGCATATCTAATAACAATTACTTTCCACTTATGCTGTTAATTGAGGAAATAACTAAACAATACTAAGCAATGTCAATCTCTCAGAGTCATTTTCCCAAGACTAGCCCTCCCCCTTTGCTCCTGAGTCTTTGTTCAGAAGGGGGTTGTAGCATCGGGCATGACTCCACTTACTGTACAATACAACTCCCGACCCTAGTAGAAAACCCCACATGCAAAATTTCAAAAACAGTGTTGAACATTACTATAATGTGTCGCTCAGCCAGTCCTACTCATTCCCTTGCAAATACACACACTTAAACAACTACATCTAGGTGCAATTTCTTTCAACAAATGTGTGGGTGGGGTGAGGATGAGTGTACCAGGATAACCTCTTCTTCTTCTTCTTCTTCTTGCTCAGTGAGTCTTTGAAGTTTGTGAAGTTCCTGGTCCATCCTACCCAGTAACATTCCTCTCCCCTCCCCCAGTGCTGTCCATCAGAGCCCTGTGTCCCAGCACAAGTGTCCTAGATGACAGCAGGTCCAACGGCCTCTCAACTACTGGAGTTTGTGAAAATGTAACAAAAGGGTCCACATGGCCTTCAAAGGTCTTTGGCCCATGTATCCCAACACAAGTAAATGGCCCTTGTGGCCAACAATGAATAAATAAATGGCCCTTGTGGCCA
>CM068960.1:29997227-30015794 GCA_035128595.1 Eptatretus atami
AATAAATGGCCCTTGTGGCCAACAATGAATAAATAAATGGCCCTTGTGGCCCAACGGTAATCCAAAAACGAAACTCAGCCCATTTGTACTTGACTCCTTGAGCATATTTCAGGCCTTTATGGCCCATGAGCAAAAATGACAGTAGGTGAGCAGCATGGCCAGCAGGTGGCATGGTTTACAGCAAAAATGACATGTGGTGATGGCAAAACTGGCAGGTGTATGGCATGGCTGACAAGGCAGATCAGTGGCGACACCTGACAAAACTGGACAGGCAGATGTCATGAGCCAGCAGATGGTACAAGCCGGCAGCAAATTTTGTTGTATGTGGATGGAGTTTGGGGTGGCAGCAAATATGACGGCCGGCTTCGACCCTAACCTATCCTACCCTCGATGCCCAGCTAATCCTTCCACCCTATACCTAGCATCTGGCCCTCTAAATCCCACAAATCTAATATACCCTTCCAGACCCTTTAAACCCATTAAACTAACCTCGCTACTGGGAAGAGACCAAGGCATGTACGGTGACACAAACAATGAGGTGGCGTGTCCACACTTGGCTGGCTGGAGGAGCAGTCCAATGGGGGTAGCACATCGAGCCTTACACAATGTGGAACTCAATGGGTCCTCGCAAAAACAAATGACCCCACTCCGTTTATTTCCAGAGGCCACAGACATCAAAATGATGTGATGGAGAAGCATCTCCAACTGTCCGAGGACTTGCAAAAACACATTTCTCTTATTACCATTGATCCCCCCCCCCACCCCATCCTCTTTTACAGTGGTTATATGAACCAATTTACACACCGCTCCGTGTGATTGTGCTCTATCTATCCTGGAGCAGCCTACGTGTCCAGATTCTTGAATAATAATGCTCTAAGCAGTTTTACCAACACTTGCAGAGGTTCAAATCACTTGTTTAACCAACAGTTGCAGAAGTTTTTTACCATCTGTCACCCCTCAATCAGCAAACAGCAGCCTTTTCACTCTCTGCAGATCTGGATAAAATCACAAGCTGGTCCAACACGTGGAACATGTCTTTCAATCCTGTAAAATCTCACACTCTCTCCATGTTTCTCCAAAAGAACCATCTGGAACCCCCCCCCACCCCCCCATCTACTTTCTCAACAATCCTCTTGAAGAAGTCCTTTCATTCAAGTTTCTGGGTCTCACCATCTGCCATGATCTTTTCCTGGAAAGCCATATTTCCAAACTGGCCTTCAAAGCCAGTCGCCGACTGGGTATCTTCCATCGTGCAAAGTCCTTCCTTGGCAGACCTGAGCCCCTGACCACATACAAAGCTCTTGTCAGCAGCCTGTGGAGTACTGCTCTCCCCTCTGGGCTGGTGCTCCCACCTCTCACTTTTCTCGGCTTCACGCTGTGGAAATCAAGGCATTTAGGATCATTGCTATCTCCCACGATGAGGCTGAGTCTTTTGGATCTCTCACTCTCTCACCACAGGCAGGTCAGTGGTCTGTCTGACTTCTACGTCTCCTCTCTGGCCTCCCCCCTACCCTCCCCCACCCTGCTCTGCCTGAGATCAAGAATCACTGCTCACCTTCACTCTTTCATTTCTCTTTGTTTCTGCCTTTGGAACAACTCCCACACTCTCTTCAATCCATTCTTTCCCTCCAGGTCTTCAAAACAGCTGTTCACCACCATCTCTTATTTTCCCCCATCCAAAACAATTATCTTTTCTACCCCCGATAATCCACCCAAGCCCACCTCCTTCAAATTCCCTGCTTTCCTTCCTGAAAGTCCCTGTAGTGTCCATCTTGTTTACCCTGTGTACCCTGCCCCATCCCACTCCTTTCCATAGATCTTCTCATGTCTCTGTTCCACACTGTTTTTTTCCTTCCCCCCCCCCCCCTCTTGTCTCCTGCTCCCCTTGTTGTACATTCTGTGTGTTAGCTCTCATACAATCCTCGACAATGAATACAAAAAAAACGCTTTTTCTTTCTTAAAAGCACTCCAAGTGCGATGGTAAAAACCGTACCTTTCCACGAAACAATCACACATCCCACCAGACAGGGAAGCACCCGCTTGCCCTCTCATCTCGACAGCAGACATGATGCAACACATGGGTGGAGCATAAATATGCATGAGGCAAGACATGGGCAGAGCATAAATATTCATGAGGTAAAACATGAATATGTTTCATGTAAAACATCAGCAAGAAATGCGTGGAACATAATATACATTTTACATTCAAACTTGGTTCCATCACAGTGTCACGTTTGGGCCTAATCTTCAAATTTTCCTCCTGTGCCTTTGCACAATATCGTGGCTGAGTGGTTTGGCTACCTCTGCAGGGCTCAACCTGCCTCTAAATGCAGCAGCCCGGGCCGCTGGTGTCATCTCCAAGCATAGCTGCTCTGGCCGAATTCTGGGGAAGTCCTCTCTGGCTCCCCCCATGTATCGTCTCTGGCACGTGACGCCTCGAGTCCACTCTCAGAGTACTCGGGCCCACGTCAGCAAAATTTGGATTGCCCCTCAGGGCCCAATGGCCTATGGCCTGCTCCGAGCCAGTGTGTACCTTGCGCCTTGGGTGTGCGTCCCCAAATACCTACTCACCATGAGCCACACCACCAGCCCGTCAATTAACTTTGCACCTTTGCAATAAAGAAACCTTTCCACAGCCAGGACCAACACCAGATTGGCATCCCTTTCCAAAGCAGATCAATCCCCTCTATCTACCTAATGCTAAGAAAAGCAGGGATTCCTTTCCACAGGTGGAGGGAGGGTGGATGTGGTGATGCTTCCACTTCATCACATATACACACACCCACTTCGAACCATTTACTCAATCTTTAATCCCAAAAAATTTTCGGTCCCGGCACCTCATTCACCATCACCTCATCAACTCATTCCCCACATTCCAAATTTCATTGGAATGAGAAGAGGAAGAAGGAAGAAGGCATGGTGATGCTCATGGCTCTGTGTATCCTATCATTAGCAATTGTCAAAAAATATAAAAATTCCCAAATATCAATTTAAAATGTTTTGTGTTTGCCTCAAAAATAATTTTAGAGGCAAACACAAAACATTCAAAAATTATTTTTGAGGCAAACACAAATATGAATGACTCAATCAAGTTTGTTCATTTGTGCCAACACAACATTCAACTAATTGTCGTTTTGTACAGAATAAGGAAACTTACAGTATGACGCCAGAGGAGGGCGCAGGTTACATCACTCGAATGGATTATGGTCAGGTCAGGTCAGGTTAGGTCAGATCATAGGACAGGAGGGCAAAAGCAAAGCCCTATATGTTCCTATCATTGTTTAACCACACTGTCCACATTCCTCTTGAAAGTGTCAACTGATGACGCTTGTGTTGGACGTCTCTTCATCGAGTCCATTCCAAGCATTGACCACTCGATGAGAGAAAAAAACTGCTCTTCTCAAACTACGAGTCGCAAGCTTTGTCAGTTTCCAGGAATAACCATGAAGACGGACATCCCGGCTAAGACAAAGTGGTTCTTCAAGAGAAACATGAAGGTCCCCATACAGGATTCTGTAGAGGGTAATTGAATCCCCTCAAGTTGAATGGGTGAAATAAGCACCATTTTCCAATCCTGAGGCAAGGACCCAGTGAATGTGGACAAGTAAAAGACTCTCCATAAGGGCATAGCTAACTCAGTGGCAAGCTCAAACAGAACCTTCGGGTGAATACCATCAGGTTCTGGAGCTGTAATGGGGTCGAACAAAGTTGTTTCACATTGCTACTGTTGTTACTGTTGTTGTTGGAGTTATTGTTGGGGGTCGATTTCTAAAATGTGCACCCATTGGTCGGACAGCTGTTGGACCCCACCCACTTTTGTCGCTTGACTCCACCCACCATGGCACCCAGACAAAATGATATGGCTGCCATTTTGGGCCTAATATATCAGGCACGTAGGCCTCTGCTGATTATATACAGGTACTGCCCAGGTTTGTTGCGTCAGATATCCATCGGCTTTGTTTGGGTCGAGTGTTACAATGAAGGACACTGAAAAATTTCATCATAAGTCGAATAAAATTTATTTGTTTAAGCCTTTAAGGGAAAAGCCTGGCTTACAGAGAATATCGCCAACCTTCTGCATGGGAGGAAGATTTATCGATGGGTTCGGATGTGGAGAAGTTGTTTGCTTGATTTCTTGCATAATTATTTTAATCATATATTTTTGATCGGAAACCGCAAGTGATTATTTAATTTTACATCTATTATTTCATTTTAAGTCTCATGATTCCTTAAGTCAAGCAGACGATTAAAGTTTAATATTTGGTGTAAATCTCACACCGATCAGTGAGGCCTGTTCATTGTATGTAAAAATGAACTTTTATTTCGGATCTAAAATAAAATGAAATTCTAACTCACAAGGACTATGATTCTCAGACATTTAAAATTATGCAATTTAAACTCAACGTCTATCTTCGTAAGACAATACAGAATATCTTGCTTCAGCAGTGAAAACGGCAACTACTTCAGGGATCAACACTCGTTTTGGGGACCACACAAGATCGAAGCAAAACAAACGAGTCGTTTTCGATAAAATAACATGACACTCGTGGCAAAAGAGTGAGCTCACCTTTTGAAGTTGTATCTTGTGTCGCAGGTTGTGACCGCAGTCCACAGTGTGGTCATTCTTGTTCTAATATAATATCACGGATGGAAAATGTCGAAAGAGAAAGGAACACAAATTTGTAAGTGCAGTTTTATTATTTCCTGGATGGGTTCCTAAAAGGGATCCCCACACTGACCAACACACCAGCATAAGCTGGAAAGTGTGTTGCAAGTCATACAAGAGCATGCAAAGCAATTTGTTTATAAGAGGTAAGAGAAGAAATAACAGAAGAAAAAAAAAAGGATAAATAACAGCCAACATCAATCATAAATCATAATCAATCTATCATATATATATATATATGATATATATATATAATAATTAAAACTCTCATCTTGTATATATGTATGTATGTTCCCGAAATACAGCCAAAACGGTACACGATAGCGCAAAAAATTTTGGCCCACTTTACTCACCATTCTCCTGCGGTGTGCAATATCAAGTTTTGTTCAAATCGGGCAACAAAAAAATTATTATTAAAATCAATTCCCGATTCAGTCAAGTACTCTTCGGGAGTATTTGATCAATGCAAACAACCTCAGCGGTATAGTTCGCTGGAGCCAAGTTGTTGTGTTTTTTTTTTGAAATGATTTTTTTATCAAACGCTGTCACAACGGGAACCCAAGGGTTCACGGGTCGTCAGTATTTTAATAAACAGAACCAAGTGATGCAGCAAGCAACTTCTTAAAGGCAGCAAGAGTATTGCCTTCCACACCATTGGATGGCAAAGAGTTACACGTCTTAACGATTCTCACACCAAATTATCTCAACCTGGCTTCACAAGTACAATAAGTCTGGAATACCCTAAAGCAACGACCTCCAGTAGTAGTGAGTGGTGACAAAACAACAAATCCAAAGGCTTTATCGGGGAAAGCTCATGAAAAACCAACCAACTTTTGATAAAGTCTGTTCGTAATAGCCGACTTTTCACAGTGAATAAGTTTAACGTAGCTAGGCATTGGGCATAAGGCAGGTTACTCAATCCAGATGTTTTCTTGGTCCACCTTTTGTGTCACCCACATAACTTGTATTCCAAACTGTTGAAGCAAAATCAAGTAGAGAATGGATATGTGTAACATCAAGGGAAACCATAAATTATTGGGTATGGCAAATTGTAGATTTTAGTTAGTTTGATGATCGTCCAGCTGCCTTACTCACAATGGATCTTTTATGTACTGTCGGTTCATGCCGTTATGGACCTGACCAGCTCCCGCAGAGCGAGATGGGAGGGAGAGGGAAACAGGTTGGATATGCACTGCACATGAAATCTAAGCAAAGAATCGACGATTACTCCGAAGTCTCTTGCTGGTACCATGAATTGTATTGGAGTACCTTTAATCATGTAATGAGAGTAAGGTCCGAGATCACAAGAGTGATGAATGTTTCTACCAAAAGTGATAGCCTTAGTCTTATCGATATTGATCCGAAGATCCCAAGACTCTGCGATTGAGACTAAGGTATTAATATCGCTCTGAACTGCGCTTGTGTCTGAGACGAGAAGATTTAAAGGTTGAGTATTTAACTTCAAAATAAAACACAACTAATTACAGGGAAGGAAGAGAAGAGACATGCTCCAACCATTACACTCCTGCACCCACCAGTCAAAAAACTCTCCATCCAGTGTAAAAATCTACCATCAATACCCAGCTCTGATAATTTATGAAGTAATATTTGGTGGTTTACTGTGTCAAACGCCTTGGAGAAATCAAATAGAATAAGGTCGAACACACTTCCAACATCTATCCATTTACTTATATCAACATGTCAACAGAAGCTGGTATTCAACCGATCTCCCTTTTCGGAAGCCAATCTGAGCCTCAATTAAAATGGAATGTTCATCTAGATATGATTGTAAATTTTCAACAAGCAACCTTTCCATACTTTTAAACCAAACAGATATCAGACGAAAAGGATGGAAATTAAGGGGGTCACATTTCTTATCTTTCTTAAATATTGATACAATATATGATTTTTTTTTCCACATATCAGGGAGCTGACTGGATTTAAATGAAAAAATATTTACAAGAGGTAAGCTCGACTCTGAGAACAATGTTTAAGCAATGTGGGATGGATAGAGTCGGGACGCATACGTGAAGATGGGTTTAAATCACTAAGCACTCCATAAACATCTCCCAAGGTGATACCTACATCATGAAATAGACCATCAAATTATATCACATTGAAAGTGATAAAGATTAAAGAGTACAGAGTGTGCCTGTATACCCAAGTCGGGTCGGTTAATGCCACTATCTCGTGAAAATGCTGATGTGTTAAAGTCTCGAGATCCCGGCCACGGCTTATGCCATTGGCCGAAAGAACAAGGAAAAACCTTTTACTACCACGAATGAACATTTACAGAACTATTGCAATTGCTTGTAGATAGTTGTTTTTTCATGCAGTAATTTTCCCTGGCCATGCACTATCATTAGAGGTGGCTGTCGATTTGGCTCATTTAACGTACTACCGGACCTGACCAGCTCCCGCAGAGCGAGATGGGAGGGAGAGGGAAACTGGTTGGATTAGGGATGTAATCAGCAGTAGATCGGTTCTTCAGTGTGCCACACCTACCAGGCATGTAATCACGAATCTAACCTCAACAGGAAAATGTTAAAAGGTCATGAAGCAACCAGGAACAACAGCAAGAATGAAAAGGAAGAATCGATGGGGGAAGTTGGAAAATGCCCTGAAGACCATCCATTAACTAAAGTACATTCCGAGCATTTAAAGGGTTTTGATGTTGTCTATTGCTACGAGTGTGTAGCTTTAGGCAAAGGAGACAAGATGCCACCGTCCACACCCATTCGTTTTAAACACGATGGGAAACAGAATGATCACAGATATGACTTTTTCTCATGGATGGGACTCACTGGGTCTTCTGCTGCTTCTGCTGTACAATGGTACAGATGGTGCTCCATGCGAAATCCAGGGACAAACTGCGGACTGCTCGGGACGTTCTTTGCACTCCGTGCCAACAGATCTCCCCACCAACGTCACGTTCCTTGACCTATCTAGTAACCTGCTGCGTCAGCTCGTGGCAGGTGCACTCCGTGGGCTCCCGCATCTTCTGAACCTGGACCTGCACTATAATCTGATCGAGCAGATTCACCACCAGGTTTTCTTGGATGTTCCAAACCTGCACGTTCTAGACCTTTTTCATAATAACTTGCAAACAGTGCCTGCGGCCGCCTTGGCTCCATTGCACAATCTGGTGAGCCTCAACCTCTCTGATAATCTGTACACGACCGCCTATATACAGCCTGAGTTGGAGAGGACTCTGCATCGATTGGACTCACTTTGGCTTGGAGGTCCACATGTGTTGAAACTCAATTCCCAGGACCTGGTTTCGCTGAAAGCGACGGCTATTGTTGAGTTCGCAATCAAAACAGGTCCGGGTTTTTCCTGGTATGATGATGGTGCAATGACCCCATTGATTGCGCTTTCGCCACTTGAGTCTCTGACCCTGGATATGGACTTTGGCACATGCCCAGAATGCCTGCCCCAGATCCTTCAGGACCTCAGTGGCATCACCATCGGGACACTCAAAATGCGTAAAACATTTGCAATACGACCATACTTGGGTCCACTCGATGTGTTTGCAGGTCTGCATAAAGTCAAACTTTCATCACTAATCCTGTACAGGGGCAAATACACTGATCGCTTGGTACACCAGGTTCTTCAAAACATTCAGAATACAAGCCTGGAAACTCTTGAGCTTTCAAAAATAGATTTTGCATACAGTGAAAATAGTATTACCAACAGCACGTGGCTTACTCGAGATCTCCCGCTGAAGACGCTTATATTCCGTGATATCAGCAACCCCGATGTGTTGCGATACAACACAAGGTTTGATTGGTACAATAACCTGGATGTGCTGGTAATTAACAATGTTAACTTCAACATCATACCATGTGACGCCTGGCATTACACCTACCAATTGTCCAAGGTTGACTTGTCAGGGAACCGGCTCCAAGATGAGATGTTTTACAAAGGCATGTGTATTAACCAAATAAATATAACTAAGCTGAAAACTATAGTAGTTGAAAACAATGAGTTAACTAGCTTGGATATCATGGCAAAGTTTAGCACACAGTGGAACAGCCTCGAGACGGTGGTGTTGAGTCACAATAGGTTTTCTGGGATGGTGAATGGTCACAGAAAGTGTGAATGGTCACAGAGCATAACACACATCGATCTCCAATCGAACCACTGAGCAGAGATGTCTTCAAATGTCTTCCGACCACACTCCGCTACCTTGACCTGTCCCACAGTGGCCTTGAATACTTAGATTTGTCATACTTTAAAGCAGCAACAAAACTCGAACATCTCTTCCTAAGCGGCAACAAAATCAAGTTCCTGCCATCTGGTTGGCAGGCACCGAGCTTGCTCCAGCTTGCTGTGGATGATAATGCATTGGCCTCATCAATCCTGGGACTTTCAAAGAGATGCCTCACCTGCGAAGCCTGCAGGCAGGTGGTAATCCGTACCACTGCAACTGTGACATGTGGGCTTTTCTGCAGGAGGTGATCACACGCTCAGAAATCAACTACTGGGCTGGCCTCACAACTACACGTGGGCTACCACCCACAACCTCAACGTGGAACCGATTTGGCAAAATTCAGACCGGGACATCTGCAGTGTGACATTACCCTTTTGGTTGGTATTGCGGTGGCAATTACCACAGTAATTGTGGTGATGCTCATGGCTCTGTGTTGGAAGTTTGATGTCCCATGGTACTTGCGCACGATGTGGAACATGCTCGATTCCCGCCGCAGGAAGGCAAGGAAAAACGACGTGGAAAGACAATTTCAGTACGACGCATTCATCTCCTACAGCAATTCGGATGCTTCGTGGGTCTATGACGAACTCCTTCCGCATCTTGAGACCCATCACTGCATTTGCGTCCATGAGCGAGACTTCATGCCGGGCTGTTGGATAATCGACAACATAATGAATTCTCTGGAGAATAGTCGTAAGGTCCTGTTTGTGGTTTCGAGAAGTTTTGTGAATAGTCAATGGTGCAACTTTGAGCTGTACTTCGCTCACCAGCGGTCACCGGGCAATGCGTTCAATGACTTGGTGCTCCTGCTCAAAGAAAGAATTGATACAGAGTCGCTTCCTCACCGCTTCTGCAAGCTTCGGAAGCTGCTGAGTCGACGCACTTACCTGGAGTGGCCAACTGAGAAGAGCAAACAAATGTTGTTCTGGCAACAACTCAAGAACCTTCTTGATTGAGGGAACATTGTGGGAACAACTTCCTCCGCTTGCTCAGTGAGATCATGTGAGAAATATTTCTGCCCTTTTCAAGATGTCATTTTCGTCCTCTCACTCCTCGGTTTTCCCCTTGGTGATTTTGTGGTTGAGGTACCCCGACATTTTCTCTTGATTGTTTTTTTCTCTCTGTTGTATAATTTACCTTCAATAAAAGGTATATTTAAAAAAGCTTATTTTCATCATTCTGAAGGTATTACCTACCCTTTTGTCATACAACAGAGAAATGCCCGAAGCAAAATGTGGATGCTGAACATATTCCCATTTTTCTTTTCCAGGGACAAAATTAAATTTGGCTTCGATTTTTCAAAATGTCGGACAAATCCTGGTTCGTACATTTAGTGATGGATTGAGACCAACGGCTTAGTGGAGGTATTTCAGAACCCTCGACCTTTTCTGGCACTCCCATTAACTCAATATATAACTAGAGAGTTCATCGAACACCTTATCTCATGCAGTCTTGAGAAACGAGGATGTGGGCGCTGTCTGCGAGCGGAAAATCTGATTGGTTGTGATATTTTGGCCAAGTACTGCGAAACAGAACGGTTTTGAAAGTGCCATAAAGGCGATTTGTGTTCTCCATTGTTCATGTATATAATTCAATTGAAATAAAATAGAGATTTCAAAGGTCGAAGAAAAAGAAATCTCGGAAGTTCACCGCCGTTGATGCAGCGTCTTTACACCACCTTATTTAACGCGTTTCATGAATTATTATTCGTGCCTGTTGTTTGTGTCCTTTATAACGTCCTTAAAAACAGTACGTTTTCTGTTTGGAATGATTTTCAATTATGTTTGACTGCCAGACAGGCACACAGAGTAAAAATATTATCTCCACTCCTCTCTTCACATGCACGATTGGGACAAATTCAGAGCAAAGTACTGCTAAACTACAGGTTCGTTTTCCGATTCATGTTCAAAATATAACATTCGATAATAAGTTGTTTCTCGTGAACCGACGACCATAAACTGATAAGACAGATGGACGGACGGACGGACATGAACCAATTGCTTAACCCCGTTGTTCGCTTCACGTACACGGGGCAATAAAAACCCCGACAACATGGAAAGTGAAAGGTGAGTTCACACAAACGTTAACACAATACACAATGGAAGCAAACCGGTATAAATTTCTGTCAACTAGGTAAGACTCACTAATAACGAATCTGTAATTCCACTGCACTGTCTTACATATTGCCGATACCCTCAGGGCTTCTCCCTCTCATGTGCTATATTCCACACTGACAGACACCCTTTTGAGTTATTCTTACAGCATAACTATATCGATGACTATCGTCACTGCAGGGCTACAGGGTACTGACATCATTTGGAAATCTTCCCCAAATGCAGGGCAGTCTGCTGCGGACACTACTTGGGGAAAGGCTCCAAAAAAATAAAACAATGGATAAGAGCACACTGACGTCGTGTTTTTGTGTTGTTTTTAAGGTTGACAAAACGGATTTATTTGAACATTGTTCAAGCTTAAATCCGGGTGAAAATTACAGTAAAGGTTCCGACGTTCGAGTGTGGCCCATAAAAGCACACATTCCGCAGTGAGTCATGTTCTGTCATATGCAGCACAATGCTGTGGGGTAGCATCATTGGCTGAGGGCATGGCTATGCCGCTGATGTAGGTTAGGGCTGGAATTTAGAATTTGTTCAGGGTGACAGCGATAGCTCACCTACTTTTCACCAAGGAGACCATGACATCTTTAACGTCCACCAACTAATGCCAGCAAAGTGGACATCAGTTTAATGTCCATCTGAGCCAGCACACGCATTGGTGCATCATCATGCCTGTGAAACACCAGAATGACAGTTTATAGCAGGGTCAGGATTCAAACCCAGGCTCGACAACTTATAGGTGAGTGTGCATACTTCTAAACCACCCAGCCAGCCCAATGAGAGTCAATGACACTTGAAGGAAGGAAATGTTGAACGTGAAGCAGGGAAACAGTATGTACCATTTTTAAAGTGTTTGGTGTGATTCCACCGGGGTTCGAACCGCCGACCATCACAGATTCAGAATGGGGACACTCTCAACGTTAACCATTACACCGAGTCTGGTTAATATTGAACTACATGCCCTGCGTGTCATTCGCATCTCGCAGAGGAGGCTGATTCTCAGGGTCTGCGTCTTGCACACCACAGGCTGGTTGATCGCCTTGCATATTTTTACCTCCCCAACTGAAAGTGGATGGAAGTTGTGCTTTCACCACTGTTTGTCTGTCTGTGAGCAGGATATCTCAAAAAAGTTTTGGACAGAGTTGGACGAAACTTGGTGGACACGTTGGGCACGTGACAAGGACGAATTGATTCGATGTTGGTGAAGATCCGGATCCGGATCTGGATATGAGAATTATTTAATTTTTAAAGTGATTCTTCACCATTGAGTGATGGGGCCAAAAACGATATAGTACTGTATCGCAAGATATTTCAAAAATTTATTGGGCCAGATATGTTCTCGTGGACCAAGCATTGCAAGTTGGAGGTATGCGCTCTACCGAAAGCCCTTCTAATTAAAAAAAACAACACTTTGGTCTGACTCGGCCGCAGTTCGAACTAATAACCACCCAGACTCACAGCAGATGTTCCAACCATTACACCACCAATCCTGGCAGCAGAGTTCTCCAACAGAGACCTTGTTTCAGGGCAACGAGCAGTGGAATTTAGCTGTGAAATTAGACTGCATTTATCATGGGTTAATAGCCTGGTGTTGGCTTAGTGGTTAGAGTGGCTGGCTTTTGACCTTGGGGTCTTGAGTTTGAGCCCTTGTCACCCGTTGATTTAACACCAGGTGGGTTTGACTCAACCTGTCATCCTTCTGAGGTCAGCAAAATGAGTACCAGTATACTGGGATAATAACCATTTGGGGTAACCTGTGTTGGAGTGACGACCCATCCAGGACTGTATTCCTTGCCAATGAAACTGCCTCGGCAGTCATATGCCTTATGGTGTGAAAGGAATGGTATTATATTATTAATCATGGGTTTGTCCATGTGAATATTGTTACTGTGAAACTATTTTTTTTAACAAAATGAGAAAGAGAGGTGTTGTATACTGGGAGAGTGTGGTGGGGAGGGGTGGGTTATTTTGCCAGGAGGGGTGGAGGGGAGAGGCAGGCAGAAACAGTGCCCAGGAACACCAGAGTTTGGGGAACTTCACAACAGGCACCATGTTGTTTCTCAATTGTTCGCGTGCGGTACAAAATTAATTACCGACTATTGGAACTACCTTTGAGACCTTTTAGATCCCTTAGACCCCTTAGGCCTTTTACTTTAGACCATTTAAACCTTTACAAACCTTCCTTTCAGACATTCAGACCCTTTTTAGACCTTAACAGAACTTTGACTTTGGACCCTCAGACCTTCGACATTTTATTAGACCCTTTAGACCTGTACAGACCTTAGACTGCAGACCCTTTCGACCTGTACAGAACTTCGACTTTAGAACCTCGGACCCTTTAGACCCGAGATAACTTAGACCCTTATAGCTTTAACTTTAGACCTCTTTCGACCCTCAAGACCCCATTCGACCCCTCAAGACCCTTTAAACCAAGGGCGTCAAACTCATTTTACATGACGGGCCTGACCAGATGTTATTGCACTTCATATGGGCTATACATACCACAAATTATTAAAACAGGCAGATAAAACATCATGGGAATGTCGTCTGCAAGAACAACACCACCGCCAGCAGCAATACTACTACTACAACTACAATAACAATTATTTATGTGTAACAAATACACTGGTACTTTAATTGCTGCTGCTTCCTGATGCTTGGCACCTCTTAGTTTGGGTCACTGCATCAAAATGTGCAACAAACAACTGGTTTGTGGTGATCTTGAGTGTTGTGTTCAGGTGTGTCAGTAAGTTGAGAGCGTAATTTATAATTGGTGATGTTCATTCACAGACGTACGTCTTTCCAAACAGAAATAATTCTCGATGCAAAAGACTTCAGTTTGGGATAATTTGGTCCCAGGTATTGATAAAACGTGCTAATACCGACATCGGAAAACTTATCTGTCAACAGTGTGTCCCACAACAGCTTGATTTATTTCCATTTGTAGCTCCTCTGGGACGTCATACAATCCAATCCATTGGGACCACACTCTGTACTGCCGAAGCAGTCTCGTGGGCTAATGGGCACAATCCTGGACGGATCGCCACTCCGACACAGGATACCAGCAAGCTGGTACTCATTTTGCCAACCTTGGAAGGATGACAGGCAGAGTCAACCACACCTGGTATTAATTCAACAGCCAAGCGAGGTTTGAATTCACGACCCTAGGATCCCAAGCCCACCACCCTAACTTTTAAGACTCACGACCCGACCCTAAGGATCCCAAGCCCACTACCCGAACCATTAAGCCAACACCAGGCATGACATCGTACACATTGCCAGAAAATGGTGTGCCAAAAATTTCAAACTCTTTCCAGCTTTATAAAGCAAGAAAATAATTCTTGAAATTCCTTCCGTAGCTCAGCAATTTTGCCTTCATACTTTTCTGTGTCATTATTGCACCGACGCCCAGTAGTGTCAAGTAAAGATTTCAAGATGGAAAAATGTGTCAAATTACTCTCGGAAAGTTGCTTCTCCCATAGCTTAAGCTTAATCCCAAAGGCATGAATGCTGTCATGGTATTCCATTACCACTTTATTGTGCCCCTGCATCTTGTTGAACCAGTTCAGGTGTTCTGTAATATCCACCAGAAAAGCAAGGTCTCAAAGCCATTTATTCTCTTGCAATTCAGGTACATCTTTCCCTTTCTGATCGATGAACAGTTCTATCTCACCAGACAAGTCATAGAAGCGTTTCAGCACAGCTCCTCAACCTAACCACCGAATTTCAGTGTGGTATGGCAGTTCACGATGAATCTCTTTCCTCCAGAAAAATTAAATTGCCTGTGGTTGTGAGACCTCTTGCTCGAATAAAATTTACGGTTTTAATGACCGCATCCAAAATATTATTCATTTTCAGGGTTTTACTACACAGTGCTTCTTGGTGCAAAATACAATCGAAATTACAAAACTGTTGGCTTGGGTTGTCAGTTATCGATTTTTATTAAATTTTGCAACTCCAGCTTTCTTACCCACCATCGAGGGTGCCCCATCTGTAGCCAGACTCACAGCTCGTGTCCACTCCACGCCTAATCTATCTAGTGCTCTCACCAAATTGTTGAAGAGGTCATCAGCTGTTTTGTCTTTCATTAGCACCAATTGTATAAACTCCTCTGTTATGTGCATTTTGTTATGTTTGTGGGGTAGATGGAGGAATTTCATTGGAAAGATAGGATTGTACAAGTCTGGAGACGGCGATGGTTCACGAGCAATGTACACGGTTCGCCTTTTTTATTTTTTGACCTTCGAGGGACGCCACGGGCAAACTGGCGGGAATCAGGAAAAACGTAAATGATGAAAGTTGTAGTACTCGAAGAGCACTACTTGCATACCAATTTTCAATCGAACAGTTGAAAACCCTAGGAGCTCGATGCCCAATTTATTGATTTTTTTTGACATTTTCTAATGTTGTGACCTTGTGACCTTGACCTTGGGATGAAAATGAAAAATCGAGCTCTGTGGGACTATGCAGGTGCCATTGGGCTAACCAAATACCGAAACCCCTGCCAGATTCGACAAACCCCCTCGGAGAAGATGTAACTTGAAACCGGCTACCCCTAAAAAACGTTTTTTGGGCGTGGCTCCGCCATAATGGGCGCAGCACGCACATTCTCCGGAAAACACAACTAGATCATGATACAAACCTCCCACCCAAATTTTATCAAGATCGGATCAAAACCCATGGAGCTATGCTCGGGACAGACAGACAGACAGACACACACCCATAACGAATATAGTGTCACTTACTGACTCGTGAACCAATAGAATTGCTTGGTCTGTGGACGTGTAAGAGACATCTCGATGTTTAAAAACTTAAGTCGGGAAACTGTGAGCTTAAGTGTTACTTGTCACCGCATGGGGGTGGTGCTGTGTTAAATTAGGAAGGGTTTAAGGATAAGTTCTCCCAGTACGCGATTTTCCCCTGTGACCTTTTCCTATGTTTTTGCATTTCAAGACCGGTAATAAAAATGGATCACATCCTTAAAACGACGACAACCGAGCTGCATGTTCAAGCAGGCAGAAAGCCCTGCCTCCCGGGGGACAGCGAGAAAACCATGCCTCCGGAGTGGATGATTAATGGACGTGACGTCAAAGAGCCGGTGGAAGGAAAGTGAGGTTTGGAGTGGAAAAACGAGGACACAAGCGTGGGACACGATGGAGTAAGAGGGTCTCACTGGCTGGTTACGTCTAGACACGATGAAATACAACAACACAATTCTCGTGTCATGCTGTGAATTTGCCCGCGTGACGGAGCAAGATGCTAGTCATCGACTGTTGGGCTGCATCGTGTGAGACGTCTCTCGAAGCCTCGTGTTGTGCCATTCTGGGCGAGCAAGCCCGACATTCTGCAGAGGAGCGGCGTTGACCGCCCCAATCGTGAGGAGGAACTTTCATGACAACTTGTGGGCTCTCTTGACGAAGGGACCATCCACACAAATTACCTCCCGCATGCTTCCCGCAACGAGAGCAGCTTGGCGCCATTTTATGGGCGTGGTTTTCTGCCTCGCAGGACGATGCAGCTCGACCCCAAAGCTCATAAAAGACCCCAAAACTTCTGGACCCGAAGCTAAGTGCCAGCATAAAGGAGGGATATTTCTTTTGTTTTATCGTTCCCCCTTGTCCGTTTTTGTCTGATGGTGGAGGCACCTAAAATAGGAATTTAAATTTAAGTTACCTCACATCTTGATTTATTTCCATTAAAAGTGTTAGATTTTCTGTTTATTAAGTCATTATTTATTTAATTTGCTAGTGTCCCTGTAACTGTTGTGGATTCAAGATAAACCCCCTTGTGCTGTGCTTCCATCTGCTCCGTCTTTGTAGCTGTGCTTTCCCATCCGTGCGCGCCATAATCTCCGAGAATCTCGGCTGTAAGCCTCCAAGGGAAATCGTTTGACCATCTGTCCAGGTACAGGCAAACCCTCTGGACATGACAATATTTTCATCAACTCCATGAATGAATACTACAATCTGCGCCATGTCAGTTGCATACGTACTTTTATGAATTGAAACTTAAAATGCAGCAAAGACTTGGCTTTGTCTCGTTTTCTTATATACAAGGTCTAGGCTCATGGAAGAGCAAGGACACAAAACAAACCAAGACACAACATAACAAAGGGAACAGCAGGAGGAAGGCGAGACACCAATAATTGCAGGGTGGAGGGAGAAGATATATGGAGACAGACAAACAAGAGATGCAGGTAACAGTGAGGGTTAGGGGAGAATGCAAGGATGCAAGGGGTGGACAAGAGATATACATAAGCAAAATTTTCGGAGTGGTGGGCGTACTTTAACAGGTACAGAAAATATCATGGCTTTGGATGGGGGATGACCTGAGATGGTGGTGAACAGTTGTCTTGAAGACCGGGAGAGAAGAATGAGATTGAAGAGAGTGTGAAAGGTGGTTCCACAGGTGGGAAAAAAGCAGAAGAAATGAGTGGAGGTGAGCAGTGGTTCTGGATTTAGGTAGTTTCCATAGGAGGGGGTTGCTGGTGGATTGCATGTGTCCTACAGATACCTGGAGGGAAGGGGGACAGAGCAATAAGAGGGCAGAAGGTGCAAGTCCAGAAATGAGGCGGAAGGAGAGAGAGAGAGACCACCGACCTCTTGACGATGGTGAAGTGATAGACGCATAGACTCAACTTCATCGCAAGAGATTCCAATGATCTTGAAAGCCTTTGTTTCCACGGCATCAAGCTGAGCAAGATGTGAGGCAGGGGAGCCAACACAGAGGGGAGAGCAGTACTTCATCAAGCTGTGAATGAAAGCATTGTAGGTGGATAGGAGCCCAGGTGTGCCAAGGAAAGACTGCACAATGGAGGATACCCAGCCAGCATCTGGCTTTGGAGGCCAACTTTGAAATGGGGCTTTCCCAAGAGAGATCATGGCTGAGAGTGAGACCCAAGAGTTTGAGTGGCTGAACCTCTTCGCAACAGTTGTTTAGAAAGTAGATGGGAGGGTTTGCAGAATGGTCTATTCAGAGAGAGTGAGTGTGTGGGATTTCTCAGGATTGAAAGACATGTTCCAAGTGCTTGGTTAGTTTGTGATTTTGTCAAGGTCTGAGGAGAGGGGACTGCAGCCTGTCTGTCAGAACGATGAGAGAAGTCACAGCAGAGAGTGGAGTAATCAGCAAAGAGATAGAGAGTCAGTGAGATCTTTGCTGATTCCTATGAATCGGACAGAGCCAAGGACACTGCCTTGGGGTCCTCCAGCCTTGACAGGGAGAGGAGAAGAAAGGGTTCCGTTGAGAGTCACACGTTGGCTATGAGAGTGGAGGAAGTCAGTAAGACATGTGTGGAGATGGCCTTGGATATCATAGGCAGAGAGTTTAGAGAGCAAAGCCGGATGCCAGACTACATCAAAAGCTCAAGATATGTCCAGAGAGACAGCCCTGATCTCAGCCTGATATTGAGGGCCTCCATCGATTGTTGGGAGACCAGAAGCAGCATATTCAGAGTATAATTACCTGGTCTGAATCTGAACTAGAAAGCATCCCAAAATGCAAAGCCTATCCGCTTCTGCTTGGTACACTACTCAAAATAAACTTGACCAAAACAACAGCATAAAAAACATATATAT
>CM068960.1:30036911-30049771 GCA_035128595.1 Eptatretus atami
ACGTCCATAAAGTATTTTTATGGACGTCGCCTCCAAGATAACTCCAAAAGGACGGCCTGTCTCGAGAGACCACGGGACACCGTCTGCAACCTTCAACTCTGGCCGGATCTTTGCACCCCAGCTTGGTTTCTCGTGTGTGCGACTACGCAGTGGTTAATGCATTGGCAGAGCGAGCCAATGCCTTGTTCCACATTATGTGGGTTTCCATTGCCATTGTGAACTTGGACCAATGCCCTCCGGGAACGCTCTTTTTGAGTAACCTCAAGTTGGATAAATCGGGACACCAATCAACACTTTCTTTCATTTATTACTCACACAGGTAATAAAGAGAAAGAGCGGGACGTGTCGGGAGGAATGATGAGGAGAAATCAAAGCAGAGAAAATGGTGGGAGAAATTGAAAAACAAATAAATGACGGGAGAAATCACGACGACAGAAAATGGTAAGAGAAATCGAACACCATGTTACAAGCAATTCCAAACACATGTAAAGCACATATGAAACACGTATACATTTTCCATTACTATTACACAAACATCACTGCAGGGAAAAACATTGAACATTCACATCGTACCCGAAAACGAAACGTGGATCCTTTCACCCGAATGAAGGACACAGAGTTTGGTGAGTGAAATACACAAAAGTATGTAGAGCCGAATGAGGATGTGAGTACGTCTATAAAGTATGTACAATAGGAATGGAGTATGTATTAAAGTATGTACAATTGAATGTGAGTATGTATAAAGTATGTAAATTAGAATGTGAGTATGTATATAAAGTATGTACAATTAGAATGTGAGTAGTTATAAAGTATGTACAATTAGAATGTGAGTACGTCTATAAAGTATGTACAATTAGAATGTGAGTATGTATATAAAGTATGTACAATTAGAATGTGAGTACGTCTATAAATATGTACAATTAGAATGTGAGTACGTCTATAAAGTATGTATCAATTAGAATGTGAGTATGTATATAAAGTATGTACATTAGATGTGAGTATTCTATAAAGTATGTACAATTAGAATGTGAGTACGTCTATAAAGTATGTACAATTAGAAATGTATGTATATAAAGTATGTACAATTAGAATGTGAGTACGTCTATAAAGTATGTACAATTAGAATGTGAGTACGCCTATAAAGTATTGTTACGGCTGTGGAAATTCGCATTACACCATAAAGGTCCCGTAGGTGAGATATATTTCTATAATTGTTACATACTTATATACATACTCACATTCTAATTGTACATACTGTTGCGAATTCGCGCCCGTCGGCGTGCGGACGGCCACGTAACTCGGATCGCGGCACGTCGCCCACCGGACGGACAATTCAGTCGTGACCCTCCGGGAACTATCGCCCGGAGCCAGTCACGGGTGGGCCTTTCGACCTCACCACAATCGTGCCAATCGGCCACCCGCGTAGGATAGGGTGTTCGCCAAACTCGACCTACCTAAGTACCCACGCGGATGGTAAACCGGGCGATCGTACCTCGCCGCAGGTCGACTCCGGACACGAGCCGCTTGGGGGCCCGTTCCGTACTATCGGGATAACCGAGCGGTGTTATCGTCGACCTCGACGGTTCAGATTATTTACCGGGCGTTTTGCACCCACTACGAACCCTTTACGTGAAGCAGGATGGAGGGTCAATGAAGAAAAGACGAAGCGAAACGGGAAAACAGTTCACACAATGCACATTTATTCCGCGGCACACGGAGCACACATATAGCACGTATTTACAGCCACAATTAGCAAATGCACATATATCAATTTAAGACAAAAACAATAATGCAAGCAACGCAGAGCTACGACCGACTAAACGCGAACACTCGGCAACACTTATACAGTTTCTACCTTACAAGACACGGCGCCACAACACGCATTCACACCTAAGCAAAGAAAAGACCCCTCAAAGGCAAGGGAGTCAGACTGGGCCCGTGGGCCTAATGCGCGTGGAACCTGGATGAGCGGCCAGGTCCACGAGACCGAAGGGTCCTACCCGCGCCCTCGTGGCGAGCCGCCAAATGTCGCTGCACGGCGGTTTCGTGGGCACCTGCCGGTGTAAAGTGGGAACGGGGCCCCCTTGTCGCACTCTCTCAGCGCGGGGGAAAGGGGGAATTGTTGATGCTCTGGGGAGGGAGTATGGCTGGCTTGCTCGAGTCCCGCGACGCGCGACTCAACGCGACCTCGTCGCCGACCTCCTCGTCCCGGACCCGAGCCTCCAGGTTCTCCTCAGCCGATTCCCTCCGCAGCCGTTCGCCTCCGTAGCCGTCTGCCCCACTTCTGCTTCGAGCTCCGTCTCCCGACTCTGCCCACCGATACTGCTTCGAGCTCCGTCTCCCGACTCTGCCCACCGATACTGCTTCGAGCTCCGTCTCCCGACTCTGCCCCACCGATACTGCCTCGAGCTCCGTCTCCCGACTCTGCCCACCGATACTGCTTCGAGCTCCGTCTCCCGACTCTGCCCACCGATACTGCCTCGAGCTCCGTCTCCCGACTCTGCCCCACCGATACTGCTCGAGCTCCGTCTCCCGACTCTGCCCCACCGATACTGCTTCGAGCTCCGTCTCCCGACTCTGCCCACCGATACTGCTTCGAGCTCCGTCTCCCGACTCTGCCCCACCGATACTGCTGCCACACTTCTGCTTCGAGCTCCGTCTCCCGACTTTGCCCCACGATACTGCTCGAGCTCCGTCTCCCGACTCTGCCCCACCGATACTGCCTGCCACACTTCTGCTTCGAGCTCCGTCTCCCGACTTTGCCCCACGATACTGCCTCAAGCTCCGTCTCCCGACTCTGCCCCACCGATACTGCTTCGAGCTCCGTCTCCCGACTCTGCCCACCGATACTGCCTCGAGCTCCGTCTCCCGACTCTTTTTATCGGCTCCAGGAACCCACCATATGCAAATTCTCGGATCCAAACGACCTCAGGGGCGGAGCACGCTCGCTGATTGGATGGAGAAAAAGGGGCGTGAATCTTTCCTGATCCTCAAATTTGCATATCCCGATTTTCGTCAGGCGCGTCTGGAGGCGGGGCCAAGCCGCCCCGCGCTTCCTAATTGGATGGATCAGATGTGGGCGTGTAGCATTCCTGATCCGAATTCTCCTCGGAAAAACCGCCATCTGCACTCGCGGCTCGCGTGTATCGCTGAAGATAGCCGACGCTCGCGCCCACAGGTGGTGCGGGAATGGCCGTAGGAGAAGGTGGTGGAGGGTTTTCGGCGGTGTTCGATGGCCATGGTGCTGTTTGGAATGGCGGTGATGTGAGGTTTGCGGTAGCGAGTGGTGAAGGTAGGTTGTGGCTGCTGGCGTTGTTGTTGTTGTTGTAGTGGTTGGTTCAAAACAAAGGTAGAACAGAAAAACGCCTAACTCAAAGGATCGCAGCCGAATGAATCACATTAATTCCCTCTAAACATGGGTTTGGGCTAACTACACATGTACTTAAGAAATATATCTCACCTACGGGACCTTTATGGTGTAATGCGAATTTCCACAGCCGTAACACTACCCCTCCCTTTTTACAGACTCGTCCCGAGTCGTCAATTATCGTGTGCCATCATGTGTAGTTCTCCCCTAGTACGTTTTACCTACGGATCCCTGAGTGCGACATTCATGGTATTCGTGTCCCAAAATAAATAACCTGAGGGCTGAGTAACTAACTAAACAAACTCACTCATACGGACGACTTAAATAAAATTGCCGGCGCTAGACAGACATGCGGGGGCGCACTCAAATTTACAATACACAACTTAACACCTTAACCTTATAAATTTACACTAAACCATGGCCCAGGATCAATGGACTCTGCAAAAGAAAAGCAGTCAGCAGGGAGCCAGGCTGCTCGCATGCACTCTCGGCGTCAAAACAATGCAGGTGACAGGGAACGTGGCCGGCTGCTCACACGCAGTCCTAGGCCACCCCCTTTTAAATGAACCCCGTGAACCACAACGGTGCATGGGCTGCACAAACGCTGTCTCCGTGCCAGCCCAAGTGGCACACGCAATGAGCACAACGGATGGATGGATAGATGAATGACTGGATGAATGAATGGATGCAAACCGGTGCACGGGCCGCCACTGCAGGCCCGTGTTGTAGCTGCCAACAAGACAGTTCTTGCAGCTTGCAAACTGTTGCTTGATCCTGGCGCACATGGCAATGAACAAGGGGGGGGGGGCAAATCAAAATTGAATAGAACGGGGCCGGTGAACATGGGCAGTGGGTATGAATGGCAAAGGTGAAGGCAAACATAGCCTGCAGAAAAGGCCGTTGCAGGCAAACACAGCCGGCGGACGAACGGGCCGGCACAGGCCTTGCAGAAAACAGCTGCAGACCGATGGCCGGCTTCTTGCCGTGCAGTGGAGGTTGGTGGAGGGAGTGCGGTGGTGCTGGCCACTCGGAAGGCGGGCTCGGACCTACCTGTCTTCCTCCCACCTATCGCCTTTGCCTGTCACTGTTCATACCCACCCCCTTAATTTGTAAAACCCAATTTAGCCCCAACTTATTTTTTTGTTGTTTTTATTTTCACTCCCTACTTCCCCACTATAAATCGTCCCTAACCCCTTTATCGTCCTTGTTCGGCTAACCTATCGTCCCTAGCCTACTCCAACCCCTACGTTCCCTTCCCGGAGGGGAATAAGGGAGAGCTAGCGTCCTGTGCTGAGGCCCAACGAAGCCTCAGGATGGCCTCCCCAGATCTCAGCGATCTCTAACCCAAAGTGGGTCCAGCGCCCACAACGAGAGCGAAGGGATGGATGGTGCGGAGGGGTACACTTCCTAATCTATCCTAACCATTAACCTTTAAACTACCCGGGGCTTTCAACAAGCGCCTCTCGCTTAATCTATTGGTTCTAAAACCCAGATTCCCGTCGCCTGTGTTGGTGTCCACGCAAATTTCGGGCCTCGCCTCGAATTTTCCCTCGTGCCCTTGCACGGTTTCGTGGCTGGGACGCGTGGCTCCCTTTGGCAGGCACGACCCTCTGCACCGATCCCCTACAATGGCACCCCCGGGCACTACACTGCTCCGAGCCTACCAGCTCCCTAAACACCGGGGAGTGCCCCATGGCAACTCCCCTGAAACGCACACGTGGCAGGCTGGCGCCCCGGGCCCCTTTCCGAGGGTCACCCGTGCCACGACACTGCCCACGCGGCTAACGGCGCTCCGGGCCCCCGCACCAAGCGGGCGCACCCGTGCCCACTACGCTAACCGGCCCCCCATGGGCCCTTGGCCTACCACGGCCGACTAGCCCGTGCCCGGGGTACCCACTCAGCGATACTCACCGTTCGCAGCCACGCTCCCAGCCCGTCAACAGGGCTCCTGCACCCCTCCAAATGGTATCGAGCCTACATTCCCACCAACAACAAACGACTTCCATTTTTATCAATTTGACTAACCCAGCTAACTCACTTTACTCTGACCCCGGGTCCTTGGGCGGGAGTCACTCTCTCCCCCCAATCACTCATCCACCATGCATTCCACATTCGCTCCACTCACACAGACCCGCTGGCCTCACTCATCATGTACTCACCTCACAACTTTCCAACTCTTCAACACACACCGCTGAATCCTGCCATCATTCTAACTACCTTCCCTAACTACCTCGTGCTCCCACGTCGTCCCTTAAACTATAGCACGTTCCATTTAACACTACGTAGCTAAGCTACGTCCCTCTACACATTCAAAGTCTGTCACGTCCTCAAATCTTTAAAATCCATTTCCCAACCTAAAGCTCACTACATCCCTCTAACTAATCCATTCCACGGGCCCCATGAGGACTTACCCCTGCCCATGGAGCCGGTCTAACTAAGCTAACCTTCCCCTAACTAGTGTCATCCTGTGCCCTGGTAGGGGATCTTCCACCCTTGCCAGGGAATCCTGTTCACCCGAAGCGAGGCTTGCTTCCGTTAATTTTGTATTTCCAATTATGCGCAGCACCAGCGCGGCAACTCACAGCTCGCGCACTTTGCACCTTGCCCGTGACGTCATGCAGCTGCACGCGTACCTCGTCCTCTTGGACGGTACCATCCGGCAGGGATACCCCTCCTGCCGGATTCCAACCCACGTGCAGCCATGACGTCACCCTGCGCACCCCAAAACAAACCTCGCACTCCGAGGGGCTCCCCACGCGAACACATGTGCTCTGCCCGTTGGAGCTTAACACACGCTCGCGTGGAGAACCCGTCCAGTCCAAATCCATCGTCCTGCCTAAACTTTGTCCGTCCGCGGATCGGCAAATCCACCGCTGGCGTTTCCGGACCGGGCTTCACTCCCGCAAGCGAGCACGTGGGGGTCTCGTGCGTTGCACGGCACGGACCGCGCGCTCGCTGCTGGGTGAACCCGGCACGGTCCCACCAACAGCTACGGCCGCTACCCGGCTTTTGTCCCTCTGTCGCCGTCTCCGTCGCATTCGACCCTCCACGCACACCTGCGTGTTACGACGCACAGACTCCACTCATTACACTCACATTCACCACCGGGAGACGCGGCTGCATGCTCACGCATGCCGACCGTCATCTCCCTCACATACAGAGACCTCACACACACGGTCTCCTCACATACCGCATTCTCACACACCGTGCTTCGCACACGCGTGCCGTTTCTGGCGCACACGCCGCTCCACCCACCGTGGTCTTCACCCGCACCGTGGCTCCTCCACACACGGTGCCTCATCCACCTGCGGTGCCCTTTCACACACGGCACGCTGGGAAGCACGCACTCCGGCACACATGCCACACACCACTCACACACGGGTCGCTTCCACCCACGGGACACACTCACACCTTGCGTGCTGCAAAGCACGCATCTCCGCACACTCGCAAACACACACCCTGCACAACCACACTGGGGATTCGTGTCCCCACAAGGGTTCCCGGGCCTCTATACCCCCAAGCTACACGTGCACCTAGTCCACAGCACTCGTCCCTTCAACTCCGCTTGGCACGACGGACCACCTGGTCGTGATTCGCCTCAAGGGGGCATACTCCCTCCCCTCGTTCCTGGAGGCAGCCATCCAGCTGCTCACACCGGGTCTCCACACGCTCCGCGAGCTCACCCCATTATCCTCCACTACCTCTGTGTGTGTGTGTTCTGTTCCTTTAACCCGTCTTTATCGTGCAGTCTCTCCTCTACTTTTTCTGTTCTCCCGCGTCTCTATACATTTGTTAGTTTCTGTTGTCTCCTCGTGTCTATTAGTCTCTGCTTCTTTCTGGCGTCTTTCCCTTATCTTTACGTAGGTCAACCTTGCTTTCTCCTTAAGTCGCTCCCGTCCTTCCCTCTGTTTCACTCCTTGCTCTTTCAGGATCTCCGCGTACCTCATCCTGCTTTTTGTCTTAATTGTTCTCTCCTCCCAATCCTTTCACCTCGTGTGTTATACATTTATTAGTTTCTGTTTCTTTCTGGAGTTTTTCCATCTCTCTGGACTTCAATTTTATTCTCTCCTTCAGTTCATTAATTTCAAACTCGTATAGTTTTTGTTTTCTCTCCCACTCTCCTCCTGCTTCTCATTTTCCAATCTCATCGTTTCTTTCAATTGGCCATTTCCTTCCTGTGTTTCATTCCGCTGTTCTTTGTCTATCTCCTCGTACTCCAGCCTTGCTTTTCTTTCATTGGTCAACCTCAGCTTCATGTTCTTTTTGTGTTTCTATCCCATTGTTCCTCTCGTTCTTCCCTCTCCAATCTCGCTGTGTCCTTCAATCTCCTGATTTCTCCTTCCTGCTTCATTCGTTGCTCCTTCAACTTCTCCTCGTATTCACTTATTTTTTTTCGTTTTGTCGTTCAATTTCAAATTCATACTCTTCAGTTTTCTATTCCACTGTCTTTCTGTTCCTCATTCTGTAATCTCGTTATTTCTTTTCAGTTGGCTGACTTCGTTCTCCTGTCGTAATCTTGTTCTTTCAGGACTCTTTCTTGTTCCTCATTCTGCAATCTTCGTGGTTTCCTTCCATTGATCGATTTCCTTCTTCTGTCTCATTCGTTCTTCCATCATTACTCTTCTTGCATCTCATTCTTTAATCTGGCCTTCGCTTCCAGCTGTTCGATTTGTACAGTGTGGTTCCTTAACGTTTCATTCTCCGTTCTCGTTCTTTCCTCTCTCAACATCCTCAGCTCGTTTTGTAACTCAGAAGCTTTCTTTTCCAATTCCTTTCTCATCTCCGCACACTCCACTTGCTTTGGCTTCTAATTGTTCAATCTGCTCAGTGTGGTTCCTTAACGTTTCATTCTCTGTTCTTCCTTTCCTCTTTTAACATCTTCAGTTCGTCTTGTAATCCTCTTTCTTTGTTTTCGTGTTCTGTAACTCAGAAGTTTTTGTTTCTAAATTCCGTTCCCTCAATTTGCATGCTTCTTCACTCATTTCATCTCTTCTTTCACTGCTTCCCTCCTCAATTCGTCCTTTTTTGCTGTATTTCTTTAGTTTTTTTCTGCCATTCCTTTCCATTCTTATCATCCCCTTCCAGGATTTCTCTTTCAAACTGACTTTCCCTTACCTCTTGCTTCAAGTAGCTTCAATCCTCATCTTGTTTGCGTTTTTTCCTTTTCTAGCTTTGTTTTCTTTTCTCCTTCCTCCCTCAATTCTCCCTGCAGTTCTTTGAACTGCTTCAGACATTTCCAGCAATTCTTACCGTCCTTTCCTCCAGCTGTCTCTCTCCTCTTTTTATCTTCCATCTCGGCTTTCCCTTTCCTGATTGCCTGTTTCTTATCTCTTCCTTCAAATTGTTCCAACTCCCCATCATGTTGTCAAACTTTTCTTCGTCTTCCAACTGTATTTCCCTCACTCTCCCCTCCAGTTCTTTGAACCGCCTTGCTTCCTCCAATAATTTTCCATTAGTTGTTTACTTCCAAGTCGTGCTCCTTGTTCGTTTTTCGAGCTCGGTTTTCCATTCTTCCTCCTTGTTCCTATCCTGAGAGATACCAATCTGCTGTTCTTCTATTCTTTTGTTCAGTTTGCTCTTCGCATATTCCAACTGACGGGTATTAAAACACTACCAAATTCTTTTTTCCCACATAGTTCGTCGACTCTGTTGGCCAAGTCATGTTTTTGCCACCGAATTCGTTCCAGTAAATCATCCAATCGCTGTGTCCCCCGTACACCGTAATTTTTCTGAAGCTCGTCTGCGTGCCGTGCTGACTCGTCCACTCCACTTTTGCACCTCCTCGATATATTCTTTTTTCATAAATGCTTCACCTTTTCCAAGACATCCCCCCAATTGTGCCTGAAGTCCTTGCCAATGCTCGCATAATCATCCTGCACGCCTGCCATGGCACATGCCGTGACCACGATGCTTGACCGGTGACTGGCAGTTCACGCCTCGTGTGCGCCATTTGCAGAGCCATAAATAGCCGCCGCTCCTGGCTGCGCTTGAGGTGCGATCGCGCCGCCAGTTAGCGACCAGGTTTGCCGGCAAAATTCGGCTCAAGCCGCTCTCCACTGACCACATTAGTGGTGGGGTTTATTATAAAAGAACCACGCCTGGGCCATGGATCCTACAACTACTACACACATTACATTTCTACCCCGGCACCCGCTCGCCTTGAGACGCCATCTTTATTCCACGTAAAGGGGTTAATTAACTTCGCTCCGTAATTAAGGGAATCGGGGGTCGCTCCTCTCAACCCTGACACGATTCCCTATGAATTTTAGCTTGGAGCGGGAGGGATTTGAATCCACACTCCTGTACACCAGTGTTGCGAATTCGCCCCGTCGGCGTGCGGACGGCCACGTAACTCGGATCGCGGCACGTCGCCCCACCGGACGGACAATTCAGTCGTGACCCTCGGGAACTATCGCCGCGAGCCAGTCACGGGTGGGCCTTCGACCTCACCACAATCGTGCCAATCGGCCACCCGCGTAGGAATAGGTTGTTCGCCAAACCGACCTACCTAAGTACCCACACGCGAGATGGTAAACCGGGCGATCGTACCTCGCCGCAGGTCGACTCCGGACACGAGCCGCTTGGGCCGGCCCGTTCCGTACTATCGGGATAACCGAGCGGTGTTATCGTCGACCTCGACGGTTCAGATTATTTACCGGGCGTTTTGCACCCACACGAAACCCTTTACGGAAGCAGGATGGAGGGTCAATGAAGAAAAGACGAAGCGAAACGGGAAAACAGTTCACACAATGCCACATTTATTCCGCGGCACACGGAGCACACATATATGCACGTATTTACAGCCACATTAGCAAAATGCACATATATCAATTTAAACAAAAACAATAATGCAAGCACGCAGAGCTACGACCGACTAAACGCGAACACTCGCAACACTTATACAGTGTTCTACCTTACAAGACACGGCGCCACAACACGCAATCACACCTAAGCAAAGAAAAAGACCCCCTCAAAGGCAAGGGAGTCAGACTGGGCCCGATGGGCCAATGCGCGTGGAACTCGGATGAGCGGCCAGGTCCACGAGACGAAGGGTCTAACCCGCGCCCGTCGTGGCAGAGCCGCAAATGCGCCTGCACGGCGGTTTCGTTGGCACTGCCGGTGTAAAGTGGGAACGGGGCCCCTTGTCGCACTCTCTCAGCGCGGGGGAAAGGGGGAATGTGATGTCTGGGGAGGGAGTATGGCTGGCTTGCTCGAGTCCGCGACGCCGCGACTCAACGCGACCTCGTCGCCGACCTCCTCGATCCCGGACCGAGCCTCCAGGTTCTCCTCAGCCGATTCTCCCTCCGCAGCCGTTCGCCTCCGTAGCCGTCTGCCCCACTTCTGCTTCGAGCTCCGTCTCCCGACTCGTGCCCCACCGATACTGCTTCGAGCTCCGTCTCCCGACTCTGCCCCACCGATACTGCTTCGAGCCGTCTCCCGACTCTGCCCCCACCGATACTAGCCTCGAGCTCCGTCTCCCGACTCTCCCACCGAACTCTTCGAGCTTCCGTTCTCCCGCACTCTGCCCACCGATTACATGCCATCGAGCTCCGGTCTCCCGACTCCTGCCCCACGAGTACTGCCTCGAGCTCCGTCTCCCGACTCTGCCCCCACCGATACTGCCTTCGGCTCCGTCTCCCGACTCTGCCCCACCGATACTCAGCGTCGTCTCCGCTCACGTATGCCTGACCTCGTCTCCAGACTCCTGCACCACCGTACTTGATCCGCCCGATTCCGCCATACTGCTCGAGCTCCGTCTCCCGACTGCTGCCCCACCGATACTGCCTAGCCACACTTCTGCTTCGAGCTCCGTTCTCCGATTTGCCCCACCGATTACTGCTCAAGCTCCGTCTCCCGATTCTGCCCCACCGATACTGCTTTCGAGCTCCGTTCCGACTCTGCCACCGATACTGCCTGACTCCAGTCGTCCCTGCACTCTTATCAAGGCTTCAGGAACCACCATAATGCAAATTCTCGGATCCAAACGACTCAGGGGCGGAAGCACGCTCGCGAGGAGTGGAAAAGGGGGCGTGATCTTTCCTGAGTCCTCAAATTTGCATATCGATGTAGCGCGTCTGGAGGCTGGGGCAAGCGCCCGCAGCTTCCTAATTGGATGGACAGATGTGGGCCGATGTAGCAATTCCTGATCGAATTCTCCTCGAAAAACCGCACTGACCGGCTCGCCGTGTATCGCTGAAGATAGGCCGACGCTGCGACGCCCACAAGGTGGTGCGGGAATGGCGTAGGAGAAGGTGGTCGAGGGTTTTCGGCGGCTGTTTCGCAGCAGCCATGCGTGCTGTTTGGAATGGCTGGTGAATGTGAAAGGTTTGCGGGTAGCAGAGTGGTGAAGGTAGTTGTGGCTGCTGGCGTTGTTGTATGTGTTTGTAGGGTTGTTCAAAACAAAGGTAGAGAAAGCAACTCAAAGGATCGCAGCCGAATGAATCACATTAATTCCGTCTAAACAATGAAGTTTGGGTAACTACAACAATGTACTTAAGAAATATATCTCACTACGGGACCTTTATGGTGTAATGCGAATTTCCAACAGCCGTAACAATACTTATAGAGCGTACTCACATTCTAATTGTACATACTTTAGTAGACGTCACATTCTAATGTACATACTTTATTACATACATCTAATTGTACATACTTTATAGACGTACTCACATTCTAATTGTACATACTTTATAAGACATACTCACATTTCTAATTGTACATACTTATAGTACATACTCACATTCTAATTGTACATACTTTATAGACGTACTCACATTCTAATTGTACATTATTTATAGACGTACTCACATTCTAATGTACATACTTTATATACATACTCACATTCTAATTGTACATACTTTTATACACTACTCACATTCTAATTGTACATACTTATAGAACATACTCACATTCTAATTGTACAATACATTCTATGTACTATACTACTCACATTCTAATTGTACATACTTTATATACATATACTCACATTCTAATTGTACATACTTTATAGACGTACTCGACATCCTGCATCGGCTCTACATACTTTTGTGTATGTTCACGTCACAAACCGTGCTTCATTGTGTGAAAGGCATCAGTTGTTCGGTACGTATGTGAAGTGCTTCAATGTTTTATCCCTGCAGTGATGTTTGTGTAATAGTAATGGAAAATGTATACGTGGTTTCATATGTGCTTTACATGTGGTTTTGGAATTGCTTGTAACATGGGTTCGAATTTCTTACCAATTTCTGTCGTCGTGATTTCTCTCCCTCATTTTATTTGTTTTTTCAATTTCTCCCACCATTTTCTCTGCTTTGATTGTCTCCTCATCATTCCTCCCGACACGCTCCGCCTTTCTCTTTATACCTGTGTGAGTAATAAAATGAAAAGAAAAGTGTTGATTGGGTGTCCCGATTTATCCATTAGGTTAACTCAAATAAGAGTTCGCAGGGCATTGTCCAAGTCACAATAATGGAACCCACAATCGTCTTCTCTT
>CM068960.1:30057510-30076028 GCA_035128595.1 Eptatretus atami
TGAAACCTCAATTAACAATGCCTGTTTTTCCTTTTTGTATCTGAGTTCAATGTCCGGTTTCAGTGCTTTGTTTTCTATGTTCACGCTGGATGGGTTCATCAGGTCATATGTGAGTATCCTTGCTTTCAATGATTGCTTTTGGTTCACGTTTCCATGAGTTTTGTGGAACTGAGACATTGAAATTTTTTCACATGTGCCAGTGGATTACTCTGCATATTATGTATGTACAGCTGTTCTGACATGAGTTTTTACATATATATACATATATACATATATATATATATACATATATACATAGGATGACCATCATATAGTATAGTATCCCAAACGATAGTGAGGACAACCCACGGAATCGGCCGTGGTGTAGCGTGATGGTATGTGCGTACTTGCGTACACAGGTGATGTGTTGGCTGATTATGGAGATGCTGAACTGCCTTGGCGAACTGGGAGCCTCAAAAAGGCTGTCTTTCTGGAAAGGATTCTTTTGTGAAAGAAGGGTATGATCTGCATGCTTTGTACTCATATTAGAAAGCACCCAACTCCCCAAAGGACGGGCACAGGGGGTTATGTATTGTCCTTATTCAAACATGTAAGTCAAATACCTCCACTGAACTGGAAAAACGTGGGGACTTGTAATACCCTCTCTCCACCTGTGAGACGGCGCTGCACTTGGGACACTCCCGGAACCTATGGACAAAAACCTTTGCAAAGACATAGGGTTTTATGTACCCTTTGTCGAGTACTGGTAAGAGAAAACTAGCACATGATGGTCACCCCCACCCCCCACAACCTACGGCCACACACACCAAACACACAACACACACACACATACACACCTGCTGCCAGTTATATTTTGACTGAGTGAACGTACACGTGCAATTCCGATGACATTGTAAAAAAACAGCACCACCACGTTTCTTTTCCCTTGATATTCATCATAGAATGAGGTACATGTATTGAATAACATGCGTTGCACATTGATCAGAGCAACAAATATTGATGATTGTGCATGATATGCAACAAGACAATTGATCAACGCACTCATGCTAATATTGGAGTATTACATTTCGAAGCCAACTTACTTTTATTTCAGAGGCTCCACTGCACTCATTCCCCCTCCCTCCCCTCACACTGTCTCCCATCCCTCCCCACAACTCTACCCCTCCCACCCTCTCACTCCACCACCCTCTCTCCTATCCTCTCCCCGCATCATTTTTTTTTGACTCGCTGACTAGCATGGATATGAAATAAACAACCAACTATAAACAATCGTCGCGGTGTGTCATAGGCGAGGTGACTCATCATTATGTGTGCCGTGTCTCGGATGGATATTTAGTGGACGTCACATCTGCCGGAATCCCCTCCCCATCCCCTCTCCCTGCCACCCTATCCGCTCTTCCCTGCCATGCCGATCCCTCTCCCTGCCACTCGACCTATCCTCTCCCTGCCACCCTATCACCTCTCCCGCCACCCTTATCCCTCTCCCTGCCACCCTATCCCTCTCACCTCACCCTATCCTCTCCCTGCCACCCTTATCCCTTCTCCCTGCCACCCTTATCCCTTTCCCTGCCACCCTATCCCTCTCCCTGCCACCCCTATCCCCTCTTCCCTGCCACCCTCCTATCTCTCTCCCTGCCACCCAACCCCTATCTCGTCTCACCTGACCACCCCACGCCTGTCCCTAGCCACCCCCACCCATACCCTCTCCCTGCCACCCCTATCCCTCTCCCACCCCTTGCCACCCCGCCTATCCCTCTCCTGCCAACCCTATTCTCTCTCCCTGACCACCCTACCCTCACCACTCCCTGCCACCCTATCCCTCTCCCTGCCACCCTCACCACTATCTCTCCTGCACCCCGATCCCTCTCCCTTGCAACCTGCAACCCTCTGATCCCTCGCCCACCCGATCCCTCTCCCTGCACTACCCCATCCTCTCCCTGCCACCCCTATCCCTCCCCCCCTGCACCCCTATCCTCTCCCTTCCTCACCTACCCCACTCCCTGCCACCCTATACCTATCCTCTCCCTGCCACCCTATCCCTATCCCTGCCACCCTATCCCTATCCCTGCCACCCCTATCCCTATCCCTGCTACCCCTATTCCTATCCCTGCTACCCCTATCCCGATCCCTGCCACCCCTATCCCTCTCCCTGCCACCCCCATCCCGATCCCTCTCCCTGCCACCCTAATCCCTTTCCCTCTCCCTGCCACCCCTATCCCTTTCCCTCTCCCTGCACCCTATCCCTTTCCCTCTCCCTGCCACCCCTATCCCTATCCCTTTCCCTCTCCCTGCCACCCCCATCCGATCCCTCTACCTGCCACCCCTATCCCAATCCCTTTCCCTGCCACCCCTATCCCTATCCATATCCCTCCTCCTGCTCCCCCACCATCTCCCTCTGTTAAGGGGACTGTAAAGGACTAACGGATTATTTTTGAATAAGAAACTGCTTCGCCATTGTGTAGCATGTACAAATCAGATTCGGAGTGAGCCAACCGGAGGGGTGCAAAGGTCGCTGCATGTGCGAGCATGCATGCATGGAGGCGCACCTTTACCAGGTAGGTAGCATGGGTTTTAAATGCTCATGCCCGGTTTTATATCGAACCCGGTAGTTTAAAAGAAAATGTTGCCATTTGGGCATGTTTTATCGCCCTTCTCTTCCCCTCCCCTCACGCCATGGAGTTTCCTCGCTCACAATGGCCCACTCACAAGCACTGATACGTGACGTAACCTGATGCTATACCGTATATCTCTCCCACCCCCCTTCCTCCTCTCCCTCGCCCCCATCCCCACACTCCTTTATTTTGCAGGAAGATGGCTCCTACTCGTGAATGTACGAGAAGCAAAACCAGAAGCAAACACAGCAGTAATAGCTGCATTCTGCCCTCCCGAACCTCTTTTCATGTTTACTTCAGTCGGTTGTCCGTGGAATCTGGTGCAGGAGGACACAGTTCAAGCCTAGGAAACCTTTGTCGCTCCTGTGTGAAGCGGGGCCATCGCCGTAAAATACAAAACACACAGGAAATGGCGCTCTGTGTTGAGGCGCGGCGGTGATGGTCATGTTTAACCCTCGACCAGTCAAAGATCCCCGGGGGGTTAAATATCACGGCAAGGTCAGCTTTCGTCTTATCGAAGCGACAGGTCTTATTTTCAATTAGACAGGTCAATCAACAGCTTGGAAAAAAATTGAAACATGGCTCATTGTAATTTACTCCCCATGGGGAATACCATATGCTAATGATGATGTCATCAGTGCCTTCATTATGACGTCATAATTTGACAAGTACAACACTTGATCCAGTCAGTAAGAAAAAAACAAAATTCTGCAATTGTTGATCCGATTGACACGAAATTTTGACCATAGGTGCACCGCCTCCTGTAGACATTGATAATGATAATTATTATGACGTCATAGGTCACATGGTCTCGCAGCCATATTGGATCAAAGAATAAAAAAATTAAAAAACTTTAAACAAGAGTTGGCTCACACAAAGTCCTTCTCAAGACCGTGCAGGGTATGTATTCTATGAATACCATCTAGTTTTCCAAAGTACAAAGCTTGCATTTTGCCATAGCATATCGCTGTCCAATGCAATTTATTTCGTAGCACATTGAAAAGGACAAAATGGTGATAAATTGAAAAACAACCTGTAAATTCCTATGGCAAGAGAAAAATCTCTGGAGGTGGGGGAGGGGGAGGGTTGATGGTTCAACAGTTTTGGAAAGGAATCAAAAGGAACAAAATAAACGGAACACGGTCTTTCGAACTCTTTGGCTTGTGATCTGGAAGGAGGCCTGTGAGTAATGGAATGTACAATCAAGACATGTCCAATGAATAAAACCAACGCAGGTGCTGCTTGAATTCACCCACCAGCTCAAATTGTACTTGGAATGAAAATGCATCACAGGAGATCGAGAAAGTTTCACAAACATTCCTTCATCACAATCACTTATCTTTTTATTTCATCTTCAAATCCTGTATAATACAAAGTCATAAAACTTGTATCCCAATTTTTTTTAATCCAACATTACTTTTACATCAAAGATTCTTCCAATGTTCTCTATAATAGCTGATGGCGTGCAGTTTAAATACATCCGAACATTATACCATCAGCTGTCCCCCCCCCCCCCCCGGTTAAATGTATGGAAACTGTCGTTCACCACTCCTTCCCCACCCTTCCAAACCAAAAATCTATTTAAAGAGTTTCAAGCTACAAAACTGATAAGTGGAATCCTTACATCTTCGTGTCAATTTATCACTTTTCTGTACATCACAAAAAAAAAATTGGTGTTGGGGGGATGGGGGGGGTGCAGGGTGGGGGGCTGATGTATACTTCTTTTCTTTTCAGATTTCAAATATCAAGAAGAGGAATCAAACCACACCAGAGGTAAGTATTCTGAAGCTCGCTCTCAAAAGCAAAGTTGTAATGGCGAAGGTGAAACAAAAGTGAACCATTTATTTGTTATCCAACGGTAGCATTTGTTACTGTAAAGGCTGTAGCCTACCTGAAAAAGATAACAGTTTGGATAAAATATAACATCAATTATATCCTACATTGGGGATCATTGGATTTGAAAGAGCAAAAGTTAGAAAAAATTTTTTTCCAAAGATAAAGCATTTTAACCACAGTTTGACATTCTAACTTGTGAGTGAACAGAAGGTCAGCTTTGTCTTGTATATATCCTATGTGCGAGCATGGAGTTATTACATCCCCTGGAGCATGGAGTTGTAAGATTTCTGCTTTACAATTTTTTTTGTCCATTTTATCAAAAGGTAAATTGTGAGACACCCACCATCACACATCCAAAATAACAACTCGCTTCGTTCTTTCATTTAGTCATTTCACCGTTTCAAGAGGGGATTGTGAACACGTACCTTAATCCTATTCGCCCCAACGATTTAAGAACACCAAACAACTGTTTAATGAAGTATGAGAATGAACGACAAGGAAACAAGTGAATGAGAGGTATGATACAGGCGTGGGTTGACAATTGCTACATAATGAGAGATACCAAACGGTTCTGAAGGTTTAACATCGAGGCATTCGAAAACAAACTGATGCATTCAAAACTGATGGCTCCTTCAAACAAGTTGTGGTCCTGACAAAATGTTAATTCAAGTTTGTGGTGTCATTCCTTTACCCACGCCTTTTGAGAGCTTTCAGCATCCAGAAGTCAGGAGGTTCAGTCAGTGTAAATTTACACTGGACATGTTGCTTGCTACTCGATCGTAGGTCATAGCCAAAGCAGCACTGATCAAACATTTCAACGAGAGAGTTCGTAGAACACTTACCCCGTGTAGTTTTGAGATACAAGGACATGAGCGGGTCTGCGAGCAGCAAATATGATTGGTCGTGACACCGTAAAATGCTGTAATATTTTGTCCAAGTACTGCTAGATGGAAGGGTTTTGAATGTGCAAGAAGGTGATTTGTGTTCTACTGTGTTAAGGTGTATAATTCAATTGAAATTAAGAAAAAAAGATTTTAAAGGTTGCAGAAAAAATAATTTGGAAGTTTCCCACCATTATTAATGCTGCATATTTTCCACCACCTTATTTAACACCGTCTTTGCTGTTTGTGTCCTTTATGACATCGCTAAAAACAGTAAGTTTCTGTTTGAATGATTTTCAATGTTGTTTGACTGCCAAAGAGAGCTAAAAAAAAAAAAAATAATAAAAAAATTCATTCCTCTCCACACATGCACAATCGAGACAAATTCAGAGCCAAGTACTGTTAAACTAGTCTTTCGATTAGTGTGCAAAATACGTTCAATAGAAATTAAGGGCTGACGGGATGGCCGAGAGGTACGCACGCTCACCTCTAAGCTGTCCAGCCTGGGTTTGAATCCCAAGCCAGCTGTTAACTGTCATCCTGGTGTTTCACAGGCAGGGTGATTCATCAATATTTGTGCCGTCCCTCAGATGGACGTTAAACGGAACGTCGCATCTGCCAGCATTAGTTGGTGACATTAAAATCCCATGACGTCCTTCACCAAGAGTAGGTGAGCAATTGCAGACAGCGTGAATAAATGACAAAATTCCCCGCCAAAACAGCAGAATGGCCTAACTCAAGGAAATGCACACAGCGGCACAGCCATGCCTTCAGCCAATGGCACTACCCTGCAGCATTGTGCTGCAATGGAAATCAAATTGGTCCTCGATCATAAACTGACGTTTGTGGACAGACATGCAGAGAAGAAACTACTTGACCCCACTTTGCTTCATGGACGTGGGGTAACAGCATATTTTTAAAGAAATTTCATTGACCTTGGCCTTCGTCGTCATTTTAAACTAGCCCTTCTCAAAATGCCCCCCACAACCATTACCTGCATGAAGCGCCATACGCACACAAGCCCCCATCTTGTGATGTTCATCTTCACAGAGACCCGTTATCTTGCGTGGTAGGAGTGTTCCATTTGAATAAATGAATTGGCTCACCAGCAGCACATCCTGCAGATAAATGGATGCAATAAATTCACAAGTCCCTTGTATGAAACATTACATTCATCTGAAAAAAAAAATCTACTAAATATCAATTTACAAATGTAATGCTAAAAAAATTCAGGCATAAATCACACTTCATCAACATTGCCAACTAATTACTCTAATGAGGGAAATGTTAAAATGCTATTCTCATTGAGAAATTAAAAAAGATAGATCAAAAAATTGTCTGTTCTGTTGCAACTTGCTGTTTATATCCAGATGTTTCAATAAAGGGAAGGAAGGATATGTGGTTTGATGTTCTTCCTTTTTCATTATTTCTTGCCCTCAAATAAATTCTGCCTTTTTTTTGCCCTTCTACCACTCCGGCGTCCCTGGTAGTATAACCATGGCTGGCAGTGCTCACTCGCCTCTAAGCTTTCAAGCCTGGGTTTGAATCTCGGCCCAGCTATAAACTGTCATGCTGGTGTTTTGAATGCAGGACAATTCATCAACGCGTGAGATATGTCCCTCGGAATGACGTTAATCTGGAGGAGCCACATGCTGGCATAAGTTGGTGGATGTTAAAGACCGCCACTGCATCTTTCGCGAAGACCTGAGCCACCGGTCTGTGAAAGACTTCGGGCCAAAAACGTTCCCCGACTGACCCCACACGAAGGTGAGAATAATATATAATTAGTCGTTAAAAAAACAAGTTGGAGTAGTGGTGTGGTATATGTATTTACAGGGAAACTGTTTTAACGTGGAGGTGCCTTGCATTGTTAGTCCAGTACGTACCATAAAACTCTGACATTCGCGGGGAATATGTTCTTGAAAACTGCCACGAATCATGAATCTGCAAATATCAGGGCAAAGTGAATGGGGAAAAAGGGGGTTAGGTTCACTGGGGTGAGGGGGAGGGGGAACGAGTGGGGGGGGGGGCTAGTGATTCATAAGGGAAACTTTTAAAAGTTTAAGAACACTAATGCACATAATTGGTTTTATTGAGAATGCTTAATACAAATAAAAATACTGTAAACATTTCCAAAAGGTGAGTTAACTCTTGCTGCGAGTGCATGTTATTTTATTGAAAATGAACAGTTTGTTTTCCTTCGATCTTGTGTAGTCCCTAAAACGTGTTTTGATCCTAGTTTCCAAGTTAAATACTAGGAGTCGAAGCTTGAACGAAGGTAGACATTGAGTTTAGAGTGCCTCTAGATATAGAACACTGTTCTGGTGTGGAATGTGGTACACCCCCTTTCAAATTTTTCACCTTTTGTTGCCTTATAGTCTGGAATTGAATTGCAATAAATCAGACTTTTTCCATCATTTATTTACACATCGTAACCCACAACTTCCAAATGAAAAACAAATTATACAAATTTCAGAAAATTAAATTAAAATACAAAACTAGAATATCTTGGTTGGATAAGTGTCCACCCCCTTATCATCTATAATTCCAGCAACGTGTGTGTGTGTGTGTGTGTGTGTGTGTGTGTGTGTGTGTGTGTGTGTCTGTGACCGTGACCGCTGTTTCTCGCAACCACTGGTCCGATCTAATTGAAACTTGTCAGGTATATTGCTGGGGACCTGAGTAGTGCCTTTTCAAGGTTTGATATTAATCGGACAAGTGGTTCCAAGTTATGGCCATTTATTTACCAAACCAATGACAGGACACGTTGCTGCGTAGGCATGGCCGATGGGAAAGGGCGCCATTTAGTTCACAATGACAGGACATGTTGCTTGGCGTTTTGCACCCACAGTATCTATCTTCTATCTATCTATAATTCCAGCAATCTCTGTTTGTTTGCCTTTCAAAAGGTTTGAAATTAATCTGCAAGTGGTTCCCAAGTTATGGCCAAGTTAGAGCACGTTCCCCATTACGGGTTACAACGTACGGACTTCCGGATAGTGATGACTTACTGTATTCTAAATAATTTCTCGATTTCTTATGCGCATTTATAGAATAAACAAATGCCCAATCCAGTCGTCGTTTACGAGAGCGAAGGAACGGCCTGTGTGGTTGTTTGAAAGTTTTTTTTTGTTGTTTTTTTTGCACGTACGGCCACGGACGTACGGCCACGCACGTACGGCCACACACGTATACGGGCACGCGAGAGCGAAGGAACGGCCTGTGTGGTTGTTGTTTCTGGCACGCGGTTTGAAAGTTTTATTTTTTTTGCACGTACGGCCACGCACGTAATATCAATTGTAAATTAGCTCAGGTGTAACGATCACCTTCAAAATCACACACAAAAGTTAATTGGCCTCCGCCTGTGTTAAATTGGAGTGATTCAGGTCATTACCTCCACCACCAAAGGTGAACGAGGTGATGTTTTCACCCCTCTTTGTCTGTGTGTCTGTCTGTCTGTTTGTTAATTGCCGAATCCTTCGGATTTCGGCAATTATGTTGGTCGGTTGTGTGTGTCATTCTGTGTGTCTGTCTGTCTGTTTGTTTGTGTGTTTGTTTACCCTGTAGCAGCCACACCGTTTCAGCGATCATGACCAAACTGGGTACAGACGTCGGCCATGGTCCAACTAGACACTTGTTGTTTTTGGTGAATCTAGGTCAAAGGTCAAGGTCAAGGTCAAGGTCATCGAAAAACCAAAATTCTTATTTTCACAATAACGTCCGCTAAAATGGTTGTATCGACTTCAAACCAAATCCAAAATGTGCATCTTCCAATACTGCATCCAACCATATGTCTCATTGGGGTGTCACACCAACACCCTTCTTAGCGGTCGGGGGTCAATGTCAGGGGGGTTGGGTCAAAACTTTCAAATTGCGATAAAAACGCCATTTAAGTCCGATTGACTTCCAAGTTATGATCTGACCAAACTAAGTGCTATAACTCATTAAACAGTAGCATTATCGACTTATAAGAACCAAATTGATTTCCAGGTTTTTGTTTTTCAGAGATCATGGAGATATGACAAAGTTATTCGCATTTCCTTGCTCAACGAGCAATTTCATTTGTTTGTTTGTGTGCAGGATATCTCAAAAAGTTGTGGACGGATCCAGATGATTTTAGTGGACAGGTTGGGTGTGTGGCAAGGACCAACTGATTAGATTTTGGTGAAGATCCGGCTGCGACTACTATAATTTTTTAGTGATTATTCACCGTTGAGAGATCGGAACAAAAATGATATGTAGCAAAATATCTCAAAAGTTGTGGACGGATTCGGCCAAAACTTGGTGGACAGGTTGGATTGTGTGAAAAGGATGAATTGGTTAAATTTTGGTGAATATCCGAATCCGGATCCGGATCGGGTATTTTTAAAGTGATTCTTCACCATTGAGAGATAGGGCTAAACAAATATATAGCGACATATCTCAAAAAGTTGTGGACAGATTCAGATGAAATTGGTGGACAGGTTGGGTGTGTGTGACCACGATTAATTGATTCGATTTTGGTGAAGATCCGAATCCGGATCTGGATACGAGAATTATTTAATTTTTAAAAGTGATTCTTCACCATTAAGGGATAGTGCCAAAAACAATATATAGCATTAGCCGAAACCCCGTCACGACGGATTCCGTTCCATGAGCCAATATGACAACCAGTGGCGGCTCTTGTAAGAGCCGGATCCCAGTCGATGTACTCCATGGCCTTACCTAATGAGGCCTACAAAACGTCCTTGTACAGACATTTTGGTGTACACTACTCCTTGTGAAGAAGTCCCCTGATTTTATGCACGTGTCTACTTTGACGTACCACCGTGTCAAAACTTCTCAGGTCACAGTACCGAGAAAAACGTGACGCGACGCGAGGAGGAGCACAAAATTGGTCCTTCAGTATTAATATATAGATACAATGTTTCTTGTTACATTTTTTTGTGTCAAATTCACATTCTGAGGTAGTCAGCATGTGCAGAAGAGGGTTTTACATGCACACGCTATTTTCAAGGAGTGGAATTACACCCTCAGCGGTGACGGTCTGTCGACGACGAGACGAAATGACGTCAGCGAATGACCGATGATGTCATGACGTCCTACGCCTCTCAGCGGTGACGTCACACGTCGCCATGTAAACGAATGTAAAACGTAAAGTGTTTATTCTGCTTCAGAGTTGAAAGTTGACGATTGCCACTATGTGCGATGCACTCTTACAGGTACGAAGTTTCTTTCACTCCAGGTCACAGTACCGAGAAAAACGTGACGCGACCGCTAGGAGAGCACAAAATTGGTCCTTCAGTTTTAATATATAGTGTTGTTGTTGTTGTTCGTCTTTCGGCTGCTCCCGTTAGGGGTCGCCACAGCGGATCATCCGTTATGATCCGCATACTGATTTGGCAAGGTTTTACGCCGGATGCCCTTCCTGACGCAACCCTGGTCGCCTCTTACGCACAGGGATAAGGATTGGGTTTCGCCATGATTCCGGGCTGCCCTACACCCTCTCATACGCGGCCCAGCGCAGAGCCCCGTCCTCAAGCGATCCTCCAACCCAAGCCTCCGAGTAGCCGGATTACAGGCGCACGCCACTACGCCCGGTATTCAGTATTAATATATAGATGTTAATATATAGATGGTATTTCAAAAATATATTGGGCCCGATATGTTCTCATGGATCAGGCATTATGTGGCACAGGTATGCGCTCTACCAAACGCCCTTCTTGTTTCAGAATAAAATCAGCTGTTCCTGAAGGTTTCCTCTGCTGGGTAGTGTGTTTCACAACAAAGACCATGAGCACCAAGGATGTTTCAAAAGACCTCTGGGATAAAGTTGTGGAAAGGCACAGATCAGGGGATGACTATAAAAACATTTCAAAGGCCTTAAATATACCTTGGAGCACAGTCGAGACGATCATTAAGAAGCGGAAGGCGTATGGTACCACCAACACCCTGCCTAGATCAGGCCGTTCCACAAAACTGGATGACAAAGCAAGGAGGAGACAGATCAAAGAGGCCACCAAGAGGCCAATGGCAACTTTAAAAGAGCTACAGGCCTTCATGGTCACTATGTGCATGTGACAACAATATCCCAAGCACTCCACAAGCCTGGCCTGTATTGCAGGGTGGCAAAAAGGAAGCCATTACTCAAAAAAGCCCATCTTGAGTCCCATTTGAGGTATACAAAAAAGCACTCCGGGAATTATGAAGCTATGTGGCAAAAAATTTTCACTTCGAAGTTGTGGATTATGATGTGTAAATATAGGTGGGGGGGGGGGGGGGGGAAATCTGGTTTAATGCAATTTCATTTCAGGCTATAAGGCAACAAAAGGTGAACATCTTGAAAGGGGATGTAGACTTTCTATAGGTGCTGTAAATTGCATTGACAGCGCTATAAATGGATGAGGTGCGTGTGTGTGTGTGTGTGTGTGTGTGTGTGTGTGTGTGTGTGTGTGTGTGTGTGTGCACGTCATGTGTGTCTTTGTGGAGTTCTACTGGAGTGTTCTGATGTGGAATGTGATACAATGAAATGATCATCAAAACCTGAGTTGATTAAGCTAATAAACTTTTTAAAATCCGTTAGAATTCCATGTTTTAAATGCACGCCATGTTAAGGTATATAAAACAGCTTAATACATCCTTATGCCTGGTGTTGGCTTAATGGTTCGGGTGGTGGGCTTGGGATCGTTGGATGCTGAGTTCAAATCCGACTCGGCTGTTGAATTAATACCAGGTGGGGTTGACTCGGGCTGTCATCCTTCCGATGTCGGCAAAATGAGTGCCAGCTTGCTGGTATACTGTGTCGGAGTGGTGACCTGTCCAGTATTGTGCCAAATAGCCAAGGAGACTGCTAAAGCAGCACCAACGCTCTGCACAGAGTATGGACCCAATGGATGGATGGATTCCAATCACTGACTCACTGAGTGACATCAAAGTTCTGTACGTTCTGGGTAACGTAGAAAGCTGAAATTTTGTGTGGCAACAGACATCGAAGCCGATACAACGGGAAAAATCACAGAACCGTCGGAAACATCCACAAATGAAAATATAAATAAATGAAAAAAATGCAGGTGAGTCACCCGAGACAATGGGGAAGCCCGGTAATTTTGCGTGCCGATGGACATCGAAGCGCATACCCCAGGAAAAATCACATAACTGTCGGAAATCATCCGTAAATGAAAATATAAATAAATGAAAAAAAAAATACATAAATGAAAACAACAAATGCAGGTGAGCGACCCAAAACAATGGGGAAGCACGCTTTGTTATTGCTTACAACCTGTAAGCATACCCTGCCAGTGATCACATGCACTTCCTCCATTATATATAGATTTATCCATGTGGCCGTACACAAAATAGGTGACTATCTTTTTTGACAACCCCCTTCCCTTCCCCACTATGACGCTTGGCCTGACCCCACCCTAAAAAAAAATACATGACGTTGTGATTCTGTGAATGAGAGCAATGTTGCCTTTTTTTATTTTTTATTCCAATCAGCTTCAATTCCCCAAGTTTTATTATTATTTTAAATATATATTATTTATTTATTTTATTATTATTGGTTCACGAAAAAATTCACAGAAAATTTAGTTGGTTCATGAAAAAATATTCACGAAAAATATAATTGGTTCACGAAAATATAATTGTTTCACGAAAAAATATTCACGAAAATATGTGACCACTATATTCGTTATTGTTGTGTGTCTGTCTGTCTGTCTGTATGTCTGTCTGTATGTTGGGTAGTCGATAAAGTCGAAAAAAAAAATTTTTTTTTTTGATCTACCCTTATTATCACTTTTTCCGTCGATATGTTTGTCTGATGTCTGTCTGTATGTCTGTATGTCTGTATGTCTGTCTGTTCGGTCCAGTGCTCCGTTAATACAATGGCGATTTCGATGAAACTTGGTGGGTAGGTTCATACCATGACCTAGTTTGTGTGAAAATGAGACCGTTGCTATGGAGACCACCGTTGCCTAGTAACGGGACTTTGAAATTTTGAAAAATCATAAAAAAATTATTTTTTCGAAAATCAAAATCGGGCCACGAGCGACTGTGGGCAGTACATTCAGCCATATTGTCAAAAGTTTCCAGCCGAATCCTATGAAAACTGTCGGAGAAGATAGACTTTGAATGAACCCTGTCGAAAACAATAAAAAAGCGAAGTTCGTTATATCTCAGAGACTATGAGTCAGATATACATGAACTGGTATGGTAGGTTCATGGTATGTCCTAGTTATATGTGAGAAAGAACCGTTGCTATGGACCCCTCCGTTGCCTAGCAATGGCCGAAAAACCTCTAAATGTGGGGGTATTTTTAACGAAAAAACAATCTGCAGCATTAACCCTTGAAGCTAGAATCATGAATTTTTTTGTGCTTAATCCTCAGGTCATTCCCCATCGAACGGGCCCATCGCGTCAGGTTCTATTGGGTAGGCGACTACCCTGTCCGCCTACCGGCTTGTCTGTCTGTCTGTCTGTCTGTCTGTCCCGAGCATAGCTCCGTGGGTTTTGATCCGATCCTGATAAATTTTGGTGGGAGGTTTATATCATGATCTAGTTGTGTTTTCCTGAAAATGGGCGTAGTCCGCCCATAATGGTGGAGCCACGCCAAAAAAACATGTGTTTTTAGGGGGTAGCCGATTTCAATTTGCATCTTCTCCTAGGGTTTTGTCGAATCTGACAGGGGTTTCGGTATTTGTTAGCCCAATGGCACCTGCATAGCCGCACGGAGCTCGATTTTTCATTTTCGTCCAAAGGTCAAGGTCACAAGGTCACGAACTTAGAAAATTGCGATTTTGACATAATAAATTTTCTTCTCCGAGGGTTTGTCGAATCTGGCAGGGGTTTCGGTATTTGGTTAGCCCAATGGCACCTGCATAGCCCACAGGCTCGATTTTTCATTTTCGTCCCAAGGTCAAGGGCACAAGGTCACGAACTTTAGAAAATTGCGAATTGTGTTTTTCGGGGGTAGCCGATTTCAATTGGCATCTTCTCCTAGGGGGTTGTCGAATCTGGCAGGGTTTCGGTATTTGGTTAGCCCAATGGCACCTGCATAGCCCACGGAGCTCGATTTTTCATTTTAGTCCCAGGTCAGGTCCAAGGTCAAGGTCACAAGTCATGAACTTAGAAATTTCGAATTTTGACATAAAAATCAGACGACCGCCCAAACTTTGAGACTAGGATGACAATATTTTTTATGCATAATCTGAGGTCATTCCCCACCTAAAGTCTTGAAACCATTTTTCTCTATCTCGAACACCTTGCCCGTGGCGCCCCTTCAAGTTTGTTTTTACGCTGATTTCATCAAAGTATGGATAATCCGAGAGTGTGAAATGCCATATAGCCTATATGACGTTATATTGTTCCTGGAATGTTCCAAGGAAGTTTTGCACCAAAGGTCATAATCCTGACCTTTGACCTTTAAAGTTCACAAAGGTCAAATTTTCAAAGTTGTGTGAATCGAACCGGGTTTACGACCTTCTTCGACGAACTAACTCCATTAAGCTATAGCACGTATCCTGTTTCCTTATTTTGATGCCACAACATTGTTTTGGGACTTTAAAGGTTATGCAAAGGTCAATTTTTTAAGTTGTTGAACGAAACCGGGTTTTCGACATTTTGCAGCTAATAACCTGTACTCGTACCACATCATGTTGATCATTTTTATAACTTGGTCAAACATTATCACATCGTCTCATCCTTGACTTCTGAAACAATCTACATTGTGAAATACCGCTCGTGAACCATCGTCGTCTTCAGACTTGTTATTATTTCTAATCGGTGGCATCCAACAGCTCAAACAATGATTTGGTGTTGCCCTTTAGCTCTCCTAAAATTTTACAAACCTCCAGTTGAACAATTTCTGATTTCGTCTTTTTGGAAACGGCCTCTCATCGCCTCGAATCAATGAATGATTTAAACAGGGCCAAGATGAAGATGGCATCACGTGACTGTGACTGTGACACGCTTTTCCCAGTTCCCGAGAATACCAGAGTTGGGCTAACTTTCATGCCTAACTAAGTTGGGCTAACCATATTGTTCATGCCAACTGTTCGCGTGTAGTGTGGCATTAATGACCTCCTACTGGAACGTACCTTTGAGACCTTTTCAATCCCTCAACGCCACAATGGTTAAAGGGAATCCCCAACGGAGCAAAAAGAAAGAGAGAGTGAAGTTCGTGACAATGTCTCACCACCGCGAATGAGAAATGGTCGTACGCCGAGTTGCCGACGGTCCCCCTTCTCCTATGAGATCACTGACAAGGACGTGAACACAGGTGGAAGTTGCTGTCGAGGCCGTCTCTGATTTTCCGGATACCATGGAGCGGATCTGGGTATACAACGTATTCCCCGGCACGGGTGTGGCTTACAAAATAACCCGCAGTAACTTCAGCTGGCGAGGATATATGGGATTTCGGTAGAGGGCATAGTAGGTCGGTAGTAATACATACTTCACTGAGCATCATTTTCACAGGAGGATGAATCTACGTTTGCGCATATAAGAGAGGTGGTTGGGGCTGCTGTATTCGGCCCACATAAGCAAAAGGCCTGTGACTAGGCAGAACCGCCACGGGCTTCTTCTAATCAAGAAGAAAGGATTCAGGTATTCCACAGTAATCCCCATTCCTCAGGGCGACGCAAAGACCCAAAGCTTTTCCTATGTTCATCTACTATGCAGTTTGTGTTTATTCACGCGCAGTTATCTTAGCGCATACCTGTGAGACGGCTTTGCGTTGCGGAGGCTGAAACGGGGCCCATCGTTAACAACAGCCTCAAAGGGCCCTGCAGGCACCATTGTATCTTGGGAACACGGGTTCAACACACTTCCAATCATACTCTTCAAGAAGGGCACAACTTTGATCGTGTGTTAGGAGCGAACATTGTGTCAGGGCGCGAGGTGTGACAGTCAAGTGTCCTGAAGTGATAGTATGTGCGTTTTAATTTGGGGGGGGGGCGCTGGCCTCTCGCTAAATAGTCATATCTGGGTTGTTTCTTCCGGTAGATGTACACAGGCGGATTTTGCCAAATTTGCTCATAGTGTCGTTTGAAAACTCTGTGGTTCGTTTAGTTTTAAATTGGGGATCCGAAACCTATTTCCCGCTGATGCTACGATGACACTGGTGGGGCCAGTACTTAATCGGGTCGCAGCGACCGTCGCACTGGGGGCAACCTGCGAGGTTCGATGCTGCAACTAGCTGAGTCCGATACTCGACATGTCACAATGAAGGGAACTCATTTCGCACTAAACTCACAGGCCACAGCAAGTAGTTGTGTGGGGTGGGGCACGTACGACATGAAGCTCAAGCTCATCCTGCATGTGCGTTAAGGCTCCCTTTCCTGGATCAACAATAAAACGTATGTGTTCCGTCACCCAGCATACCTTGATTTCTTCGCAGGGCGAATTGGATGTCATTAGACACATGAAAGGTGTTTTCTGCTAGTACTTTCTACGTCAAGATTTTCGACAACCAGGCCTCAAACTGAAATTCCCTTCCGTCCGCGAGTCAGGTGTCAGTCTTGGTCCTCACCAACCACTTGAAGAGGGGAAGACCCATCAGCCTGACGAGCGACTGTTGCACTCTTCTGAATCTTGGCTCCAAACCTCCTTACAGTTGTCTCACGAATCAAGGTTACCCGTGCCCCACTGTCGATGGTAACTCGGGTTGTGTGGTGGCCGTGGAAGGTGTCTAGATATGGAGACTGGCGAGTCTGGAACCGCGAGAATAGTGGACGGTTCTGTATAGTCTATGTTATTAACTACCTTGTCCATATGGGCAATATCGTATGTCTCCAGACTCATCGTCTGACTCTTCAGTTATGTCAGCCACATGGCGCGTGCTCTGGCGATGTACCCGACGATCTCTCGTTCGGGGAGGAAAGGGCACTCACTGAGGAAATGACTGTAATCAGTGCGCGTACTTGTTCTGCAGAAGGGACAGGACTTCCTAAGGTTGTTGAACGAGTCCCCGAAAAGACTTGACGAGGTTTTGACGATGATGGGAACGAGCCGGCGGGGGACCTGTGGTCGCGAGACGTTGAAGTGCGCAAGGACGTTGTTTCTTCAGCAGCATGGAGTCATCTAATAGTGATGAAGTGCCTGGGATATCTCCGGTTTGATGAGCTAAAAGTGCGGGACCTGAGTTCAGTTCCATAGCGTTGTTGACGACGTCTGGGGAGTCCACTGGGCACAAGGCGAAGCCATGTGAGCACAATAAAGTTTCTCTAACGAGGGGAGATAATTTCCTCATCTTCCGTGATCGCCTGGTTATGGTGGAAGATGCCGCCATCTTGTCGAAGCAAGTATCCTCCACAACAAACCGCCATCAGCGTTGGTAATATAGTCTTCATGGCGCTCTTCGGGGTTATGGGTATCGCTGCAAAGTCAATGAAGTGTGCACCTGTGACTGGAATCCAAAATGTTGTCGAATCGATTGCCATATGTTGACTACAGAGTGGAGTTTCGGGACTATGGTGTTGCGGGATATCACAAGGGCAGTAGTTTTGAAATCTGACCCAGCATAAGTTCCAGTACGGTGACTTTCTGTTGGGCGGTGTGACGCTGCGCAACGGGACATCCCTCACATCATCCACAAGTCCACGAAAGAGGGAACGCTCTGCTCTTCTTCTCCCAGGTGACGCCCTCAGTGAGGAAGGGAGCAAAGTTGGGATCGAGTGATAAAATATAAAGAAAATTGTCTCCAATTTTCGAATGAAGTCACAGTTTTCACTCTTGCAAGTGACCACTGCTTTTGTGCGCGGGTGTTGTTGTGGGCCATTTTTGACGACGGCCACGTTGTTACAAGACGATGTTTATGACACCACTACAGAGTGAGCTGTTTGGTCCCGCTCACCTTCTTGTGAGGTGCGCATTGGGGTTCGAAGATGGCTCTCGTAACAGGGACGTTCTGCCGATCGCCGTCTCCCGGGGTGTGAAGAGTGCTGGAATCGTATCCCACGCTGCCACCACGCCACAAATGTTAAGGGGAATCCCCAACGGAGCACTGAGGCCAAACACCAGTCTCTTGGTGAGGTTTGAAATCAACTTTAATAAATACACACACATACAACGTGCCCGGCTCGGCCAAACCTTCCACGATACAGCACCCACTGCACGGTAACCCCGTGCACCCACGCTCGGCAACGACGCGGATTTAAACCCTACGTACTCCACTGGACCTTTTAATAGAGGCTTTTAACAGGAATTTCTCACA
>CM068960.1:30081108-30091629 GCA_035128595.1 Eptatretus atami
ATCGCCGATACGAAAACCTAGTACTCGCGCGCTGGTAACCTCAGAGGGGGGCCGTACCTCGCTGCAGGTCGGTTGGACGAACCCTTACAGCGTTCGTTCCTTCTAAAAAAAAAAACCGATAAACGAGCGGGTCATTATCGCGACCTCGACGGATACCGATTCTCCTTACCGGGTTGTTTAAAACCCAACTAATTATCCGATGCAAGATGGCATTTTCAATGATGGGAATAGAGGACGCAACGAACGGGTACATTTCCACAGCAAGGATATTTATTCACTATCCTACACGTATACAGGCAAGGCAGTCATGCACGTACTCGTACAAGCAAATAGACGCATACCCCGACTAACAATGAGATTGTACATGCACAGTCACTTAACAGTTTACCTTAACAAGACCGGCGCCACGGACAACATTCATTCAAAAACCCAAAGAAACACAAGGAAAAGACCCCCGCACAGACAGGGTCAGGCTGGACCACTTGTCATCCTATGGCCGGGACCTGGAACGAACGGGTCCGCGGAGACCCTAGGCAGGTTACCTGCACCTCAGAGGTGCTCGCGTAGGTCGCGGAGCTCTCTCTGGCACTCTCACCGACGGAGCGCAAGGTTCGCGCCCACAGCGAGCAGAGCTGCCCTCCGTCGCGTTCCGGTAAGTCGCCCGCGGACATCTCCACCGACCCACGCCTCTTGTGTACGGGGTCGCTCCACAGAACCAGAGACCAAGAGACAAGACAAGGACAGACCAACGGAAGACGCCAAAACGAAGAGAGGAGACCAGACCAGGAGAAGAGCGCCACGCAGAGGAGGAGACCAAGCTCGGGCTGTCCGCCTTATATACCTGGGCGCCGTCCTTCGCCCTCCCCGTTTTCGGCTCGCGACCTCCCTTCGCAGAAAGGACTATTCTCGAAAAGGGGCGTTTCTCAACTCACCGCCTTCACTCCTCGGTATCCAACAATCGCGGAGCAAAGCCGCCTCGCCCATTCTCGTCACACCGCCTCGGAGAAAAAGCGGTAAAAAACCCACACTCACCATTGGAGGTTTCTTCCTCGTTCTTTTACGGGCCGCTTTTCTCGGACCCTTTTGAACGCGAAAGGGTCGTAGCGTGGTCTGTGGAGCGATGCGTTTGCAAGCTGGACCGTCATGGCAGATGGCTTAAATGGCTGGTGGTGTTGTGTGGCGACGTGCAGGTTGGCTTGTCGGCGTAGTTGGGGTGTGGTTTGTGTTGCGTCGTGGTTTGTTTACATGGTGGGCGGATATGCGGTTGAAATAACGAATTAGAAGAAAGAAAAAAACACTATCTCAAAGGGTCCACAAGCCCATGAACGAAAATTATTCCCATTAAACAACGGTGGGACATCAGTAACTGAACACGGACTTATTGGCATACTAAACTCAAGGACCTACAGTGGGTGGAACGTATTTCGTACACTCGAGTTTTGCAGGTTTCCCACTTACAAAGCACGTAGAGTCTGTAATTTTTTCATAGGTACACTTAACTGTGAAAAGACGGAATCTAAAACAAAATCCTGAAATACACATTGTCATGATTTTAAAATAATTAATTTGCATTACTTGACATGGAAATAGTATTTGATCACCTCCAACCAAGTAAAGAATTCGGCTATCACAGACCTGTTTAGTATTGTCTTTAAGAGCCCTCCCATTTCCTCACTCCACTACCTGTATTACCTGCCACTGTTTTAACTCGTTATGTTTAAAGAGCTGTCCACACTCAATTCCATCGACTCCACCTGCTCCACAATGAGGCAAGACCAGCAGAGCGCTAAGGACGATCAGGACAAAATTGTAGAATTGCACTAAGTGGGATGGCTACAGGACAATAGGCAAGCCGCTTGGTGAAAGGCAACAATGTTGGCGACAATTATTAGAAATGCGAAGAGTCAAGATAACGGTCAATCTCCCTCGGTCTGGGCTCCATGCAAGATCTCACCTCATTGGAGCTCAATGATCAATGAGCAAGGTGAGGTATCAGCCCAGAACTACAGAGAGACACTGCGCTCAAATGGACCTGAGAGAGCTCGGGACCACAGTATCAACGAAAACCCATAAGTAACACACTTACGCTCATGGTAAATCCTGCAGCGATGGCAAGGTCCCTCTGCTCAAGCCAGCGCATGTCCAGGCCCGTCGTGAAGTTTCCAATGACCATCCTGGACGATCCAGAGGAGGAATGGCCTGAGAATCATGTGGTTGACTGAGACCCCAAATAGAGCTTTTTGGTTTAAACTCCAACTCGCCTGTTTGAGAAGAAGAAGGATGAGTACAACCCCAACACCATCCCAACCGTGAAGCATGGAGTGGAAACATCATGCTTTTGGGATTGCTTTTCTGCAAAGGGGACAGCCGACGCACGTCATTGAGGGAGATGGATGGGCATGATCACGAAGATCTTGGCACAACCTCCTTCCCTCAACAAAGGCAATTGGAAGATGGGGCGTGCTGGGTCTTCCAGCATGACAAAAACCCGAAACACACAGCCAGCGGCAATAAGGAGCTGCTCCGCTAAAGAAGCAGCTCAAGGTCCTGGACGTGCCTAAGCCAGTTCAGACCTGAACCCCATAGAAATCTTTTAGGAGAGAGCTGAAAGTTTGTGTTGCCAGCGAGCCCGAAACCTAAGATTGGAGAAGATCTGTATGAGAGTGGGCCAAAATCCCTGCTGCCGTCTGGGCAAACCTGGTTAAGACTAACAGGAAACGTCCTGATCTTCTGTAATTGCAACAAAGGTCTTCTGTACAACGATAATTTAAGTTATGTTTTCTGATGTATCAAAATCTTATTTTCTGCAAATTAAAATGCAAATTAATTATTTTAAAATCGTACATGTGAATTCAGGATTTTTGTTTAGATTTCCGTCTTTCACAGTTGAGTTGTACTATGATAAAATTACGACCTCTACGTGCTTTGTTAAGTGGAAAACCTGCAAAATCGGCAGTGTATCAAATATTGTCTCCCCTGTATTATGTGTCTAGCGAATTTCCACAGCAAGTAACAATATGTATTATGTCGTGTGGGTACTGAATCCGTGTGGGGTTGTATCGTGATTGAGATATACTGTATATGTGTGTTGGATGTATCGTATGTGTATATATGTAGATGGGTGGTATGTATCGTGTTGTAATAGTATATTAATTACGCGGTGATGGGTATATATCGTGTGTGTATATATTATGTGTGTGGGTAACTGTATCGTGTGTGTTTATAATATGATATTATGTAGTGTGGTATGTATCGTGTGTGTATATATGGTATTATGTGTGTGGTATGTAGTGTGTGTATATATACTATTATGTGTGTGGGTTATGTTCTGTGTGTATATGTATTTGTGTGGGTATGTATTCTTCTTGTGTATTTATGTCATATGTGTGTGGATAGTAATCGTGTGTGCTATATATGTGTGTGGATGTTTATGTGTGTGCGTATGTTCGTCGTGTGTGGGATGTATTATGTGCTGTGGTTATGTCGAATGACCTGTCGAAACAATTTATGAAAACAAAGCCGGTAGGCGGAACATGGGTAGTCGACTACCCCAATAGAACCTTGACGCGATGGCCCGTCGATGGGGAATGTACCTGAGGTTACAGCACAAGAAAATTCATGATTCTATGCGTCAATGGTTAATGCCTGAGAAATTGTTTTTTCGTAAAATACCCCCACAGTAGAGTTTTTTCGCCGTTGTTACGGCAACGGAGGGGTCCATAGCAACGCGTTCTTTCTCACACATAACAGGACATAACCATAACCATACATACCAGTTTTCTGTCATATTGACTCGTAGTTCTCTGAGTATACGAATTAGTTTTTTTTATTGTTTTCGACCAGGTCATTGAAGGTCTATCTTTCTCCGAGACGTTTTCATAGGATCCGGCTGGAATTTTTGACAATATGGTGAATTGTATGCCCACAGCTCGCTCCGTGGCCCGATTTTTATTTTCCGAAAAAATTAATTTCTTTTATGTTTTTTCAAAAAATTTCAAAGTCATTGCTAGGCACGGTGAAGGATGTCATCAGCAACGGTTTCATTGCACACAACTAGGTCATGGATAACTACCCAACCAAGTTCATCGAAAATCTCCATTGTATTACTGACAATCGCCATTTTTAAGTTATTATAATAAGGGTTTAGAACAATTTCAAATTTTGTTTTCCGACTAGATCGACTACCCACAGACAAACATTCGACGGCAAATACTGATAGGGTAGATCAAAACAAAAAAATTTTTTTTCGACTGGATTCGCTACCGCAAAAACGAAGTTCGTATTCAGAGACTATGAGTCACATATACAGTGAACTGCGTATGGTAGGTTTTCAGTGGTTATTGCCTAGTTATTGTAGAGAAAGACCGTGCTATGGACCCTCCGCTTAGCTAGACCGGCGAAAAACCTCTAAATGTGGGGGTATTTAACGCAGAAAACAATCTGCAGCATTAACCCTTGAAGCTAGGAATCAATGAATTTTCTTGTGCTTAATCCTCAGGTCATTCCCCCTACGACGGGGCATCACGTCAAGGTTTATGGGTAGTCGCACCATGTCGCCTACCGGATGTCTGTCTGTCTGTCGACCGAGCATAGCTCGTGGTTTTATATCCGATCATGAGTAAATTTTGTAGGGAGGTATTTATCATATCTGCTTTGTTTTCCTGAGAAATGGGCATTGTGCGCCATTATGGGCGGAGCCACGCCCAAAAAACATGTGTTTTTAGGAAGTAGCCGATTTCAAATTGCATTTTCCTCTAGGGGTTTGTCGAATCTGAAGGGTTTCAGTATTTGGTTAGCCAATGCACATGCAGCCCCACGGAGCTCGATTTTTCATTTTATCCAAGAGGTCAGGTCACAAGGATCATGAATTTTCTGTGCTTATCCTTCAGGTCAGTCTCCCACTCGAACGGGGCCCATCGCGTTCAGTTTTCTATTGTGGTAGTCGACTACCTGTCCGCCCTCGGTATTTCATGTGTTAGTATGTGGGTATGTATCATGTATGTGTTAGAATGTGGTATGTATCATATTGTTTGTATGCTATAATGATTTATATGTGTATAATATGATAATCCTATTTATATTTGCTTATGTATCATTTATGTATGTATCATGTAGTGGCAGAACACCCCTACCCCCAAGCGTCAGGTTGTTTTGTTACAATTACCTCCATTGTACTCTACCCACTGACAACCAGACGCCCTAATCTCCAGTTAGCGATTCTCAATTTTTATTGAAACGTCTATTTCTGTTAGTTTGAATGCACTGTCTCTGAGTGGATTTGGGGAGTTTGCGGTTGGGCCTGCAAACCAAGCCCGAGTCGGTGCTGTCACTAGTCGGAGCACTTTACCAAGGTATGTGACAAGCAAGATTATTACACAGTCCCAATTAACTCACCGAGGGCAGGTCCACTCATGTTGTTGTACATGTACTAACCCTTAAGATGTCACCAAAAATAATCTTAATTCACACGATATCCTTTTTTAAACGACCAATATATTTAAATTTACGTTGGGGACTTTGTAAGTGGTCTGACTGCCACACGTGGACTGCTTTCTCAGTCATCCATAAGCAGGAAGGTGATATGTGAGATGGTGCGTCCTCTGCTGGCATCCGATCAGTAAGCAGTTATATCAACCTCTCAGAGATTACAAGAATAACATTGAACTTTGATGCGAAGGCAGACAAGTCTGCACGACATCAACACCACATTAATTCAATGTAACAGTTCATCAATAAGCAGCGTCAAAGGTGCAAACCCACTCCTAACACAATGGTAAGTGAGCATATATTTAAATGTCCTTTCTCATCCCAGTAAATCACATGTATATTGTAATGGTTAGTTTACTTTGGGTTGAAGGGAACGGTGAGAGGGGTGCACAGGGGGTTCTTAGGTGAGTTAATAAAAACAAAACAGCTTTGACCTTAGAGCCCAGAGGTGGCAAGTACTACCCTGAGGGCCTAGGCGTTCACTGTCAGCTGCAATTTATAATGATCATACTGACAGTTTGGGACAGCCAGTGCAAGTAGTTGACCATCATCTGTAGTACTAAAGGAAGAATGTCTTCAGTTCTCGGTTAATTCTAAAGGTCCTGCTGTTCGTAAAATAATAAAAATGGACCGTGGAAGGGTCACAAGTAATTATTGGAATTTACAATGTGGAAAGCTGCTAATTAATCGTTTGCTTAGAGAGATCGTCGTTATCCAGGGCACACCATTTTAAAGCCACTTTCTGGGGTGAGAGAGAAGTAGGAGGGGGAAGCTCAATGCAGCAGTTCCTTGCTGTTGTTCTATAATACCAAGAAGTGAACCGCACTTCGGTGACAAACCTTGACAAATCCGCTGAATGGATCGATTGGGAACACAAAGTTAAAGCGAGATTATTACTTAACTTGACACCTCTTATTCCATGTCAGCCACCACCACACCATTATATCAGAACGAGCTTGATTTGTCACACGATTCTTTCTTGCGTATGGCAAGCTTGGCTGCCGAGCGTAGCTATCATTTGTTGGGACACGACTAATGCCATGTGCTGTTGCCTCTATACAGCACTGGATCATTCACGACTCAGCATGACAGGCTAATCAAACTCCAGCTGGCGTTTATTCAGCACAACGGGGCTCAAACTCAGGCCTAAGATCCCACTTCCTCCCCTCCTTAAACCAGCCCTCCTTACCACAAAGCCAAACACAAGCTTCGACACAGTTAATGATTTAACCCCAATATGGAGCGTTCAAGTTTACGTAACGCTATTTTTGTCAGGAGTGCGTCACGCGGCGTGACGGGCCTTACATTTAACTTTACTCAGAGTCAAACATTTCAGTATTAGTCAGTTTAGTCTGCTCTGGTCTTCTTGTGTTTATGACTATTTTATTTTGCCGCACGCTCTACCACATCCTTAACTGGTCCTGCGTGTTCCAGATTTTTCCTTGCAATTAAAACCATTGCCTGCTTATGCCACTACTTTTCTCCCATTTCTTGCAATGATTGTTTATTATTGTACCCAGTTCGTTGAGTCTATTTCCTCCATTGGTCTGCATAGTCCGCAGCATTCTTGTTAAGCGGAAGTTTTACCCACCAATTGCTACAACACGTTAGTCAGGACGTACTGGCAGCCCCACTCTCGCTGTCTCGATCAGAAGTAAGATAAAGCAAGTACTCGAGGGCACGATTTTCCTTGATGCTTCGTCCACAGAAACGTAGCATGAGTAATAACCCTGCCAGGAAGATATAGTGGTCCAATCGGCATGCTTGGTGATTAGCAACCCGCGAGCTGCACGGAGTTATCCGTGGCTGGTGGCTCAGGACCAGGTGTTCGATGAAGAACCGAATGCTTCCCTTTGCGTTGAACCTCACCGATAAACACATAGAGTGTATACGTCACGTCGCTTTCACAAGGGCCACCGTGCCTATTAAGCTCCAACCATAGATATGTTGATGTCCTTTTAACAGTGCTGACGTTCGTATTACACTGACACGGAAACTTACAAGCGAGGGAGATGACAATTGTGAATATGACACTTCCTAAGATGTCTTTGGCTTACCAACAATGGTGTGTATGTTTTTTTTTTATTTCAATTGTGGTGGTGTCAGGGCAGTGTCCACAAATGGGTTTTATAGATAGACATACATCAACACTGCGTCCATTATATATTGTATGTGATATTCATGTAATTACATAAAGTTAATTTCTCACCACATGGATGTAAATTGAAAAAAATTGTTCAGTTTTTGCGCATTGACGTCAGATCGTCATGCCAAGTCTCAAAGTTCCATAGAAGCCGCCCTTCCTTCTCTCTCTCTCTCTCTTCTCTCTCTCTCTGATGATACCATACTTTCACGGAGTGTTGGGACCGCCGAAGCAACTTCCTGAACGAGGGTGTATATGCGTCTTGCCATTGCCTCTCCAGCAGTGAGTGTTTGGCAGGAATTTTTTAATTTGGCCATGGTGCGTGGGAGTAGCTCGCCTACTCTTCTTGAGGACACCATGGGGTCTTTAGCATCCACCAAACTAATGCCGGTGAACGACACCCTTTTTCATCCACCTTGGGAGTAGGGAAAACAAAACATTGTTGAGACCCACTGGCCTAGATTGAAGGAGACATCATTTTGGCTTGAAGAGCTCTTTGACTCTTCATCCATGTGCCTTAACATGAACCATGATCAGCAAAAAATGTAAAAAAAATAATTAAAAAGTTACCGGTGATATGCATTTATCGTGCAATGCTTTCATCTTCTAAAAGCATGGTAGATTTTAAGAGATACATTTTCATTCGAAAGAGAACACAGGAGTGCAATAAGGATGGAGTTCATATGTTATTTATGTGTTCGCATGTTAAATATGGGCCAAGTTTACGCTGTTACATGAATGTTTGGTTTCTTTAGCCCTCATGACATCTGAATGTAACAGGAGCAGTCCATTGCAACATGCGCTGCAAGTTTCACCCCTTAGGTGCCCGCCTGACTCCACCCACAATTTCTATACAACCACCAACTTAGGAACCTTCAAACCTTTTACAATCTTACCTTTAAACCATTTATATTATCCTTTAAACCTTTCACATTTAACCCTTTAAACCCTTTCTCTCAAGCAGGTTTATGCGGAGTTACGCAGGTCCTTACTCAACCCACTATTTCCTCTTAAAAATTGTTGAGTTGAACAGGCAACCGTGACGTGTTTCTGTGAAGTTGTTTGATAAGCATGACAGCTGGGATCGAAAAGCTTCAAATTTCCGCCTGTTTCCTTTTATGAATGGAAGACGTGAGAGTTAAAGATGGGTATTTGGGGGGAGGAGACTGCTGGAGGACTTGTGTGCGAGGAGGGGTGGGGATGCAGGTTGAAGGCTTGAGTTGGGGATGATACCTTAGGTTTGGAGGAGGAAGGGTGTGGATTGGCGTTGGAGCGAAGGTGAGAGGAAGAGCAAAGATGGGACAGAGTTGGCAGGGGGAGGCTGATGCTTTTTTGTTGAAGTGTACAGAATGCACGTGTATGTTTACTTAATAAAAAGTGTCTCTCTCTCTTCTCTCTCTCTCTCTCTCTCTCTCCTCTCTCTCTCTCCTCTGTCCTGTCTCTGTCTCTGTCTCTCTCTCTGAGACAGTGTGAGACTGTGGGGTGATGCAATCACTCTGTGGTTATGTGGCTAGTCTTGTATTGTTTTTCTCCACAAATTATCTGCTTTCAATAAAAGTAAGAACCGGACAGCAGTCTTTGGGTCAAACATCACTTTAATGAATGTCTAATTGTGTGGGTTTTATAGCAATGTTTTCACCTCTCAATCCACCGCTGAGCTAATAAGTTCTTTTGATTGTTCAGAGTAATTTGCGTGCTTTTCTGTCGACGGTTTTTCTTAGACTTCTCTTTATATCCTTTCGAAAGACTTTACATTTTTGTCGTTACACGAACTTACTGCCATTTTAATAGTTACAGAATGAATAGGAGGCCAAATCCTCTGTTGCTTGTCTTACATCGAATTTGCTGTGACCGTGACTCGTATTGCAGGCGGATGACAGAAGGCGGAGCAGCAAAGTTGAGAGGTGGAGTCTTTGCTCAGCGTTTTGTACTTGGCTGTTCTGTTTGCTGCCGATGTGCAGAGGTCTCTTTTAACGTCATGTGAAACGATCATGGGTCAATCATGGGAACTACAGTAAGAGGAGGAAGCATGCAGGTAAATAAATGAACTGTTTTTAAAGTTCAATGGTTTAAGGGTGGCAATGTGTGGAGCGTTCTGCAAACCACACAAGGTGTAAACCCATTTCGTTGTCAACATCATGAATGATCCAATAAATGGCTTTTTTATCCCATCTATGAATTAACAGGCTCTCTGCTGCTTTCGGTACCGCGGTACAGACGTACTCAATGCTTGATCAGGACAAATGCCAGACTGCTCTGCATTCATTTGCACACCCGGCCACAGATCTCCCCGATCAACATCACATTACCTGACCTGTCGGATGTAACTGCCTGTTCAGCCTCATGCTAGTGCCTCATGGCTCACATGCTTTTGACCGTGGACCTGCACTAATTATCACGCAGATTACGACACTGTTTCTTGATGTGCCGACTGCAATTAACTTTTGATAACAAGTTTGGATATTCTGTGGCCCTTGCCATTACACAAATCTGGTGAGCTCAACCTCGTCTATATCTGTACACCCGCCTAGTTAATTACGCCCGAGTTGAGAGGACTCTGCATGACTGCACTCATTTGCTTGGAGTCCAATGTGTGAAACTCAATTCCAGACCTTGGGTTCCGCTGAAAGACGAGCGCATGATATCTCTCTTGGCCTCTGGTGTACGGGTCGCTCCACAGACCCAGAGACCAAGAGACCAAGACAAGACCAGACCAAGAGAAGGACGCAAAACGAAGAGAGGAGACCAGACCAGGAGAAGAGCGCCAACGCAGAGGAGGAGACCAAGGCTCGCGGCTGTCCGCCTTATATAGCCTGGGGCGCCGTCCTTCGCCCCTCCCCGTTTTCGGCTCCGCCTCCCTTCGAGAAGCTTCTCGAAAAGGGGCGTTTCTC
>CM068960.1:30111257-30130447 GCA_035128595.1 Eptatretus atami
AATGGATAGGCGGCTCCGTTTGGTGTTTAACTGATGGTGACCATGTAATCTTTGTTTGATAGTCGCTGGGCCGAGGCCTCCGGATTGGAGGTGACGCTTTGGTGCAGGACTATGTCGAATGAAGATCGGGGGAGTGCTCATCACACTCCACATATTTAGATTTACCCGCGAATTGAATCACTACCTTCTGGTTGAATGGCTTGTTAGCGGGAACAATCGTCTGCGTGGTAGAAGACGGTTGTCTTTGCGCGATTATGCGTTGTACCGTGTGAAACATAATCCATGGCGATGCTCATCAATAACAGTCGAGGTACGTCGCACGCACGTCACATACACACATACACACATACACACACACACACACACACCCACACAACACACACACCACACACACACACACACACACACACACACGACAAGAGACCAGCTCAGTGTGTGAAAAAATTAGCACAGAGTTGGATCCCCCCCCCCCAAATAAGATTTTCTGACATGCCGTCTGGGGAGGGAGTGCATACTCTACCTGTTCTAGCACCTCTAAACGAGAATGGTACCACATACACTGCAGTAACAACTGGAACCCTTACAGCAAGTGCTGATGCTGCACAAGGGTTTATGGTCACCATTCCAGTTAAGATTAACATTCTTGGCGAATATTGTAATGTCCATTACAAGATATTGTTACAGCCGGCTCGGGGACCGCCAATCGACCGCTCTGACGGAGCCGCGCGAGTCGGCCCGACCGATCGCCCGGAAATATAGAATCGCCGCCGGATAACTCCGAGCGGCGGGTCCTGTTACAAGAACCGAAATACGCCAATGGCAGATCCATGGGGTAGGGTCGATTGCCAATCTTCAATGTACCTAATACCCACGTGATCAACTACCGGGGTATTCCACCCTCGAACGATCTCGTACGGACAAACCGCCGAGGCGAGCTTGTCCCGTAGCGCGATTGCCGGAGGTATCGCCGAGAACCGTCGGTCCAAATGTCCCGCCTATTACGGGCAAACCAACGCTTTCTAACTCCCAACACACTAATGTTCAGTCAATGGGGAATGGACGAAACGAGCAGGTTTACATTTACACAAGGACATTTTTATAATGAAACACGTGATGCAATTAAATAAGGCAAACACGATATGCAATTATACAAGCACAACAAAGAATTACTAACCGTTATAAGCAATTATTAATGTACGATCACTACACAGTTTTACTTACGGGACTCGGCGCCACAAACATTCATTCGAAAAAAAGCAGGAAAAAGACCCCATCAAAGGCAAGGGGTCGATGACCTCTTGGGTTCTTTATGGCGTGGGACTTGGCAGCGAACGAGTCCCCACGAGACCATTGCCAGGTTACCTGCACCCTCGTTGTGTCTGGCTTGGGCGACCTACGATGCTCCTTCCCCACGCGCTAGCGTAGCCCGTCGAGCTCGGCCTTCCGTGTGGCAGGCGAGCTCTCTCTGGCTCTCTCCACACGAACGCGCTTGGGCACCCGCGCATGCTCCTTCCCACGCGCTAGCGTAGCCGCGGATCGAGCTCGGGCCTTCGTGTGGCAGCCGAGCCTCTCTCGGCTCTCTCCACACGGAAAGCGCGGTTTGCGCGGACACAGCAGTCAAGGCTGCGCCTCCAGCTCTGCGTTCCTTACGACCCCGGATTCCATGCAGCTACCTTGGCTTTCTGGGTTCCTCCCGGACTCCCCCAACTGCCGAAGCAAAAAGCTTACTCCTCCCACGGGACTCAGCAACACGAAACTCTGCCACGGGGACCTCACGAAACGTCAGCCCTACCACGGGACTCCCGTCCACAGACACTTTTCACTGGACTTTTACGAGCTCCTTGGCTTTCTGGGTTCCTCCCGACTCCCCCAATGCCGAAGTAAAAAGACTTACTCTCCCACGGGACTCAGCACACAAGACTCTGCCACGGGCTACCACGAACTCAGCCCACGAACTCAGCCCTAGCCACGGACTCCCACGGGACTCTTTTCACTGGACTTTTACGAGCTCCTGTTTTGAACAAAGAAAAGATGTCCATCTTTATCTTGCACCCCTCCCCGACCCGGCGTGACTCATGCCTCGGTGATCCACCCTCCCCCCCCGCTCAACTACGGGTGGAGAGGGAGTTGGTTGACGTCACCGCAGGTTTCTTTTCCTCTTTGAAGAGGGCGGAGGAACGTCTCCATTGTTTCGTTCCTAACTATCAAATCGATCCGCAGCGCATCTAATCGATCTCTGAACATTTAAAAATGGAAGGTGCAGCTATTAGGAACATTGCACTTATCGGCATAGCTGCTAAGGGAACACTGTATGTATGTGTGCATTGAATTTCCAAATTCATAACAATATCTTCGAGATCGTGAGACATCAAATAATTATGCACCACACACACAAGACATGACATACCTTCCATTTTTTGCAGCTGGTTTTCTTTTTTTATCATCTTCAATAATTGTGGGTCCATCTGTTGCATCTGTGGGGGGAGGGGGGGACTTTATTCAAATTACATTATGTGAGAAAAATCTTAACTACTATCAATGTATTAATGTCCCAGTTCCATGTCAGAAAACCTTCTTTTGATAGTTATCAATGCAGTAAATGTAGCTATGTTAACCGCAGTACTTCCTCCGATGATAATTCATTCATTAATTAAAACGTATTTTTTTGTAAAGATGTATTTCAAAAGCAGAAGTGAAATCACATTGATGCGAGGCACCATTTTCTTTTTTAGTCCTCTACTGGTTTCACCAGAGGGGAGTATAGGTTTGTTCTCCGTTTGTTCCACCTGTAGTTTTTCCCATACCCTTTAACACATTCAGCTAAAACTTGGTACGTGGCTTCATTACAAGTTACAGACCAAGTTCGAGTTTCAAGGCGTTTCATCAACTTTTCCACAGTTATTCCCTTTTTGGACTTAGAAAAATATTACATCGGTCGGGGACATGCATTGAAAAGCAATTATTGCTCTTGTTTAAACAAGTAATAGGTACCCACCACCATCCTTTACCATGTTGTGGAAAGTCAGCCAAGGCCCTCACTTTTTTATTTTCAAGTGCCCTCGTTTTTTCACCTCTAAATTCGGTTTGTCTGCAACCGCTTGAGTGAGATTTTTTTCTTTTTTGTTTTCCCACAATGTTATATGATGATTGGATTGGAAAATGTGGCCGGCGTTCCAAAAAGTCTGTTTTCTGTAGGCGTGGGTTGCAAGGTGTTTCATGTATCGAAATTCAATCTGGCGTTGTACCATGATGAAAAGTCAAGCACCAGCAAGGATCGATAAGAGTTGCTCCAATTAATTAGTCGCCAACTACGTATCGAGGAAAAGTGGAAGCATTAACACTACCCCATCCCCCTCCCTTGCACACTACTCCCGAAGCAATCAACTGCACGAAGGGAGTAGCCGTCATGAGTTGAGATTTTGATTGCTATACTCTTGCCATGTGATATTTCCTTCACATGAGTTACATAAGAGGGTATGTTGAAAAGTAATGTGGCCTTTTCTTTTTCTCCAAAAGAGGGAAAGATATTCAAATGAAATAAAACACAGTCCACACACTAGTTGTTCCTGCCACTGGGTGTGAAGTTTTGTGAGTCTGACAACACTGGTCAAGATGGCAGAGGGCAGTCAGCACGACATTGTCAGTGCTGTGATAAGGAGGGGGGTTGAGAGAGGAGGGAGGGGAGAGAGAGAGGAGGCAGGAGGGAGGGGAAGCTAGGAAGGGGAGGGGGGGAGGTGGGGAGAGACTTTGTACGACGGAGGATGCCCAAAGGCGTTGGAGGCCGACTTTGAAATGTGGTTTGCCCAAGAAAGATCATTAGTGAGACCCAATAGTTTGAGTGACTGAACTTCCTCATGAGGATGGTTAAGAAAGTATAAGGGAGGGTTTTACAATATGGTCCAGAGAGACAGACAGAGACGTCAGGATTGAAAGACATATTCCAAGTGTTTGACCATCTTGAGATATTTTTGTAAAGTCTGAAGACAGGAAAGAGGCTGCTGCCTGCCTTTCTGAATTATGAAGGATGGCCTGACAGAGGTTAGAGTCATCAGCAAATAGATAAAAAGGATTTCCAGAGTCGGAGAGATCATTAGTCCCTGGCAATCTGTCTGAGCGAACTGCCAGACTGGCTGGCATTGAGCCAGCTCTCTGAGAATAGCCAGATATGTTTACTTTCACAAGAATATGATCAGATGAACCAATTGGAGTAGAAGAGCAGCAATACGTTTGCAGGAAAGTTAGTCATCACCAAGTCCAGAAGTGAGGATTTGCTATTGGGAGAAATCCGAGTCGGAAAGTTCATAGATCTAGTCAGTGCCATGGAGTCACAGAAATCATTTGCTGAAGTGCCATGGCTGGTGAGAGAGGCACCAACACCCAGCCAAGTTGCATGGTGACAATTAAAATCACCACCTATGAGGAAGAGTGAGTTGGGAGGAGTGGTGAAAAGTCTGTCCATGTTGTCTGAGAGGAGATGAAGATGGAGTCATCACTGTTTGGAGGACGGTACAACACACAGACAAACAAGACGTAGAAGCGGGGGAAAAGTCGCAGCCAGAGGTACTCATGTGGTTTGAGAGGTGTAAGACCAGTACACGGCAAGATAAATTGAGGTATTGATGTAAAGTGCAACTCTGATGCCGGATCGTGGTTCAGGCCTATCAAATCTGAGGAGAAACAACAGGAGAGACATTAAGGAGTCAAGGACGTCCTTTGGGAGGAATGATTCTGTTAAACAGAAGATGTTTGGTTTATCAGCATGGCCTGGATTGAGAGTTGTGAGATTGGAGTGCAAGCTTGGATGTTTGAGGTCCACACAGTTAGGGGCATGAGAGGAGGCATTGAGAGGGACAGGGTGGGGTGGGAAAGCTTTGAGGGGGCATGGTGAGGGGAGGCTGTGGACCACCGTATTGATTATGTTGAGAATAAATATGCACCATAGTGGAATAATGATTGTTGTTAGCGCGTCGAATATCTTTTCCCGTTTTGAAGAAAAATAATTGGAGGCATTACTTTTCAGCACACCCTTGTAGCGATCACACACTGTAATGGTATCATCATGTATACTGTTATGTCCTTCTCCAGGTGTGGCACTCAGTGATTACTGACATCACAACCGATCACAGTGCCAAAGGAGTATATAGATTACTCGGGCGACTACTCCTCCACATTAACGCATCAAAATGGAGAATTTCATTTTTACACATGAGATGCGATTCTATCACTTGAAATTCACATTTTATACCCAGTTTTTCCTCTGTGTCCAGAATTATTTCCAATACTACAAATCAAAAGAAGAATAAAAGAAAGCATGACCATCTACTGGCCCAAAGTTCCCAACTCGTGCTGTGCATCCAGCCAGCCTGGTTGGATAAAACTCCATATCATGGGCGTATGGAGGCAACTGCCCCATGTATCACATGTGCACTGGTTATGATGTCCTATGCATTTAATGGAGTTTTGAACGCTGGTATCCCTTAACATTATGGTGTTCTTCCTGGTACGAGTAGCATTTTTGTGATTCTATGGTTGTTATAAATTATAATTTGTCTGGAAAATGAATGTCAAGTTGTATCACCCCATTCCCTCACCCCACACCATTTAGTTCCACTGATAGAAGTTGTTACTCTGACAGTGAAACCTGACCAAAAAAATTTTTTATACCTCTCTTTATACAAACTGCCGCTTGCATTCTTTCAATCGCACAGTTTATCTGTGTGGTCTCAATACCTGATTCCTGACCATCTCTTCTTCCAGCTTTTTCTTCTTCATCATTTCTTGGTAAACCTTGTAATTCACATATTGCCGTTTTGGAGGCTATAAAACACCACCACATTGTGTCAGGGGGGAAAAAAATAATTATATATATATATATATTATATTAAGTAAAACAGGAAACAATAGCAATCTGATCATTCGACCCTTCATCCAAACAGAGCATTTGCCGATAACGGGTATTATGGGACAGCTGCTTAGAGGTACTCACTGCACGACTTAACTTATCCACACAAATAAAAAGGTCGCTTTGTCTGTCATGTTTCCAATCTCCTCTCCCACCGCTTCATACAATGTCACCAAACTTCAAAGGTATAATGAACTGGATAATTCATAGAACACCTTACCCCACACATCATTTTCAGTCTTGAGAAAAAGGAAATAGGAAGGGTCTTTTCAACTCTTGCTCTGCATTTCCGAGCACAATCCAAATTAGATTTATTCATGAATTTTGAATAAGAGGCATGATGGTAATCACATGAAGCTGTTGGGTCAAACAGAACAGTCCAGAGCTGAAACTTCGACCAAATGTTCTCGGAGAAACCGGCGATTTTGGAATGGATTTTAAGAAAAAGATGCACGAAGCAAACAGATATTTGGATGACGTTAGCTCTGCCATCACGAGGCACCGCCATTTTGTCCGAGTCTCGCTGTTACTCCGCGACAAATTTGATTGTAGAGACTGCGTAAAATTTTTCCCAAGTATGACTACTGCTAAACTGAAGGTTTTTGGAAGTGCAAGCAAGGCAATGTGTTCTACAATGTTCAAGTATATAATTCAATTGAAATAAATTAAAAAAAAATTTTAAAAAAAGAAGCCTGGTGTTGGTTTAATGGTTGGAGTGGTGGGCTTGGGATCTTAGGATCCTGAGTTCAAGCCCCGTCAGCTGCTGAATTAACACCAGGGTGGGGTTGACTCAGCCTGCCATCCTTCTGAGGTCAGAAAAATGAGTACCGGTGAACTGGTAATAGGTGCATTGCATTAGCGGTGCCCCCATATTCGGTAGCAGTGGTGATGGCACTGTTGTTCATAGCATGAAATCATGCCACCACAATAAGTGGATAAGTACAAAATAAATAAACGTTTCAAATGTTGTGGGGTGGGGGAGGGAAACTTTTTCGGAAGTTTAACACCGTTGATGCAGCGTCTTTTAACCACCTTAAATTAGTTATTCGGAAACGTTGGATATGTCCTTTATGACATCCTTAAAAACACTAACTTTCGTGTTTGGAATGATTTTAAATTTTGTTTGACAGACAGACTGAAGCAAATGCTTCACCACACTGTGCACATGTGCACTCGGGATGAGACTCCGTACAATTTGCTAAGTTCAGAGCGAAGTATATCTTTTAAAATTTATTTATAAGACTTTTACAATCTTTATTTATTTGAATTGAATTGTATACTTGAAGACTGGAGAACACAAATCATGTCATAATACTTTCAAGAACCTTCAGTTTTGCAGTACTTCAATTTAAATAAAGGTTCAATGGGTTGGTGTATACTTCAGTAGCACTAAACTTTCAGACTTTTTTTTTAAAATTATCGTTAAAATTATTATTATATTAACCTTGAAGTAACTGTGCGGGGTATCATGTTCCATGAACTCTCCAGTTGTCTTGTAGCCCTCTCATCCTAATAAAAAAACCATACCATCCCTTCACCAGTCCTTGACGGGTTTCACTTACAACTCCATTTATTCCATTTTCCCCAGTGGACAGCTGACCATATTCTCTAAAACATGTCATGCTGGATGACCTCACAGCACTCCAGCAGGCAGCCCTCTCCCTCTCTCCCACCCCTCTCCCTCATTTCCTTCCCTCCCCTTCCCCTGCCCCCTCCTCCTCCCTCCTCCCTCCCCTTCTCCCACCCCTCCCCTGTTTCTCCCCTCACCCCCTCCCTCTCCCTCCTCCCTCTCCCCTCCCCCTCTTCTCTTCCCCCTCACCCCCCCCCTCTCTTTCTCTCTCCCATTTTTTCTCCACTCACCCCCCTCTCTCTTTTCTCTCTCTCTTCTCCCTTTTTTCTCCACCTCACCCCCCTCTCTCTTTCTCTCTCTCTCCCTTTTTTCTCCACCTCACCCCCCCCCTTTAGTATGCCCATCAGCGAAGCCACGGGTGGTATTTGCTCGTACTGTATTCAATAAAGGAACAATCCTCTTTCAAGCACTGATGAAGGTTATTATAGATTGACAAGAGATGGAAAAAGTTTCCTTTAAAAGATATGAGTGATATTTATGAAGCAAGGTGAAACCCTACACAACTATTCGACTCTTAAACAGCTAATGCTTAGCCAACTGACAAAAAAACAAAACGAACAAGCCGGTAGGCGACATGGGTGGTCGCTACACTAAGGCGAATTTGAAATATGTAGATAAAGACACAATCAGATGGCATTTTTGCCTTTCGTTTGTTCCATATAGGACATGACGAGCAACTGTCCATTCATCATTTGTGTTCGATCCCTAACCATACGTTAGGGAATCCCAACGACGATTGGGGTGAAAGCATATAGTAATATAATTGCATACTCGTCATACAGTTTTTGACGGATCGGGCTGAAAATTTTGACAAAGAGGTTGATTATAGTGCGCATAAAAGCACGGAAGCGATTTTGATTTTCGAAAAAAAAAAATTGATTTTTTTCAAAAATTCAAAGTCCCGTTGCTAGGCAACGGTGGCGTCCATAGCAACGGTGCTCAAAAGCATACAACTAGATCCTGGTATGAACCGACCAGTCAAGTTTCATCAAAATTGGTTGACCTCTCTAGCCTCTAGAGCTGTCCATTACATACAAACAGCCCAAACATACAGACAGACGGAAAACCTGAGAATAAGGGTAGTCTAGCAACCACCCAACAAAAAACACAGAGATGTAAACAATCAAGAAATGCATGAGAAGAGCACACATTATACAATATCACTTCATTAAAAGCAAACAAGTGGTGTTTATGTTTGCCAAAGCAAATAGTTGAGCATGAGCATTTTGAAGTCAGTTGTACAAGTAAGTTGGCCGTAGAAAGTATTAGGATGGTCAATACCAATCTAAGCTGGGTAATACCATAAAGCTGGGTAGTACCACTCCAAAAAAATTTATTTACTTATTTATTCAAAACAAACCCACTCAGTAATTTCTCCTACCAAGGTTTTTGGTTTCTTAAAATAAACTTACTCGAGCGCCAAGGCGGATGGCACGGTCCCGTTCACACTCCCGCCGTTTCTCTTTGCTGTAACCCATTATTGCAAATCTCTGAATTTCAAGCTTCGCCTGTCATGGTATACGAGGAATACAAATGAACTTCGTTAGTTTTTTTTTCAAACAAATGAGCTCGACATTAATCAACAAACAGATTGTGACAGCAAAACGTTCATACCATCAATTGCTTTGTCATCAGATGTGGCTGCATTGAACACTATTAATGATAATCATCTCAAACATATCAACACACATCATAACAAAGGACTACACCATGGCAATAGGTCATCAATCCAAAGCATTTCAAATTCAAGAAAAAAAAAAACATGCAACATGATTATCAAACTATATAATGGGGCTATGGCATACATGTGTATGTATGTATAATCTTACTCCTCCAAGAGGGTTTGCCCAAGGAAGCTGAAACTTTCAGGGATTAATGAGGGCACCCTGAAGTTATGCCTATGCAAGTCTCGTTTGATTCCATCAAGTTTTGAAGAAAAGATGTTTTTTTTGCCAATGTTGAAATTTTTCTGGTTGGGGTGGGAGGAGGAGGCATGCAATTGGAATTATCTAAGCTATATAACCACGGTGTGTTATATATGCACACAAGCAATACATGTGTTTTTGCTTCATGTATGTAGCCCAGGTTATTTTTATTTTCCAAATAAATCTGTTGCCTATACACCACCCAAATAAAGGGATGTGTCAGAAATAACTTGTTGCACGCTTGGAACAACATTGCCTGAAAGGCAGGTACTCTGCTTAGGGTATTAATCAGCCAACAATACGTGGTCTTCCTACAGCTGCATGACAAATGTGTAGAGGGGGTTAAAGGAGAATGTAGTCCAGAAGAAAGCTGGCTTTTGGAGCAAGAATGACAGGTGAACATGCAGAGGGGCACAACTACAGTGAGAAGCGCCTTGAAAATGGTGTACCAGTGAGACTTTATCGTACAATGGACAATCAGAACCATATTCCATCGGCATCTCAAGGAGAATGGGATGGGTCAGTCATCTGCCTGGGGGATGGCCAGACGCAGTACTGGCGCAAAGTGGACGCAGCGATGCGCTGCTCCGCGCATGCTCCCATACCTGACCTGACCTGAACAATTCCGGGAGGAACATGAGCTGCTGGAGCAAATGCCATCTTGGTTGAAGGCATATGCTTTATTGGAATCATTTTCACCCCATTTAACCCAGACATTTTTAGGATGCTTCTGTCCTGTCTGTGCCTGTTTGTGGTGAGGATGTTGAGGTCGTGGAGAGATTCACTTACCTTGGCAATGATATTCATGTCTCTGCTGGCTGTGAGTCAGAGGTCAATAGACGTCTGGGTCAAGCCTGGGGAGTCATGGATTCACTAGATAATGGGGTGTGGCGCTGCCGGTACCTGTGTGGGAGGACGAAAGTCCGAGTCTTCAGGTCCTTGATGCTTCTAGTCTTGCTCTATGGATACGAGACTTGGACTCTGACCAAGGATCTGAGACGGAGATTTAATTCCTTTGGTACCAGGTCTCTTCGGAGAATCCTTGGCTATCGCTGGTCGGACTGTGTGTCCAACGAGCGGTTGCTGAGAGAGACTCAAATGAGATTTGTTACCTGCATGGTCCGTGAGAGTCAGCTGCGGCTGTATGGACATGTGACTCGTTTTCTTGACGCTGATCCTGCTCACCAGATTCTCTCAGCGAGGGAGTCTCGTGAGTGGAGGAGGCCAATGGGCCGACCACATGCCTCGTGGTTGCAGCAGGTTGATCAGCATCTCAAGGAGATGGGGATGGGCCAGGCATCTGCCTGGGGGATGGCCAGACGGAGGCCCCTGGAGTACCGGCGGAAAGTGGACGCAGCGACACGCTGCTCTGGCGCATGCTCCCATACCTGACCTGACCTGACCTGATTATACATGCACATCGCTTTTTTTAATGCAGAGAAGAATACATGACGACAAAGAAGAATTGTGTGACAGAAGATCGTGCAGAAGATAGAGAGTATGAGAGGCACACTAGGCTCAAGGAAGAAGACCACGTTTATTGTCCCATGCCATCCCCCATTCCCTTACGCCACCATATTACTCATCCATTGGCTGGCCCGTGCTTTTGGCTTGCCACACTGAATCAATTGTATCCTACTTCCTCTCTGCATGATTTTTAGGCTATTACACATTCTGCTTAAACCTGGAACAATCCATAAATGTATATTTATATTGACACTAGCCTCTCACGAACAGCATGAGTTCTTCACTCGACAATAATATATATTGAGCCTGAGAGTCGTTAAGATTTTCACCAACGTGATGTTACACAATTACCACAAAACTCGTAAAATACAAGACTGCTCATCGTCAAACTTTCAGGAAATATTGCCAAACATAAATGACTGTTCTGCAAATTGCTTGTTTCGGGTGACATCCAAAAATTGGAGGTGGTGACATTAGAGAAAGGGCAAGGTCAATGTCTTAAAATTTGTGACCTATAACTCAGGACCAGGCTTTCAGATTGACCTGAAATTTGGGTCACGACATGGTAACATGCCCAAGACCGAGTCAACAATTTTCAGAAATAGATTACAAAAATATCGCAGCACTGACGCTTTGTAAAGAGTATGAGACCTATCACGTCGTCAACGCAAACTCTACCCTCATGATCGTTTATCTTTACTCAGCTCGATACAATGGTTTTAGAGGATTTTTGTTTTTCCCGACAATTTCTCATTCACTTTACCATTCAAACAGGTGCATCTGCAAAGGCTCGGAAGGTGGTAATTGTTTCAAGTGGTCATCATGAATAAAGTCGATGTTTCACATGTTTATTATTAAAATAATTCCAAAACACAAACAGCACACAATTGGTTAAAAAAAAATTAAAAAAAATTCAACAAACATTTAACTTACCTCTGCAAGATTAAATGAACCTTGCCTTTTCTCTTTATCCGTCTTCATGTTGCTATCCTGTAAACGGATTTGGTAGAAGAGTTTGTGAACTTGAATACTTGTAAAGGGATCATTACACAAAATTGATCGACAAACAAGCCGAAATGACGACAGACTCACGCAAGCCTGCGGGTGTGTCATCATTTCAGGCCCTTTTATAAAGGACCAAAGACATTCATTGTGTAGAAAATAGACTACACACTGCCCCTTATAATTCTGGGTCCTGATTTTTATTATCCTTACCTTCCCAGCACCCGATATTAAACTGCATCTGCCAATCCATCAAAGTATCCACACTTGCCTGAATCTGGACCTCAAAGGTTTATGTCCACAATTGGTTTATGCCCTATCCCTCTCCACCCACCCCCCTTTTTTTTGTCTGTCTGTCTCGCATATCTTACCTACAGGTTTTATGTCATCTGCCGATTTGGAAAGCCTGGGTGAATCTAACAGCTCAATTTGGAATGCACACTCCTCCATTTTGTAATAAAACATATGAAGAAGAAAAACCCACATAATAAGTACATTTTGTAAATTGAAAGATAAGAGTAAGAATGCTTGCTTCAATGGAAGTGGAATCACAATAAAGGATTACCTCATCAAGCTGAATTGGTCGGTGAAGAAAAGGTGTTTTCTTTCTTTTGAGTGGATCCCTGAAAACCACTACTTCAACATGACGCTTTCCAGGCTGCCTATGGCCAACGACCTTAGTTCCATCTTCAACCACGTGCAGAGCGTCAGTCTTAGGTTTCATAAGAACTTTAACGTCCATCGGAGGTGTGCAACACTTGGCATTTATCTGTTTCTCCGACACCACATCCTGACTCAGGGTCCACAAATCCCGTAGATGCTTGGACATCCTGTGCCTTGAACCATCAGCAAATGATCCAGGAGGTGGTGTCTCATCTTGGTGAAAACGATCAAATTTCTGTCCATGACGAGAAGGCAATCGACATGAAGACACTTGGCCCTCTTCATCTGCACCATGTCCATTTTCCAACTGTCTTAATTTGCTCTTTTTCATTTCTTCATGTCCATCGCATGAGAGAGATGCGTCATCATGGGACCCCAGTAGTTTATCATCTAAGAGGCAGAGAACATGACCAAAACAATCTCATTGCATGAACTAGAAATGTATGTATGTATGTATGTATAGAAGGAACATCACCAAAAGTATTGTGACAGCACCTACAAACATGAAAATAACTTCACTGTCCGATATGTGCATTTTTCCTGCACTTCACAAGAACACACTTTGTGGTTGTTATAAATTAATGTTATTGTTGGTTTAAAAAATAATAATTATTATTATTTATTTATTTATTTATTTTGAAGGCTCCAGTCACGGACTAAATCGTCCTCATCAAAGCCAGGCCTTAAATAAAGAGACATAAAAGAGAGAATGTAAAGTGAGGAGTGAAAATTAGAGAGTAAGAAAAGTGTGTGATATTTGTTTGCAAGAAAGAGAGATTAAAGCTAGCCCGGTAGCTATAGTTTGAGTGAGACAAAGTAAGACCAGCAATCCTGACACGAAGAGTGTAAGATGGTTCCGGGCACCACTTTAACGCTCCTAAGTCAGAATGGTTGCCGTCTACAACCTACGACCTAAAATATGCCAAAATATAAAATATGTATGCCAAAGGTAAGGACTTTAGTAACATTGACGCAATTTAACGACTTTCTGACTGCATGGATAATCGGATGGGCTCTGTTCTTTGGAGACGTTTTCACCCTTTCAGCCCAGAACCTCTCAAAATGGTGGTACCACATAAATCAATCGATGACATCAGCTGTGTCCATAGAATCAGTCAATCCGGCAAAGCAACCTCATTCTAATGTTTAAAACCCATAATAGTGTAGTAGATAGTAGAAAAATCGTGCAAATTATGATACAAGCATAACATTTGGCATTTCTGTTCTGCAGGGCTTTCTGATCAAATCTGCCCGATTGCCATTTGAAAATCCAAATTTTGAAAAATTTGAAGTCACAGCTGGCTGAAATTCTTGAAGCGCAAGTGAACATCCCAGACAGAGAACCGAGGGGAGATGCAGTCATCATTGATGGCTCAGCACTTATCAATGCCCTACCTCCATGCACTTCAAAGATATTTGATGACTATGCAAAGAAGACATCATCCCAAAGGTGGAATTCTATGGTGCCAGGTACGAGAGGGTGGACGTAGGTTTGATGTGTACAAGAAGTCAAGTCTGAAGTCCGAGGCAAGGTCGAAAAGGGGGCAAGGAATCAGAAGAAGAGTGACAAGAACCAGTAAGACCCCAAGTAACCGGAGAAGCTTTCTTCGAGATGACAGCAACAAGACTGAGCTGTTTCACTTCCTTGCGGAAAAGATGTGTGAAGCACAGACGACAAGCACAGTCATTGTCACAAAAGGAGAAGATGCCATTAGCAACACAAGGAAGTCCGAGGCAAGGTCGAAAAGGGGCAAGGAATCAGAAGAAGAGTGACAGGAACCAGTAAGACCCAAGTAACTGGAGAAGCTTTCTTCGAGATGACAGCAACAAGACTGAGCTGTTTCACTTCCGCTGGAAAAGATGTGTGAAGCACAGACGACAAGCACAGTTATTGTCACAAAAGGAGAAGATGCCATTAGCAACACAAGGAAGTCACTGGATGCTGTGTCTCCATGTTGTCATGAAGAAGCTGACACTCGAATATTTGTACACGCCAGGGATGCAACGATGGATGGTAGCAAGTCCATTATCATTAAGGCTAATGACATGGACGTACTAGTCATAGCAATATCTGTACTGCCATCCTTACAGGAACTAGGTCTTGAGAACATGTGGATTGCCTTTGGCCAAGGAGCCAAGGCATGATGGATTCCAGTCCATTAGGTAATTTCTGCAATAGGGCCTGAGAAAGCTAGAGGGATCCATACTTCCATGCGTTCACTGGATGTGACGTCGTGTCTGCCTTCCGCGGTAAAGGAAGAAAACTGCATGGCAGACTTGGAACGTCTTTGATGATGTTTCTGAAACATTCACCAATCTCAGCCAGCATCCAACATTGATTCATGATCTTGACTTTTTTGAAGTTTTTTTTTTTTTTCAAATTTTTCAAAATTTGGATTTTCAAATGGCCAATCAGGCAGATTTGATTAGAATCCCCTGGAAACAAATGTGCCAAATTTATGCTTGTATCATCATTTGCACGATTCCTCTCAAAAATTGCTGTTATCTGCCCCACTATAACATAGATTTAACCGACATTTACCTTCCTTGATGTAGGCTTTCATGTATTGTCATATTCATAAACTTTATAGTTCATTCTATTAGGTAATAACGAGAACGGCGCTCGTAAAGCACAGTCTCACACCGAGCGTTGATTCTGAACAAGCTACTATTATGACCCACTGCTATTATGGTCCATATACTTGCATCATCAATGCATCCTATTATGTCACATAGCTTCTTGGCATGGGTTATGAATGTCATAAATTTAATTCTTCACTCACATCTGGTCATAGATCAGATATATGAAGTTACAGGTTCTTCAGATAAAGATTTCAATTCAACCAATTATGGCTGGAATACCACTTCACTGATGAAGTCATTGTGATCACCCTATATACCCCATGGGGAGTTGACACATGCTAAGTTTCAAATATTTTTTCGTTCAGCAATTTAAAAAAACAAAAAGTCCATTTTTAAAATTTTTAATCCAAAATGGCTGCCATACTGTGTGACCTATGACGTCAAAGTCATCAATAAGATATTCTCCATGGGGAGTCCCTCCTATGTTTAAAGCTCTGCATCGATCGGACAAGCAGTTGTAGAGAAAACCATTTTTAAAGTGAAAATATAGACACAGGCAGGCACACACACTGCACACCACACACCGCACACCACACACCTCAGTCATTCCAAGGAAACGAGATAAGAAAGAGTGATAGACAGAAAATGAGATTAGGTCGAGGTTCGCTCACCTGATACAAGCCTACTGGCTTGTGTTGGTCCCGACGTAAGAAGGGTGAGGGGGAGAAAGAAGAGGTGTAGAGGATGTGGTGTGCAATGTAGGAAGAGGTGCAGATGAATGCCTGTAGTGCTTTAGAGAAAAGCGTGAGATGCGAGTCAGTAACACAGCTCTAGATGGGACAAGAGCTTAATTGTTGAGTACTCTTGTGCTTTCAAAGTGAATGAATTAGAAGAAGTCGGGAAAGTCAGATACCGATAGTGTAAATCATTATGTTTAGCCGGTGCGTCCAGGGAAACTTTCCGGCTGGGTGACCTCACAACCCCCAAACCCTTTAACAGTATCAATGCCAGAAACATCAGAGCAGCCGAAGGGGGTGGGAGGGGCTGTATTTGTTATGTTTACACATAGACGAATACCCTTCTTCAAGTAGCGCTCAATCGTGTGACACCCAATGTCTTTGAAAAAACTAATGGAGAAAGGGACTCCTTGAGAATGTCAATTAGCTGCCGGCACTACCCCATCAAAACTATTTTGGCGATGGACTAAAATGGAGATTGGGAATCAGACAGTACATCAAAGTGGACCGTGTGGGATCCAGGGTTGAGAAGCAGTGTGGACTTTACATTGTGGCTTCATCGTCACACATGATAAATGAATCGAGACCTTTCAGGTTACAGAACTTCAAGGGAAAGTAAACCAAGCCTCAATTACCACCATATTTGGTTTTTGATTATACTTTCTCCTGAAAATCTACTTGGGCAATAACGTGCAGAGCAATGCCCACTGTGGTGTGTGAAACACACTGCAGACATTGCTCTCCATGCCAGTTAGATGCTGACAATCCACGTCAGGTATCACTCTTGGTTTATTACAGATAAGCCATAGCAAATAATTAGTCGACTTTCGGGCCTTTAAGGATAACATGTTCTTGGCACTTTCGCCAAGTAGCCTGAGGTCATAATCATGCAATCTACAACCGTGGATAAAACTGTCAATCTTCACCAACAAAGATGTACCTGAAGTTTTAGTTTCAGATTAACGGTCTTCAATTTGTTTATAGTGAATGTTACAGCTGTGGAAATTCGCAATACACCATAAAGGGTCCTTAGGTCAGTTATGACGATAAGTATGTGTGGATTTAGATTTCCCCACCGTTGTTTAATGGAATTATCGTGTCACAGGGCTGTGATCTTTGAGATAGCCGTTTCTCTTTTCTCTATCGTTATTTTGGACCAATAATCCCCAACAACTCAAAACCACCAACCTCGCCTCTTTACCTCCACAACTCCATCCCGCAAACATCGCTTCACCGCCATTCTCAAACGATGCCCGCCAACAATCAAACACCACCACCTTCCTCTTTACCTCCCACACTCCATCCCGCAAACATCGCTCACCGCCATTCTCAAACGACGCCCGCCAACAACCAAACTCCCACCACCTCCGCCTTCTACCACACGTCGTGCCATGGGCTGTGAATGCGTTCCTTTCGCCTCAAAATCGGATCAGGAATGCTTCACGCCCCTTTTCATCCATCCATGACTGAGCATCGGGTGGCATAGCCCGCCTCCGAACCCGCTGTGATCCAGAAATTTACATATACGCCCCTTCCCCGGGCTATATAAGCGCGAGCTCGCGGAAGAAGAAACTTGCGCAGTACGTCGGCAGAGAACCAAGTGGGAGCAGTGGAGTGGCAGCGGCGAATGTCGGCAGAAGAAGTCAAGTCTGCAGTGTCGGCGGGCAGTCGAGTCGAGAGACGGAGCTCGAACCGACGGGAAAGGCAGACGGGAGCGCCGGAGAGAGCTCGCCGACCACGCCAGGGGCACGAAGCCAGCGCAGCTCGCTGACATTGCGGCTTGCCCGCATCGCGCCACGAGGGCGCGGGTAGGACCCTTCGGTCTCGTGGACCTGGCCGCTCATCCAGGTTCCACGCGCGATAGGCCCACGGCCCAGTCTGACTCCCTTGCCTTTGAGGGGGTCTTTGCTTTGCTTTTGTGTGAATGCGTGTTGTGGCGCCGTGTCTTGTAAAGTAGAAACTGTTTAAGTGCATGTAAATAAACGTTGCTTTTTTCGGTTGTAGTTCTTGCTTGCTTGCTTGTAAATTGCATTCGTACTGTATGGCTGTGAATACGTGCGTGCCTTGTCTGAGTGTGGAATAAATGTACTTGTCGAACTGTTCCCTTCGTTGCGTCCTTTCCTTTGTTTGAAAGTTCCATCTTACATCACGGAAGGAATTGGTAGAAGGGTGTAAGCACCCGGTAAATAATCACGTCCGTCGGGGCCGGCGATACACCGCTCGTTATCACTGAAGCACGGAACGGACCGCTTAAGCGTTTCGTGTCCTAGGCCGGCCAGCGGGAGGTACGATCGCCCGGTTAACTTACCCGCGCAGGTACTTAGGTAGGTCGAGTTTGGCGAACAACCCTATCCTGCACGGGTGGCCGATTGGCAGATTGTGGTGTGGTCGAAAGACCCACCGTGACTAGCTCCTGGCGGTAGTCTCACGGAGGGTCACGACTGAATTGTCCGTCTGGTGGGCGACGCGGTCGCGATTTGAGTTACGTGGCCGACGCACGCCGGGCGGACCAGAATTCGTAACAGTATCTTCGATAACTCCATGGTTCAAAATGGTATCAAGAACTCAAATAAACCACCATATTCACCCAGCATTGAACAGCCTGGCTGAGTCATTCAAGTTGTTTAAATGTGCTTTGTGTAGCATAAATGGGTTATCTCTATCAGGAAGAGTTTATGTGTTTTTGCTTCATTATAGGAATGCTGCTCATCCATAAACTATGTATTTGTATGGACATTTATTGAGATTGAGACTAGATATGTTGAGACCTAGTGGGTGTGTGTCCATGTCTGATCCAAAACTTGCTTGTACCTTCAAAGTAGATGAACCTGTGATGGTGCATGGTTGCAAGTGGGTACCAGAAGTTCTCTCAGTGGTATTAGGACCAGCTAACTTAACTACATGGTTAAAAATGATGACAGAAAGGTGTGGAAACGGCCGGTTAATCAAATTAATGGTCGTATTTCAGCTCACCACCAATCAGTTAGCATTAATTCTGAACTTATTGTTACGGTTCTTGGGACCGTATGCATTCAAACATACAGCTGACCCAAAGTTAGTTATGCCGTTAAGTATATGAGGCCCCGTGAGGAGGAGTGATGTAAGCGACATTTTTTAATGATATGATGATGATAGGCTCGGATGATAGGGTAAGGGTTAAAATAGTGCTTTATGGCATTAACTCCAAAATGGCCGATGTGTCTCTTACATCACTCCTCCTCGAGGCGCCTCATATGTGTAGACAGATTCCCTCCTCGTGTTTAGTGGGAAATCGAAGGGGT